>JACYFF010031959.1:14532282-14556292 GCA_017589665.1 Selenicereus undatus
ATATATATATATATATATATATATATATATATATATATATATATATAATGCATGCATGAAATAAATCAAAAAGAGTTAGGATAAATGTGAGAATTTTCTAGAAAAAGGATTAAGTGTTAACAAATTAGACGATAGAAAGAAAAAGGAAAAAGAATAGCTAAAAATATCCTAAACCAGATAGATTTACTAAACAAAGCAAACCTAATAAAATTAACAAAAAAAAACCCAAACACCCCCTGCTTTCTCTGCCAGCAGCCCGAGCCCCCCTCCCCTGTTTTTCCGCCAGCCCTGCGGTGTCCCACCACCGGACGCTGGCCGTCCTTCATCGCCGGAAGCTGTCGCCGCCGCTTCCCTGGTCGCCGGTCGTCCCAGTGCCATCAGTTTCCACCGGTTTCCGTGCCCTCCTTGAGTGTACTCAAGTGATTGGGAGGTGAAACCCTAACTCCCACTTGATTCAATTTTGATCTCTTATTGTAACGCCCCAATAATACATAAATCATAGCTGAACATCAAGAACTCCATGGATGGGCGTTACCACCATCCGTAAGGACAATGCTTCTCTAAAATATGAAAGTTTAACCATAAAATCAAATTATAACCTTAGAGGGCATTATGAGTAATCGAAACATTTAACAACACACAGGAATGATTCTAACTTCCCAGGGTTACATCATACACAACCCAGCTTGAGCTTACAATTATAACATTAAAATACATATTGCAGTTCAGATATACAGCTGGGACACCAAAATGCACTACAAAAAGGCATGAAAACATCTTAGCGCTTCTATCCGCCAATCATAGGGACGGTCCTGATTTATTTATCACCTTCAGCCTCCCTGCCCGCCTGAGAGCGGTTTACTGAGCATTTTCCTAAAACAAAACATAAAAGCATTTCGAACTGTGAGCCAAAGCTCAGCACATGCATCCCTGTACTAATAAAGATTCAATGAGGAAAGAAATTATGAGGGTCCGCTTTGCAATTCATTTTGATTTTAAAACAGGGAATGAGATGTATATAAAACTAAATTGCCAATTATTATCTGTTAGTGCACCCCTTAGTAACTGTTACAATCTATGTATAAGTGTACACCTGCCAAGCCGACCGGAAGACCTGACCTGAAGCCGCGCGAGTAACTGAAGGGCAAAGCCCTGTAACTGATAACTGATGGGGTCACTAATTATGTGATAAATCACTGGTTCAATTGATTCATTGATGTAGTTACCAAAACATTATAATTTCGATAAATACGTGCTGATTTCTAAAGATACAGTCAATGAACGTACCTGGGGTCTTTAAAAGTTAGTTCACAGATTAAATAGATGTACTAAAATGGAGAGGATGAGAGCTTAGGCCTTGTTGCTGTTCAAAATCATTACAGGCATAAAATTAGTACAATGGATACCCTTAAATAGAAAAGGCTCATAAAGAATTTGTGTGAATCAGTTAAATAGAAAAGACTTATAAAACTGATAAAGTTAAATAAAGTATGGAATGCCAAGTTAAAGCACGGTAGCGAGTTTAGAGGGTAGGGTTTATGACGAGGTACGGAATGAATAATCCACAACTTATACTCCTGACCTCCAACTGAGACGTAAGACCCTAATATAAATAGCTTAGGAAGTCCTCTAAAACTTTCCTGAAGGGCACATAACCGGATTCCTATGACAGGTTTCATAAAATGGGGTTAGAACAACAACATGTCAGGTTTTGGTGCTAAAAACAACCATTCTGTCCATTCTGCCTAGGTTCAGTAAAATAGCCATAACTTCCTCCACAGATCTCGGATCAAGGAGATTCAAGATTCATTTTAAAGCTAACATCCAGACCTATCTACCCACCAAAAATCAGAATTTTTGGCCTGGCCGATCATTACCAGTTTTTCTCCAAAACTCGTCCTGTTTCACTGAAATTTCCAGCCTCACTGATTTAGGTGTTCTCTCACTTTTTCACACCAAACCTCAACTTAAACTCTTTCTTAAGAGCATGTAAGCACACTGTGGTACATCCCAACATCATACAAGATCACCACACTCAAATTCACTTCATATATATATATCCAACAAGGCTTACTTTCTAGGCACATAAACACATACCTCAAGTTTAACACAAATTTGGTCCAAACCATGCATTCATGGATAAAACCCTAACTTTGGGTCAACTTGAATCCCATCTCATCTTTCCAACACATCATAAAAACCATGATAAAATTCAATACATTAAAAGATAAGCAAAAAAATGGAGAAAACAAGCCATAAATATCACTTGAACAAGAAGCTTGCATACCCAAGATGAAACCCTAACCCTAACTTCATCCAAAAATCAACTCCACCATAAACCCTCAACAAGGTGATTCTTAATACCACCAAAAACAGCATAATCCATCATTAAACCACCAAAATAAAGAACAAAAACCAACAAGATCAAAGATCAAAAACACAAATCAGCATAGAGGTGAAGGAACACTTACTTTCTGCTAGCCAAAAGAGGTTTCAAGGATCCTTGATGCTTATGAAAGTGAAAGAGGTGTTTGGGGGTGGTGAGTAGGGGTGGTTTTGTGAGGTTTTGGTGGTGGGAAGGTGGTGATATGGTGGTGGGAAGAGGGCTGCCGAGTAGAGAGAGGAAGAGGAGAGGGAAGAGAGAGAAAGTTACTTGGTGGAAAATGAAGATAAAAGCCATTTTTTTATTTTTATACTCCCCTTTAATACATGGCTGCAAATAGGGTAGAAAAGTCAAGAATCTCATGCTTGATTAAGGCTTAATTAAGAGGATTTAGCTAATCAAATAAAGGTCAAGTCTTGTTGCATCGAAATTGGCTTTAAACGGGCTCGGGTTCAGCGAAAACTGAAACCGAGTGCATTTACGATTTTTTTTTAAAGTTTGAGATAAATGGTTGTGGTGTCATGAAAAAGAATTTTAAAGATTAAATTCTTAAATATCAAGGCCTAACTCAATTTCCAAAATTGACGAGAAGAAATCCCCGAATTGCAAAGTAAGAGCTCCGTTAGAAATGTCCAAATGAGAATAATAAAAAGATGAAAATATAAAAAGAAATGATGTGAATGAAATGAATTCAATCACATGAGTTAATGACATGAAATTAATAAACAGAATTTAGGTTCGGACTACTACACTTATGCTAGAATTTTGATAGTCAATCGTGTAAATATCATTAATGAGTATTTATTTGCAAATTTCTTGAATTATTTTAGATGATTGGATTGAGTTGCAAATTGAGGAAAGTGATGAGTAAGGGTTGAATGTGATGTTTGAATTTTAGTTTGATTATGATGATTTGATGATATATAGATTAGTTTCATGAAAAATTGACGGTAAATTGTGGACATATATGTGGAATATATTTGTTATGTTTTAACTCATGGATTGGTCGTGATTAGGAGGAAAATTAAGATTGTTATGTTGAGATAATGGAGTTTAAGGCATAATTGAGTGAGATTAGAAAACAAGGAAAACATGTGGGATGAATGAGTTATGGCCATGAATGTTGAGGAATTATGGTTTATGGCTTGGATGATATTCAAGTTAATTATATGGATTATTAGTGTGTAAGTGAGCTAATTGATAGTTAAAAATGAGAAATATATGTATATACATATGAGGTTAATAAAAGTAAAAGTTATGTTTTGACCACAACCAAATAATTAAGGGTTGTGACTTAAATGAAGATACAAGGTTGATTTTGGGATTCTTTGGTGGTTTAAGCAAAGTATAAGGAATGTTTGGAATGAAAATAATGAGAATTGAGTGATTGAAGTTTGGATGTGTATGTTATCATAAACTAGTGTGTGAGGTTAAGGTTGAGGGTTTAATGAGAAGCTAAGCCTATTTATGTTGCCTCAATTGTGTTAGATTATTATTAACTAATATTTGAATGAGGTCAACGGGTTATACATGTGTTAGAAAGGAATAAATAGTGGGTAAGTTGAAATAGCTAAAGTAATATGTCTTTGTGGGTTATTTCGCTAATAATAGTTGCATGATTGGGACTCAATTTAAACATGAACCCAAGTTTATAAAGTCGCCTTAAACTGTATACTAGCAATAATTCGTTAAAAAGGAAAACAATAACCATAATAATATCGTTAATAACCAATAATACCAAAAATAATTGCAATTCTAATAATAATAATAATAATAATAATAATAATAATAATAATAATGGTAAACAATGATAGGGACAATGTCAATAATAATAATGATCGATGACGTCAATAATAAAGAACTCAAGACAAATCATACTATTATGTGATTATTATACGTATTAAAAAGATCATTACCCATGGCAGGGAGAGGAGCAAAAACAAAATAAAATGGAATACAATTGCATTAATAATAATGGCTATATCCATAATAGAAAGAGAATTCAAGAGGAGTAAATCATGTGATAAACAAAGAAATTTAATGAAGTTTCCTTAATCTCACACTAATTGAGAAAATGACATCTTTGGAGTAGAAGTGAGGTCACTGCAGTCACTTCAAGCTGCTAACAAGCCATTTTCACTGAAACAGAGAGAGATTTTCAAAGACCAGGCACATGTATTGCCTATGCTCTTCGAAAACTCACATGTTTCTCAACTATGCAAAGTCAATATAATGTTCATATAATGAATCATTTTATGCAATATTTTGTCACCTAAGCAAGTGACCCCATCAATTATCAATCATCACGGCTTATGCCTTCAATTTACCCGCGCGGTTGCAACTCAGGCTTTCCGATCGGCCTTAGAGGTGTGCACCTATCTCAAGATCATTGCAGACATCAACAGGGGTCCACTTCCATATAATAATCGGCAAATCAGTTTTATTCGAACATTCTCTCTCTCCTGGTTGCAAACAAAATGTTTTGAAATGCAGACGCCCAACTATTTAAACTTCAAGTCTATTTTACTGCATAGGAATGTACTTGCTGAGCTTCGACTCATACTTTGAACGTTTTTGTGTTTTTGTTTTAGGTAAGGGATCAATGAATAGTTTCCCTCCTAGCAAGCCATCAGGTAGCAAGAAATGAGCGAGAGTTGAAATGTTGCTGAACGTTAGCTAGCCAAGCACTCCCAGTGTTACAGGTAATTTTAGGTAGCCTTGTTCCGTCATGGAACAGCGGTATTGTCTCCAATCAAAAGACATCCACTACAAATCATGAGTAAATAACTTATTAAGTTAGAGTAATCAGGAATCAAGAGTTAGGGGCGTTACACCCAGTGTGGGTCCCAATTTTGCAAGGTCTGGGAAGATCCAGATGTAAGCGACCTCACCTCAATCGACATGCCTGCCCGTAGAGAAGCTGATTCCAATAGACCCACGAAACAAGATTTTGTGAAAATATTTTATAAAAGAAGGATTTTGTGAAAGTACTTTATGAAGCAAAACTAACGATAAGCAGTAGGGAATTGAACTAAGAAGTACTAATAAATCAGGTAGCAGTAACTAGGAAACATTAGTACAACAAAGCAGAAGAATGTACCATACCTTAGCCAACAGAGGTAGGCAAACAATATCCCTTCCCAAATGCATGAACCTCCTGTATACAAATACGACATACGAAAAAAACATAACCAAACATACACTATTGCAACGAAGAGACAACTACGAGGCCAACTCTATGGAATCTAAGACCTTAATCCTATCCTATTATAGTCTCCTGCCCTGAGCTATGTCCTCCGTCAACCCTACAACCTTCAAGTCCTCTCTAATCACCTCGTCCAAACTCTTCTTTGGTCATCCCCTCCCTCTTTTATCTTCGGGGATGTTAATCCTCTCATATCTCGTCACTGGAGCGTCCATACTCCTTCTTTTCATATGGCCAAACCATGTGAGTTTTGTTTCTCTCATCTTATCTTCGATGGGAACCACTTTAACTAAATCTCTAATTACTTCAACAGTACTAATTCTATCCATTCTCGTATAACCACATATCCATCTAATCATCCTCGTCTCTGCTACCATTAACTTTTGAACCTGTGTCTTTTTTATAGGCCAACGCTTCGAACCATACAAGACAGCAGGTCTAACTACCATACGATAAACTTTGCCTTTTAGTCCTACAGGCATTCTCTTATCATACAGCACACCTGAAGCGTACTTCCATTTAATCCAACCCGCGTTTTATGCACTGTTTAATATCTTCGTCAATATCCCCTTTCTGCTGAATGGTCGAGCCTAGATATTTAAACTTCTTGACTTTCGATATGGTCATCTCCTCAATGGTGACTTTTCTCCTCGCATCTTTCCTACCACTGAAACAACAATGTAGGTATTCCATTTTCAATCTACTTACTTTAAAGCCTCTAGACTCCAGTGTATGTCTCCATCGCTCCAAGTTGCCATTAACTGCCTCTCCGGTTTCATCAATAAGAACAATGTCATCTGCAAATAACATACACCATAGTAACTTATCTTGAATTCTTTTTGTAATTCCATCCATAAATACAGTGAAAAGGAAAGGGCTTAAAGCGGAATCCTGATGGAGGCCTATACCAACGAAGAAGTCATTGGTAACTCCTCCTAGCGTCCTAACATTCGTCCTACCTCCCACGTACGTATCCTTAATAAGTCGAATATACAAATGAGAGACTCCTTTCTTTTCCAACCATTTCCATAGCACTTTACGCGAAACTCTATCGGATGTTTTTTCTAGATCGATGAACACCATATGAAGATCTACCTTCCTATCTCTGTACAAACCCATGAGTCTTCTAGGGAGATAAATCACCTTTGTGCCATAGAAAGGGGTAATCATAGAAGGTGGGCCCCACTAAAGGGTGGATGAATTATCCGAAAGTGTCTAAATCTGCCTGGCATAAAACCAAATTGGTTCTCGAATATCGAAATATCCTTCCACAACCTTCTCTTAAGTCCCCTTCCTATAACTTCATAGTGTGGTTGAGCAACTATATACCCCTATAACTATTACAACCTTGAATATCCCCTTTGTTCTTGTACAATGGGATAATTGTGCTAAACCTCCATTCTTTGGCCATCTTAATAGTCCTCAAAATAATATTGAAAAGCTCTGCTAGCCACTTCAAACCCTCTTCACCCAAACACTTTCACACTTCCACCGGCATCTGATCTGATCCCTCTACTTTCCCATTGGACATCTTCTTCAGGATCTCTTTAATCTCGTCCTTACTGATGAGTTCACACAATTGAGGATCAAGTTGACTCTCACTACTTTCTTTTTCCCTACTTCGAGAATCTTCCATCATTTCAACATTGAGGAGTTTAGAAAAGTATCCTTTCTATCTCACCTTGATTTCTGCATCCTCAGACAGCACCTTACTATTTTCATCTTTGATGCACCTTACAACACCCAAATCTTTTGTTCTCCTAGCCCTCGCCAGATTAAAGACTTCCTTCTCACCTTCCTTCGTCTCTAGTTTTCGATATAGTCTATCATAAGCTATGCTCTTAGTCTTAAAATGTACCGCAAGTGCATGGTGCCAGTTGTAGCCAGCAACGGCAAGTAGGGGTGTGCAAAACCGGTTAACCGGAGTTTCGATTAACCAAAAATCGGTTAACTGGTTTTTCGGTTCGGAAAAATTCTGAATTGTAACTGAACCGAAAATTTCGGTTCGTCCAAAACCCGAACCTTAACCGAACCGAAAATTTCGGTTAACCGGTTTTTCGGTTCGGTTAACTGAATTTTCGGTTCAGTTACCGGTTAACTGTTTACAAATAATAAAAAACTTATACTTTTTTACCTAAATTTGTCATTATTTTATGTTTAAATTCTTTTTATAAAAATTAAACTTTGGTTACCATTTATAAATAATAAAAAAGTGCACTTTCTTGCCAATTTTTTTTATTTTTTATGTATAATTTTTTTAAAAATAAAATTATGGCGGTTAACCGATTTTTCAAATAGTCCGAATTGTAACTGAACCGAAAACCGAAAGAAAAAATCGGTTCGGTTAACTGAACCGACTTTTTTGAAAAATTTGTTCGGTTAACTGGTTTTTCGATTTGGTTTTCTCGGTTTTTCGGTTCAATTTTCGGTTTCGGATTTTTTTGCACACCCCTAACGGCAATATAGGTCGTATCCACAGGGAACATGGTTTTAGTCACCAGGTTGACTGCAACACTCAATTAAGGCAGAAACTGATTCAAATCAATGTATATGAGTACTATGGAAATTATCTAACTCAATGCTAGCAAAAATCTCAGGTTGGGATTCACCACACTATTATGGTCTTTGGATCGAACACTAAGTCATGCGAATTTGCCCGCACAAATAACTGAGGTGGAATGGCTACAAGTTAAAGCATGTCTACTCCTTCTCTCAAAGGTCAATAGACTGGTTGAGCAATCCTAGTTATCTATTTTCATGAAACTAGAATCAACAAAACCACAGAATCGGGTAACCTGCAATTCCTAATTGAAAACCTAACTATTTTCATGTTAAGTAATTCAATCGCTCACAAAGTGGCTCTAAGTTAAGGATTCAACTTTCGTTGATCTCCTAAACCCTAGTTAAGAGCATGAATGCAACCCTCTCAGGCAATTCATCGAATATATGGCGCGCTAAGTGAGAATTCAATCATAAACACACACATTCATTCACAAAAACCTAGGACATGGATCCAAATTACATAATAGGGGCTAATCCCAACCCAAGATAGGGAATTTAGCCGCTAATCATTTCAATAATCTCAATCACAAACAAGAAACTCAAAAACATGATTAAAGATGCAAACTTGAATCAAAATCACCAAGTGAGGGAAAAGGGAAACATACTTTGATTGATTGCAAATGTCTATCGATCGATCCGAAAACAAATTTCTTCACCTTCAAATCAATCTAGATTGATGCTAAAATATGAAGAAAATAATTCCTAGAAAAATCGCCTAACCCGTGCTTTCTAAAAACCAAAAACTGAAGAAGACCAACCGCCCCCTCGCAAAACTGGTTAAGTCGCGAGAAAAATTGGGGACGCACAGTCGTGTCTACACGCACGGGCACCCATGCGTCCCAGAGATTGTGCAAGGGCTAAACGCCCGGCTGTGCACCCAACTGTGTGCAGCTTCTGGCTTCAAGGCACGGTCGTGCGTACCCTGCAACCAACCGTGTGCCTGCAGCAGCTTCAAGTTCTGATTCTTTTTGTCCCCGGGGCTTCATTAAACCTTCATTCTTGTTGGAATTCCACTCTTAAAGCTCCCTTTTTGGGCTAAATTGATAAAACTCTCTCATTTTTGGGCAAGATACCTGAAAATTGAGAAATACCACTTGTAAGCACAAAATGAGCTAATGAAAGCATATTCACCCTCTTCTTGCTAAGATTAGTCAAGAGATTGTGGAGAAAAAGGGACAAATTGGGATCGAAAATCGGTCAAAAATCAAAGTTTATCACCAGTTTAAAGACTTCCTTCTCACCTTCATTAGTATCCAGTTTTCGATATAGTCTATCATAAGCCATGCTCTTAGCTACAGCAACAACTTTCTTGGCTACCTTTTTTGATGCCTTGTATCTAACTCTACTAATCTCTTTCTCTTCATCCGTTTCACTGTTCATGAAAGTAGCATATGCCTCTTTTTTTATCGTTGACTTTCTCCTTTACCTCTTCGTTCCACCACCAAGCTCCCTTCATTCTGCTGCCACCTCTACTAGATGTACCTAGAATTTCCTTAGCCGACCTTCGAATACATTCTGCCATTGCCTCCCACATTGTACCTGCATCATTTACCTGCCTATAAGCCCCTTCTTTAGTAATCCTCTCTGCTAACTTCATAGCGTTCTCCTTAGTAAGATTCAACCACTTCACTCTAGGTTCCCCAACACTTCTCTTCTTCCACTTTGAACATTTGAGCTCCACATCCAACACTAGCAACCTATGCTGAGTTCCTAAATACTCACTTGGTATCACCTTACAATCCTTACATAACCTCCTATTATCCGCCCTAATCAGGAAGTAATCAATTTGGGTCTTTATAGAACCGTTCTTAAATATCACCAAGTGGTCGTCCTTCTTCTTAAAAAAGGAATTTACCACCAACAATTCATAGGCAACTTGACTTGTTCCAGAACAGAAACTCCTCCATTATTTCTCTCCCCCTCCGTAAGTCGTATCATACCCACCTGCTTCGACACCAATATGGCCATTAAAGTCCCCTCTTATAAAAAGTTTCTCGCTCCGAGGTACGTCCTGAATAACCATATCCAAATCCTCGCAAAATTGCTTCTTAATATCGTTTGGCAAACCTATTTGAGGTGCATAAACACAAACCACATTTAGGATTTCTGATCCCACCACTATCTTAATGGTCATAATTCGATCACTCTTACGCTTCACTTCAACAACAAAGTCAACCAACTCCTTATCAACCAAAATACCAACTCCATTCCTAACCTTGCTTGACCTCGAATACCACAGCTTATACCCATTAACTTTTCTAGCTTTAGCCCTCACCCACTTAGTCTATTGAGCACAGGTTATGTTAATCCTACGTGTATGCAAAGACTTAACTAATTCTATCAACTTACCAGTAAGTGACCCAATATTCCAAGACGCTAGGCGTACCTTCCGAAACCCTACACCCCTCCTAACCCCATTTCCCCCTGGAGGACTAGCTGAAATTGCTACATTACTCACCACTAGCTAAAGCTACCAACACCAACCCCTAACAACACAATAATAATAGATACTCACTACAAAAATGCGCTTATTTAGATAGGATTTTAGAGACGAACTTTATGTTTCGTATCTAAATTTTACTTAGAAACGAAATTTGAAAACGAAAATATTTTAGTATCTAATAGAAACAAAAAATTGAAACTACGGCTTACCTTCGTTTCTATTAGATACGAATATGGTAATTCGTTTTAGAAATTCGTATCAAATAAAAATGTTGATGTTCCCTCACTCTCCTCTTAGCGCCCCCGCGAATTCCATTCAGGCGCCTCACTCTCATCTGCGTCTTCCCTCAAAAACCCTAGCCGCGACAGCTTCTTCGGCACCTCATTGGAGCTCTACATGACGTCTCATCGAAATTTTGAGTGGCATCTGAGGTTAGCCTCCATGTTTATCTCTCTTTCTTCCTTTCTGTTTTCGTTGTTCTCCTCTCCTTCTCTCATACATATGTTTTACCTTTTCCGGTTTGCAAAGTTTCAAACATCTCCGTCAAATTTGCCGGCAAGTTCTGGTCTCCGGCCTCTAATCCTGCATGGCTTTGCTTGTCTGACACTGTAAGAGTTTAAATTCTTTGGTTAAATTGATTTCTAATGTATTTGGGGTAATTGCTTTGCTTTGCTTTGCTTGTTTGCTCTCTGGCAAGTTCCAGTTTTGCTTTGTGTGGCAATCATTTTGGGGTAATTGCTAATGTATTTTTGAAATCTTGAGCACAAAAGGTGCCCTTTTCCAGAAATCCACCATGATTACGGTGGTTTGACTACAGTATTGTAGCTGTTGGTTTGTAGAATTCAGATGTTGGACACTCAACACTTCTTTGATAAACCAAAAAGGAAACAATTATTAATTACCAAGCATGCTGCTTTGCTTGTCTGACCCTGGAGGAAACTGTATATGCTATCTTCTGTCTCCCTTTCAGAAGTTCTCTTCTTCTATAGAATTAGAATTAGGATCAGATTAGAAAGAGAGAGGAAAGGGTTGTCTTCTCACTTCTTATAACATACATTGTCGACCTGGAATGGTGAGGATCCTCGCATTCATGATATCAAAAACAAAATCCAGGTTGTTCCTGATTTCCCTAAATCAGGTGCAATTCTGGGTTCTATCTTTCTGCCCTACTTTTTAAGTTTTTCTTTTAATTGTTCTTTTTCTAGGCCCCTTTTTTTAAAAAAGAATTTGTGCATGTTTGCTGAATTGTGTCACTGACATAAGGAAGGCTGTAGTGTTTTCCCCTTTTTTGTATGAGATAATTTGGGAAATTGCTTCAGGGGAAATGCTTGTGTTGCTCCCCTTCTTTTAGGGTAATAGAAGTTTTATAATTGGTTTTTGTGTATTTCCTAGGAAATTGTTGTTTACCCTCTTGAAATGCATTTGGCTTCTTGTAAATAAGATTGAATGTCTGGTGTTCATGGAGTAGTTTGCTTATTGTGCCAAATGAAAGACATATTTAGTGGTGAGGTTAAATTGCTCAAGTTGTTAAATTGCTCTTTCCCATTCTCCTTTACAGAACTTTTGTTAAGTGAAATCATCAATGGTTGATTCTGCGATTGGTGTTTTCTCCTTCATCTAAGTATTGTTTTGTTAGTCTACATTAATTGATTTACCCCAAGTCGTGTGTATTGCCATGTTGTTGTTTGATAAAGTCCTCAAAGAAGTATGATGTTGCTAAAATAAGTTTGCATGAAGTGTTATTTTGTGCTCTGTATATACGGTTGGAGAAAGAAAAGTTCCCTTTTTGTGTGTGTGTGGGGGGGGGGGGGTAAATTTAATGGAGTATCCATTCAATTTGTTGAGCACCACAACCTACTCCACTTCGGTATAGATTTGACTGTAACTCCAAATGACCCAAATCCACAAGCTCTATCTACATTACAACAATGAAGTTGTATCATTTGTTATATCTACACTAAAACAGCATATGCATTTGACAGTTATTGAAGCTATTTTTGCTTATTCTTCAACATTTAAATGACAATAGTGTCATCAGAAGCTGCTTTAGGTGCATTTACAAAGTGTATTATGATGTTATGTTAAATTTTTCTCCAAAAGTGCTAGCTGTTGTGGTTGGTAAGTACTTACACTTGTTGTCATTAATTGTATGGGGGTTATCTAGACTTGGAAAAACTGAGCAGTATTCAACTGGCCAACCCAAACAACAGGAAACCACACACAAAATAGACAACGTGCATGTGTTTAACTTGAACCCATATTTGAAGTATACAAAAGTTCAATTTGAGGTTCTCGTTTTTCATTTGTTAAAATCTGTGGCTGCAGCATCCTTATTGGACTTCAATTCTTGTTGTTTCTAATGGCTCCAACAAAAACAATTCTTGATTCGCCACCCTTCTTCCTTTCCCATTTTTATCAGCCCTTCTTCTTAGCTTCAAAGTGACAGGACCAAGTTGAAGCAAAAAGGGCATTATGCTTTTCCCCCCATCTACTTATCTATCTTTTGGAATGCAGTTTGAAAAGTAATTATGAACAAGCGTCTATGTGAACTATGTTGTAGATGTGTTGAGGTAGTGTGAACTGTAACAAAAGCTTGGTTTGAGTTAGACATTTTTAGGATGTGCACAGTTTATCATAAAATGGAAGTTTATGTATTGGCAATTCTGCACTAGTGCTTCCACTTGTACTATAGCTTCCCAAAATCTTCTTGTCCAATAAAGAAAGTGCTCAGAAATTACTGATATTAAAGTGATCATATTTATGACTGTTTGTTTATTTTCATTAAATCTTTAGGGGGCATATTAATGGAGCAGATTTACTTTCATTAAATCTTTATGGGGCAGATTTATTTTAATAAAATCTTTATGGAAATCATTGCTTTTGTGAGACGCGTTACTCTGGGGCTGAGGAGCTTAACGATATAGTTTATAATGAGTGGGTAAGAAAGACCGATGAACGCCTTAAGGACATAGTATCAAAGGCAATGACAAGGCCCGACGATGATGTCATCCATTGGCTTCCAACTCTACTTAGAAACCGGGTGAAAGCGTTTAGAGAAACTGAGGATTTCAAGAAGAGGTCATGACAAAACTCAATTAACAAGAGCACTGGTCCTAAACCAAGGACTGTTCACACTTTAGGGTCTATTTCAACTGAACAAACGGCAAAAAAAATGGTAATATCTACTCAAACCTCACCCTTCACATCCACATCTTACACTCCCTCCATGTATGCCCAATTAGTGAGTCGTTTGCTAAAATCAGAAGAGCAACTCAATGCCACACGGGAGGAGCTTACTTTGACGAAGGATGCAGTTAAGCAAACCAAAGATGCCATTGCTAGAATTGAATCCCGCTTTGGGAGCTCTAGCTCTTAGGTTTCCCCATCTCCCTTCCCCTTCATTTAAGGATTTTGGGACTTGAAAGTTGAGAGCAACTTGGGTTAGTAATGAACTTGGTATGTGTTATTATATATGTCGATGTACGACTTAGGTTTGTTGGATAGGCTTGTGACGATGTTTGGTACACACTTGGAACATTGCTTTGGTCGTGGTATGTTTTTTGGATGTGTATTGGTTGATGGTATGGATTGGTAGTTGCAACTTGGGCATGTTGGATGGGCATGCGACGGTGTTTGGTACACACTTCGCACATTGCTTTTGGTTGTGGTATTTTTTTTGGATATAAATTGGTTGATCGTTGCATGTGGCATACACTTGATACTTGGAATGGCAACTTTTGATTGTGGTATCCTTTTGGATGTAAAATAGAAATGTCTGCTCTAGGGGGACATAAAAAGTTGCCAAAATAATTTGGAATCATCGCTTATCACAACTACTCAATTAATTTTGGTGTTTTCCCTCTTTACGCTCTTCTGGTCATAAAGGACAGACCAAGAAGAATGACTGGCATTGAATTGAAGGGGTCAATTTCTCTGTCCTTTGAATTAATCATGCAAATGGACGACGCCGGTCAACTTTTAATTAGTTTCCCCATAATTAAAAAAAAAAGTTAAACTACTTGGTCAAAAAGGCGAATATGTTTACGAAAGAAAAGGAATTGTCTGGTCTTTTTTATATCCACCATCAACATGTTTCTAGAATATTTTTGTGTCACTTCTTGAAGATCTTTTGGTTTACAAATACAAATATGATCAATGCAAGGCTGTATTTCTTTTTCTTTTTTTGTTTTAATAGTTGGGTGACTTCCCGGAATGAAATTGATTAAGGTACTATCTAGATGATGAGATTATTATCGTCCAGATTTTTTTTCCACAATAGTAAATATTTAGACTATAGATTACATATTTTTACAATTTCTTACATCGTTTTATAGTTTATTAGATCTTTATCAAAATTCTTACAGTTTCTTACTTCTCACGATATCACCGTACATCTTCTTACATCCCCGTATATATTTTTTTAATCACATCAATGTGTCATTTATTTTTTTCTCATATTTATGGAAACATGTGTATATTTTTTATATATTACTAATATGAAAAATTTGAATATATCTTTATGAACAGAATATTTCTATAAACAAAAAAACATAAATTAATGATGTGAATATATTTGAGTTTCGATATAAATAATATATATTATTATTGAGAAAATAAGTTAATACTGTTAAAACTATAATACAAAAATTGAATTCATGTTCAAGTTTTAATGTGAATCATATAAAAAAAATAAGTCAAAAACTTTAAATGACAAGAGCATTTTAGTTATTTCATGCCTAAATTTATCCATGATAATTTGGCTACTATCCTCATATAATTGAACATTGGTGGTCCATCCACATTTGATTGAGCCCCTTGCTAAACTGTTATATCCTTTTTACGCAGAATAATAAACTTATGAAGAATACAACAAGCAATGATTATCTCCAATTGATTTAGTCTCATATGAGGCATTATGTTAAAATATTAACTTAAAATAGTTTAATTTAAATAGGACTTCATTAATCATTCTAAGAGCTCTATTCAATTTTGTAGAGATAATTTTTTTTTTAAAAAAAATTGATGATAGGGAGATGAAGCAATCGTTAATAAAAAAAACACCTTGAGTGCAAAACAGATTTGGTTCTATAGATTTCTAGACTTGAATTTATTTTATTGTTATTTAATTAATATATTTAAAGGTTTATTTTATTAGTTGTGTTATTTCAACATTATTTCTTCTCATTCAAAACGTATAATTGTAGAAAAATAAAATTTATTTGTCTAATGTTAAAAAATAATTTATTTAGTGATGATATTAAATTAATTTCATAACTCCCTGACATATTATCTGTAATTTACTTTTATAAACATAATTTATTTTACAAATCATACATTTAAGACCAATAATTATGCATGCATATTTAAAAATGATATTTGTACAACTTTTAATAATTCAAATAATATCTCTATCCTTACAGTTTCGTACAACTCCTTACATCTTCTTAACAACTTTTTAATAATTCAAAAATTATGCATACAACTCCTTATACTTGTATAAGTAACAAAAAACCCTTTTAGTTAAAATAAAAGTTAAAGATGATATAACAAATTTTCTCAACATTTTGAATAGAATCCTTCAAATTAAAACTATTTAAATTAGCAAATTAAAATTAATATTTTTGAGATAAAATTACCAAAAAATTATAAAAACAAACCCTTCAAAATATTAAGCTAGCATTTATGAAATATAAAAAATGTCATAACAAAGATAGTTATATATATATATATATATATATATATATATATATATATATATGTATGTATGTATGTATGTATGTATGTATCTATGTATGTATGTATGTATGTATATGGATCTGGTGCATGTTGGGGAGGGAGTAGGGGAGGTTAGGAATAGAGAGTTGAAGAGAAGAAATGATAACAAGTAAATCGATATGGGTCAACTTAGAGATGAAATAGTTGAAATATTTTCATCACCTATAATTTGTCTATTTTTGTATATGATTAATATTGAAACTCAAACATGAATGAAATGTTACTTATTTTCTCTATATTTGCCCAAAAACATAATTCAATTCACCATATACCATTATTATATTGTATTTATTGAACAATTATTTATTTATCAAAATAATTTTGAACTACTATGTTTATATAGATATTATGTTCAAATATATTCAGATTTTTCGTGTTGATAGCATATAAAAATGTATTATGTTTATACAAATATTATATATATTGAACAAATATGAGAAAATAGTGATGATCACTAGACTGTTACAAAAATCTACACATTTGTCGTAAACTAAACATATAATAACCATGCATAAAAAATATATCTTGACCAATGGTTATTGTAAAAGAGATGTAAAAAGATGTAAAAATAAATAAAAATATGCAAAAAGTTGTAAGTATTTGTTACAGCTATAAGAAGTTATAAAGACTTATACACTGTAAGCTTATCAGTTATTATAGTAGAAGAGAATGGAGCTTTATAATATTCACACGTATTCATATTTTCTAATATAAATTGTTGCAACATCATTCAGATTAATACTATTCCTCATAAATAGAAAACTAAATATAAATCATTTGATCAATTTTCATGATTAGGTATGAAAAGGATAGACATTAATATTACAAAAAAATATTTATATACCACTATAATTAGTAATTTATTAATGAGTATAAGATTCCACCAACTCCCATAAACCTTTCCTATCATTTTCACATCTTTATTTGCAATACCTCAACAAAATAGTTTTTGTCCTTTTTATATCCATTTAAAAAAAAGGAAAAGATGATCAAGTAATTGGAGCTTAATTACACAGAAGCGGACCCTCGAAGCAAACAACACCCTCTCCGCACCCCTGTCCAATCACAGGCCTCGAATACAAAATCAGGTGAGGCTGAGAAGCAGCTGATTCCTCCCGGGTCCCCAAGAACAGTGGGTATGAAGTTGACCGTTTGCAATTGCAATTCCCATCGTTCGTTCATTCATTCACTCGAAAAGTCTCCACGCACCACACTGGGCCCCATCGTTGCCTCTTTCTCTCTCCTCCCTCCTTCCCTCCCAAAATGTTGCAGCTGCTCCTCCGTACTCCTTATAATTTCTTGCTCATCTCTCACACAGACAGTTGAGATTCTCTCTTTCAATCTCTCTCTTAATCGCACTGTTCTTCTTCTGATTTGATTTCGCTGATTACTGATGTCGCCTCGCCAGATGGTTTCGAATGTATGTCTCTTTCTATCGGTTTCTGTTTGTTTCTTCCTCAATTTCGGTTTTTTGTTCGGTAATTCAATTTCGTGTTAGGGTTCTGGTTCGCGTTTCAAATTGCGAGAAATTCGTGTGGTAATGATCAGATTGTTTGGTTAATTCTAGGTTGGAGTAGTTGCTGTTGATTTAAGACATTGAGTAGTTCATTCGGAAATTTCTAATTGATCAGAGTAATTAGAATTCTGAACCTATTCGAGAATAAAAGGAGCTTGCGTTGGTGTTATTGTGGTTTTGAATTGTGTTGTTCAGCCTAAATTGTTGCTGTTTATGTGGGTTGTGTTGTTTCCTCATTGTGGGATCTCTTTTCCTGGGGAGGGGGATTACTCTGTGAATAGCATGTGTATTGATTGAATACTGAACATTAACTCACATGGTCAAATTAATGGCTTTAATCAAATATATGCATAAATATGAATACCAACTACCAAGCATTTACCACTAATCTGATTAATAGCTGTGCTCGCAATTGAATGGAGACTAGAGAGGAACTCTGCTGTAGAAAAGCTCGTACCTTCATTTGTATATGCTTTTTTCCATTTACTTTGTGTGATCCTTACTCATTAGAGCAGGTCTGATTTTGCTGCTAAACTTGATTAGCTTAGAAAATGAATGTCTTTCGCGTCATTCAGATCAGGCCTCTTGTTTTAATTTGTACTAGTATTCTAGATTAGAAACAATTAAGTTTTTGGCTTATTGTTAATGGATTCCTTCTTACAGGAAAATGCAAGTGTTCCACATTCACCGCCTGAAAATGGGTCTTCAGATTCACTTTCCCTCTACTGTTCAGAAAAGACAGTACAGGAAATTCTTCAGCCGCCTCTTCAAGGAATAGATGAGCATCTTGTAGAGTTTTC
Source organism: Selenicereus undatus (assembly GCA_017589665.1). Lineage (NCBI taxonomy): Eukaryota > Viridiplantae > Streptophyta > Magnoliopsida > Caryophyllales > Cactaceae > Selenicereus > Selenicereus undatus. The sequence continues at coordinate 14,550,967 of JACYFF010031959.1, forward strand.
TGCAGCTATGAGAAGTATGATTTATTTCTTTCCTCATAAGGGTTCACTATTCAATTATTGGAATCTAATATGAAATGGCTATGACTTTGTCTTCTTGGTTTAGCTGTGGCAAAAGCACTGAGACGTGTTGCAGAAGGGAAGGCTTCTGCCCAAGCTGAGGCTGCTGAATGGAAGCGAAAATATGAGCTGGAGAAGGCTAGGAACCTGCAACTTGAGCGTAAAGGTTTTAAATATATAAACAACTTCTTTCATTTTCGTTGGCATTTACTTTCCTTGGCCTTTTGCAGCATTTGTTCTATACTCCAGCTGACTCATCCAAGTGGCCCTAGGCATAATTGGCTTTGTTTGGAAATTTTGGTTGACTGCCAGCCTCTTTCAAAAATAATGTTTCTTTGCCGAACTCCCCCACACCCTGCTTAGACGGGACCAGCAGCAGGGGTTGTTGTTGTGACTGTCTCACTGTCAGCCTCTTTGTTGTTGTGCTCAACTGTACATGTTATCATATGCACGTCTACAATGATGGGCTGCAGTTCAAAATCAATTATCTCACCTGCTGAATGTGTGGTTTTAACTGTTGGAAAATGGACTTATCAATTTTCAGTGTCAATACAACAGTGTGTGTTTCCTGTCTGCTTTGTAGCCTTGTCTCGTATCAGAGTGCAATTGTGCCTTTCTGTTTGGTTTGGGGGAAAGGAGTAAGGAAAAGTTGCTGATTGTATTCAATCCTATTCTCATTCTAGCTCTTTTGTTGTTTTTCAGATACACTCTGTCAGACAATTGTATCGTGGGTTTATCATATGTGTCTCTTTGAAATGAAGAAGTTGAATGTGTGTAACTAATGCAACTAATTGTAGGATACATCAAATGGAAAATCTTCTTTGTGGATGTTGTGCAGTTGACAAATATCTCCCAGTTAAGAGGGCAAAATTACACAATGGCTTCAAGTTTTGCTCACTAGATACCTCTTCAATATATTCTTCTATAACCCAATGGTTCTAGCCCTGCCTCCTTGCTTACACCCCCTCCCCTGCGTGTGGCACTACCTTATATTCCTCAATCTTTATTAATATGTAATACATTACCCTTTTTCTTGTTATTCTGTCTCTACGGCTCTTAGTCTTTCTTTCTGGGTCTCTGCTATTTGCTTCTCCAAATGCAGTCAATTAATTGGGTTCTGCTCTTTTTTTAGTTAAAATGCTTATGTCAAATTTAACAATAATTGGGTGGTGTGGATTATGGAAGAGTTCAGCAGAAATTATAGGGAATTGTGGGCTTTCAGCCAATGGAAAGCCCACGGAATTGTGTGAGGCTTGATTAAGTAAATTGGTCTTTAGGACATTTAGGGATCATAGTTGCTGCTTGCCTGATTCTGATATTCTTCCAGTCTCTAGCTGCATTAACTCCCCCCCCCCCCCCGGGAAGAAAAAGAAGCTGTCTTCTACAGGATTTTCAGGTCCTATTATTCTTAGCTTCATACTTCATCACTGTTGTGATCATTGCATCATATTGTGTGACCACGGGTTGTTCATTTTCATGGCAGTGCTCTTGCCAGGGAACCATAATTGTGATGCTCCTAATAAGGAAACAGCAGACTTGGCTGACCAACCAGAAATGCAACGCCCTCCAAGTGGACAAAACGGTCGTTGTTGTGGGATGAATGGTATTTGCACCCATGAAGTTCTTCGAAATGGAGAAGCCACATCAGATTCTGACAGAAAGATTGTGAGAAAGGTAGCTCCTTCTATGTCATTGTGATTGAGATGTCATCTAGTTTCAGGCTTTCAGCCGATACTTTTGCTGACCCATCTCAAAGTGAGGGAGCCATCCTCTGAGATTTGCACTATTGATTTCATCTCCAGACTGCGTAGTTGTTCTTATCATTGCGTTCCCTTTTGCCATCTGCTTCATTGTGCTGGTTCATCTTGTTGTTTCATGTGATGCATACTGGAACTCTCGTGAAGTGTACTTTCTAGTTGACTTATTATTCGATTTGTTCAGAGAATCTTGTGGTGATTCTGCCATATTTACACCTTCTATTTTGAATTGCTATTCAATACCATGTGTTAAGGAACTATATTTTACACGTTACTGGTGATTGATGGTTAGTACTTAGTAGAATCCATGGCCCTTGGGTTAGGATTGGTTGAAAGTGATCTATGCATCACGAATGGCTTATAATACGTTAGGTGGCATTCATGGATCATCCCTGCTTGCTCTGACAATGCTCTGTTGCTTGTGATAACCTCTCCAAATATTTTTTGTTTCCTTGACACAGGCTTCGTTCAAACTTTCATGGAATTTGGAAGGTGAAAATGGCAACCAGTACAAGCATGATGTTGTCTCTTTTGAGAAAGGAAATATAACAACTACAGAGCGTAGTAGCAAACAGGTAAACACAATAATTGTGCACATTGCAGCTTGCAGTAGCTGCTGAATCACATTTGCCTGTAATCTAAAGCATAATGCTAGAAAGTTATAGGACAATTACAGGGGATGTAATGTATCACTATACAACTAAGGAGAAAGAACTTGCTGTTTACCAGCTTCCTCGCCCACTTAATGTTTCTATTCGATTCTATGTGACCAGGGTTTTCACTTTTGCAATATCGTTGCCCTGTGCATCACATATTTTATGATCTTTCTTCAATCATTTAATGTTGGTTGCTTTTCTGTTCAGATTTTTCTTAAGTGGGAGAGCAACCCCAGGACTGTTCTTGTTTTAACAAAACCAAATTCGACATCTGTGCGACTTCTGTGCTCTGAGATGATCAGGTATGCTCTTTTTTTTGGGGGGGGGGGGAGAAAATGTGAAAACCCTTCAGTGTCCAGATATTTTCTGTTGCTATACTTAGAAGTTCTATTTTTATAGATGGCTGAAAGAGAAGAAGAAGTTAGATGTGTATGTGGAACCACATGTACAATCTGAACTCTTGGATGAGTCTTCTCACTTTGATTTTGTTCAGACATGGAAGAATGGTACGACACTTCTCAACCTCATTTCTTCTTAAATCTGATGAATAGCAACTTCACCTGTATTTACGTTTGACAACACTGATTCAGGCTTTTACCTGAGATTTTACTCCAAGTTTCCAGTGCTTTGCTTTTGCACTCCGTGTTAACCATGTCCTTTTTTTTCGGGTGACAGAGAAGGAGGTATCGCTACTACATACGAAGGTTGACCTTGTTGTGACCCTTGGTGGGGATGGAACTGTGCTTTGGGTAAGTGCTCCTCCTCTTCCACCAAAACCCGGGAGGGGGAAGGAAAACTAGAATTTAGATCACTTGTTTATGGATTGCCTCTGGACATGCATGACCAACATACACAGTTTTTTTTTAAAAATATTTGTTTTTCCCTCATAAGTGACTTTGGATGTGTTGCAATTGTTTATTCATCAACTCATTCGAGCTTTTGATTAAACAGAGCTGAGGGATTTGAAATGTGCAATTGCTACAGAATTGCGACTTCTTTATACATCTTTCGAAAATTTAAAGTCATGATATTTAGTTTCAAATATAACTGGGTTTTAAATTGCTACATATCATAGTTTTAGCAGACTCTGCACCATTTGCTGGTATTATTGATATCTGTTGATATTTCTAATTTAATGCAGCAGCTGAAGCTCATACCTCGTTCTTGTTGCAGGCTGCTTCATTGTTCAAAGGGCCAGTTCCTCCTATGGTTCCATTCTCTATGGGATCTCTGGGTTTCATGACGCCATTCTGTATCCTTTTTATTTTTTTGAGTGAACCTCCTTTGTCTGTCAACTTGCTTGGACCCCGGATACATTTTTTTTCCTATTTCATTGGAGTTGTTCTTTAACCATCTCATAGATAGTGAACACTATAAAGAATCTCTTGATTCAGTTCTGCAGGGTCCCATTAGTATCACATTGCGGCACCGGCTGCAGTGCCATGTGATTAGAGATGCTGCCAAACATGAGTATGAGACTGAAGAAACAGAGCTTGTTCTGAATGAGGTCACAATTGATCGAGGCATATCCTCTTACCTCACTAATTTAGAGTGCTATTGTGACAACACTTTTGTAACATGTGTCCAAGGAGACGGGCTGATTTTATCAACCACATCCGGAAGCACTGCATATTCATTGGCAGCTGGAGGATCAATGGTCCATCCACAGGTATGTTCCAACAGCAGGAGCACATGCCCTTCTGTTCCCGATGTGTTCTTGGGAGAATCAAATAGAAGTATAGAACCAACGTATAATTGGCTTGGGCATAACTTTCCCCATTATGTATATATATTTTTTCTGTTTCACTATGTTAGTTTTCTTTTTAGAATTGGCAACTTTAAAATGTCCATATTTCTGAGTTTGTGGGTTATCAGAAAAGGAAATCGTGAGGTCAGTGAGCCATGTAACTTAAAAGTATCTGACCCACCAGCAGACATGTTGGATGCGGCTGGCTCCTATTCTGCGTTGCTAAAATATGTAGACTTGGCAGAGTTGATCTTTACCTGTACTCAACCAAGACCTGAAACAAAGCCAACCCTGTCTCAAACCAAACGCAAGCCAAAGTCTCCCTCTCCCCCCCCCCCCCCCTCTTTTGACAACATTATTGGATAAATTGAAAGGGACCAGGCTAACCACAACTAGAAATGGCACAACCTAAATTTGATCTGAGCTTAATATTCCATCGACCATTTCAAACTCAGCTCAGAATTAGCTGATATAAAATCTGGAAGTATACCAAAATGATTTACTGTTGAATTATTTACTACTCTGTTGGAATTGAAAGCTCTCGTTCTGTAACTGATCTGTCTGTACTGGAAGGGTTTGTGTCAGTAAATGCATGTCATGATGTATACGTTGGAAAACTTTAAAATATTCTGTTCAGAAGTGGTTTCATTAGTATGTTTTTTTGATCAGGTTCCAGCTATTCTATTCACACCAATCTGCCCACATTCTCTCTCCTTTCGGCCATTGATATTGCCAGAACACGTGACACTCAGAGTGCAAGTCCCATTTAACAGCAGAAGCCCAGCTTGGGCATCATTTGATGGCAAAGACAGAAAACAGTTGGCACCGGGTGATGCCCTAATATGCAGCATGGCACCGTGGCCTGTGCCAACAGCATGCCAAGTTGATTCGACCAGTGATTTCTTGCACAGCATCACTGAGGGTCTCCACTGGAACAAGCGAAAGACCCAGTCCTTTGATGGCCCCAATATTGGTGGCTGATTCAACCCATACTGTCTTCAAGCGTTTAGTTCATTTGAAGACTTGGGATATCTCTTGACACAACCACAGAGAGACCAGCTGACAGAACCCGGGGGGGGGGGGGGGGGGGGGTTTTTTTTGTATTAACA
>JACYFF010031959.1:14565165-14619830 GCA_017589665.1 Selenicereus undatus
TTATATATATATATATATATATATATATATATATATATATATATATATATTGTTTGCAGATAATCAAACGAATGCTTATCTAACTTGCAAACAAATGTGTATCTCTTAGGTTAGAACGCTTGCTTCTCCTCGCCCTTCCCAAAAAAAATACACCCTGGTTTTGAAGAACATCAGTCGGTCAGCCCTGTTCAAATCAATAACTTTCAAAAAGGCACGAGTTTTAGCTACTAAACTGCAAAGATGAACTTAATTTAATAAATAGGCTGTAAGAGGAAGTTTATGCCATGGGTAAACCTTTTGGCTTTTGTTAGATGAAGAGAAAAACCATTATTTAGGCGATCAAGACAACTAATGGTGACTTATGTGAAATAATTTTACTTGATTTCTTGTGAGGCAGACGCTGTTAAAGTGATTCAAACTAAAAAAAGTCATTCTAATATAAGATTAGCCATATAAAAACCATAAAAAATTCGCCCATAAAAAAAGTTTATTTCATTACAACTTGTACATAAGATCATCTCACCTAAGAATTTGTGGATTGATGGTTGGTAAGAGCCTAGGAGGAAACCAGGGAGTGTACAGGTGGCTAACAATGGCATGAGCGGTAAAGTACTGTTTATCTGAGGGATCAAAACTCAAAAGTGTCGTTGGGGTTTCAACAAAAAGAAATTAAAAAAGGAAAAATATGTGAGACGCAGTCTTCTTCCCTTTTGTTTTTTGGATGAAAAAAAGACTTTTGTCTCACATAAACAATATGCAAGATAAAGTCAGTGAACATGTGTGATGGCTACAACATGGCGTGGAGGTCACGCACAAAAAGGGTGTCCCACAGAGATGACCTCAGTCTCCTTGAGGGTGTTGTTGGAGTCTCAATTTTGGGACTTCCCTTGTTATTTTGATGTCAACGACATAATGACCGCTTTCCCCATGAGATGAGCTCAATCTTCATGCGCGTCTAGTGTACATGTAATTTTTTTTGTTTTTTGTGTTTTGGTCATCAGGGTACAACTTTATCTTAGAAGGAGCTAATATATCCCTACGAACTAATACAGCTAACTCATGAGTTTTCTGTGCTAGTTGTTTATCAACTCTGATGATTCTAAATTGCTGAGAAAGACGTTTGCAAGTGACAAATAGTGCTTTTACTTGAGCTCAGACAAGTGGCCGCCCTTGCAGTGCCCAACCAATTTCCAGCGAATCAATCCTTATTTCCACCTCTATCTATCCTTTTTCGTGCTAATTTCATAACCTAGTCAAAAGTCATGAGTTATATAATAAAAACACTCTCAGCTAGGATCAGTTGAGCAATGGAATCTAAGCGATTTAAGCCGTTGTGGACAACCAACCCTAACCCTCCTTGCTGATTTCTCTGCTTCCATGCATAATCCACCATAAGGGTTATTGCTGGAGTCCTAGGGTTCAAATCAGAAGAATGGATGTACAACAATCTGGATTTCTGCTGGATGGTGATGAAAGTGTTGCTGCATTTCAAGGCTCGACTTTCTAAGAGCAATTACTTTTATGTGTTGAGTCCACTCATTAGTGTATGTTTGAAAGATGCTTTCTGGAGTGAGTTGTTGATTCCGGAATTAAATATGATTTATGATAGTCCAAATGCTCAAGAGTGAATAAAGAAACTACCGAACTAAGTCCATCTCCTGTCTGGGTTACAAGTGGCCTAAAATCTTTAGGTTAGAAGGTAATTGCGAAGTAGATGTTCTCGTATTTCTTCTTCATTATAAGATAACAGACATTGTATCACTTGGTGCAAGTGCTTACATCTGCGATTGCAGCCTATAGGTATTCCATTATGAAAAAACTTTCCAAAATAAAAGTTTTCCTTTATTTGGGACCCAAAGGCACCACAAATCTTCCATATGCGGTTGTATGCGTCTTGGCTTTCATACTCAGTTCTGGTTTTGACCAACAAGCGTAAGCATGTTTGACTGTATAGCCTCCTATTTTTATTTGGTTCCATATAACAGTATCTTCTGCTACCTCTGGTCACATAGAAATAGCTAAGATGTGGGTAGTCGTGTCTTGTGGGAAGAGTCGTCTTAGGTGTTGGAAACTAAGGGGCTTGTGTGATATCCATTTATCTATTCCAATTCGAATGTGACCTCCCTTTCCTATAACCCATCTAAAGCCTTTAATGAAGATTAAGAGTTTTCTTTTTTTAAAAGAAAAAAATCTAATTCAATGTAATAGTAGAATATAAATCTATGACATGTAAACCAATTAAAATTATTAAATTTAATTTAAAAAATTATAGCATATGTTGAAGAAGGGTTTTTTTTTTAAGAGTAAAGGATAAATCCATTAATCAAAGGTCATACGACATCTACAATAAGTATTATATTCAAACAAATTCAAAAAATAAAAAAGCTAAATAAACCTTTCGATGATAGCAATAATTGAAATTCTTCTGAACACTCTTTTTCTTCTCAACAGATGCTTCATAATGCAACCTCTAACTAGGAAAATGTAAATTTTGCATATTTTTCTTGTCGAAAAGATTTGTCTGTACGTATAAGAGTTCAAATTCGAAGAGTTGATACGTAGACTAATTTGACAATCAACTGATAATTTGATCATGCGCAAGTAGAATAATATGAAAGAAAATCCATAGAATCGCTTCGATAGCGAAAGACAACACCATCCATAAGAAAATGGTACTGAAAGACTTTCATTAATAGAGAGAGAATTTTTATTAATAGAAATGCTAACAATAACTTGAATAAAGGAGAAAACTCATCATTGGCAAAGCCAATGACAACCCCTAAGAAACAAAGAAGAAATTGGGGTTTTGCAGAGAGAGGACAGAAGAAGGTTAGGATTTTCCAAAGAGAGTAGAGACATGATTATATATCAAAGAGTTATACGTTAACTAAACATTGAAAATTACAACCATTTCAAAATATTAGCGCACAACACACACATGCACCCACACACACGCGCGCACACACACGCACGCGCACACACACAAACAAAACATTCCAAACCTAACGTTTACACACACACAAACAAAACATTCCAAACCTAACATGATTATATATAATTTTTATAATAGTAAAAAATATAAACTTTTTCGATACAATTAATAACTCATGATGATTACTACAATTAAAAGTTGATATTTTTCATGCATCTGCATATGGATATGGACCACGTATTCAATCTCTCCCTTGTAATCGTTATCTTCATATTTTAATAATGTGTTTTATTTTAATAATTTTCTTGTTTGCTCTACGTTTACTTTGATTACGAATTTTTAACAATAAAATGTTGGAGATTTTTTGTTGGTTTGTCTTGGGTTTACTTTTGGGAAGGCCAGGCTCCAGGTTGAGCAATATAATCTATAATTTACTTTTTGAGCAGGGTGCTGGAGATTTAAAATAGTTGTAGAGAAACAAATCTCATGTCTCTGCAGAGCTTGTGACAGAAATAGAATGAGACACAATTTCAATAATTCCACTAGATTGGGCCTATGGCCCATGATATACTCTGAATCCGAGGCCCATCATGCAACTCATTCACTGCGGTGGTCGCCTACAAGCCTACAGAAGATTGAATATACCGTGGAAAAGGAAATATGGGCCCAAAAGGCTGCAGTCCTTTAGCAGAATTTAATGCCATTGTTCTTTTTTATTTTTTGGCAAATTCATTGATTGTCGTGTTGTTATTTTGACGTCTGCAAGTAAATCGAATAAAAACATATGTGATTCTACTTGTCATTCATAATGACCACTTGACTCTGAAAAAATCTAATACATATTTATCTTCCTATCTAAATTGTTATTTCTCGAGAATAATTATGTGTAAGAAATTCACAAATCTATTATAGTCTTCTTTATGGCGTAAATCTGAAGATCTAGGATGCATTTCTGTAGACGATATGTCCTTGTCACATAAGAGACCACACCTGAAACATAATCAATTGACAATCAGTAAAATCATGATCAATTCTTGAGACACTTCATATCATACCACAAATAACAAGATCAAAGCATAAAACAAATTAAAGCATAACCAACTTAGAACTCCTAGACAATTACGACATAGTCTAAGGAACGCTCAAAGTTTGAAACTTTCAAATAAGTAGACTTCGCAAAATTGGGCAGATAAAAGGGCTAACTAGTAACAAAGAAAATGATTCGAAATGCCATAAATAAAATAAAAAAGGGAAGCCGAAAACTGTAAGTGAAGGACTGCTCCGATCAAAGAGAGTCATACCCAATAAAATAAATGGGTGTGGATCAAAAGAATTCAAATTCTTTCTGCATGATCTTTTAAATTTCAGGTATAAGACTTTGGTTTTGTACGCGCTCACACAAAAAAGAAGGGGGCCTAGAATTGAAGGGGCTGTTTTTTTTGGGGGGGGGGGGGAGGAGAGAAAATTAGACTAAACAGTGTTTTTACTCATTCAAGAAACTAAACGTTACCTGAAAGCGTTGTGGCCAAACATAGCCTATATAATCTCGTGCTAAGTTATGGAGTGCTGACTTCAAGATCAGGAAAGTTCCTTCCAAGATTGCAACTAGCTGCAGCTGCAGCAGCTCTTCTTCTATTTTGAATATTGCGGACATACTCCGATATTACACATTGGAACTTGGGAGCCAGCTTTGCTGACGAACTGACAGATACACCGCCCTTTTTCAGAGCCTGCTTGATTGCCTTCTCCATCTTTTGGACATGGGCAGAGCACAAGGAAGGAATGGTGCTAACTAGGATCGGCTTCGAGCATTGAATAGCCCCTGAGCCTGTACTGCTCACAATAAAGAGCTCATCAGCCAAAAACACAGGAAAAAAGAAAGAAGACCAACAAAAGAAGAAAAGAGCAAACAAGTGCCGGAGGTGCGAAGCTGTCCATACCATATGCTGTCTAAAGAAGACCTGATACACAAGCACAATATCGAACTATGAAAGCCAGCACAAATTGGTCGCCACAAATTTTGTAGCAGAACTACCAAAGCACAATATAAACTATCAGCCACGTTCGCCCAACTTTTTTCAGCTTTAAATTATAGAAATGTATAGCAAACTGGCTCATAAACTGTCCTCCATTTCTAATGCACAGCAGCAGGCGGTCTTGGCTTCTAAAACTCTAGGGCTGAATGCACACAATCTCTATATTCTCGCAGGAATAGCGCTGCCATCATATGAAACACCCCTACCCCCTTCTTTCCTTGCCACACAAAAAAAAAGTAAAGAAATGAATACATTTAGATTGGGACTGAGCGATCATAATATAGTGATTCTATTGCACAAAGAAGGCAGTCTTCTCCCGGGCCTTGCTCAAAAGAAGAAAACATCTCTAGCCTTTAAATACACCGAATTAATGACTTAACCAGCTTCTGCTTCTGCCAACCTGCAACTTTCCCTTCTTCCCTACCACTCTTGCATGGGGAAGTCTATTCTTTGTCCTCCGCACAATTGGGCTGAATATATATATATATATATATATATATATATATATATATATATATATATCAAACACTAAAGACCCCAACCGAAGGTGTCTCACTTTAACACATGTATATATGCCAGTGACATATTCAACCTTGCACCAATCTGATAGCTAGTAAACGCTCATTGACTGCCCGATAATACCCTGATAAATTCAACCTGATGCACTATGCTACCATACCGAGCACCTCACCAAAACAGCATGCTGAGAACTTACTAGCAATGCGGAACTTCCCAGTTCTTATCATGAGATGCACACCCAGTCTACAGTAAACATTGATGATTGGAGTCGGTTGCAGAAGAATGAGGCAATGAGGGGTAGTTATATAGAGGTGGCACACTGGCTGTGCTGTACAGCAGGTTGCTGTCGCATGGTAAGCGAATCTGCCCTGTTACCCAGATCATCTCTGGAAGGGTGGTCCCATTTTCAGGAAATTGCCAGCACTGGTTTTCAAGGAGTTTCCAAACCAATGTTATAGCTTCCAGTATCTGGCAAGTAAGTCTAAATAGAGGAAAGGGGCATCAAGAAGTGTACAGTAGTTTTCCTTGTTAGGGGGAGGGTACAGCAGTATTGAGATACCTAATCCCCCCTCCTTCCACAGTAGGGAGGGAAAGAAGTAAAGAAGAAAGGAAGAATATAATGCCCAAGGAATCACCCAACCCGGAAGTACATAACCAGGATTTACGAGTAAGAGAACACTTTTAGACTAGCATGCCTGATATTTAATTTTCACAGAAGTGCCTATAAAGGACAAATCAACCATGCTGAAACTTAAGCCAAAGATTCGGGAAACCCAAGGATTCAGAACACCACCTAATTTTTCAGTGTTTCCCTAGTGGCCCCAGAGCTATCTCATCATCAAGCACCGGTAAACAATATTAACTGCATCTAAACTATGTGCTCACACTGTTTTCTTTATAAACCGTCTATGGGAAACAGCAGCAATGATTCAGGTGAAACAACAGTCCAGGGAAATGTCTCGGAAAGGAAAATCATCCATCCATATATGAACCAGAAAATTATGAGCTGAGCTTAAGAACCAAAACTTCTAGCTAGAACAGCCAAGCTGCTAATTCCAACGTAAACTGATAATTGGTTGAAGCATCCTCAAGAGGCCTTCGGGAGCTGACATAGGACCAACCTGCAGAGACAGTTCTGTCGGAAGAATTTGTGAATGTGTTAGGAAGCTTTCCAAAAATGGCAGGAGTGTTAACCAAACAGATGCTTGTTGAGTTGCAGAATGTGACATAGATGTTCAGACTTCATAGGCCTAGCAGTTTTCACCCGATTAAAAGAAGTCAGCAATGGGGTGAAGTTTTCCAACTCCGGTTCATCCTAGGCTTAAGAAGAGCTTCTCACTAAAAAATGTTATTTGCACCTTTAATTCCAAGGAGAAAAATAGACAACATCTTTCAAACCTTGGTCCATCACAAACCATTTCAACAAATTATAGGAATAAGATTGGCACATCTGACTCGTCCTGATGAGATCTGGGGTAGCGGGTTGGTTTGGTCCACACTTAATCAGGTCCACTTCCTCCCTCAATTCTGAAATGTTTGAAATTGAACTGATTATAATGGTAATCTAACATCCAGGTCTGCAATCCAACCAAAGTTTTCAGGAAAGCCTAAAACTTGTTGTATCTTCTCTTTACCAATAGGTGCTACCTTACAGATAGTTATGTGTACAAGCAAACTCCTAAACCAATCCTTCAGGAGGATGACAAAAAGCCAAGAAATACCAAGGGCTAAAAGCAAAAATTAGAGAACAGTCAAATTCAGCACGATCACTTGAACGACACAATTCAACAATCAATCAATTATCAAAACCTCATAAACTAGGGATGAAAGATGAGCAATCAAACAGTTGACAATTCTCATGACGCAAAATTTAGAGAGAGCAAAGAGATTGGCAGCAACCTCCCGAGAACGAATTTACACCGCTTGTAGAGCGTCTGCTTTGAATCGAACAGTATATGTGGGTGACAATACTTGGTTAACGGCATAGCCTTGGATGCACACCCATCAACAAGACACTTTCCCGGAAACCCTAACCCTAATTTACCATCACTACCATCAACATCACCATCGCCACTACCATTCCCATGATCACCGTTACTCAGATTGACATTCCCCACCAAGAAGCCAGTTTCTTTCTTCTCAACCTCGTCCTCCAGAAAAGGACTCTTACCGAAGTTCCAGTAGTACTCCCTGTGCTTCCGCCTCAAATCCTCCATCAAATACCAGAAAAACTTCCTCAAAAGCTTAGCGTGTAGCCGAGCCAGCCGAGCTTTCCGCCGCAAAACCTCCTCCCGAGTCAAGACCTCCGAGTTCGCTAAAAGGGCGTCTTCATCATTGGAGTCGACTAGCGCCGGTGGTGCCTTCATCGCCGGAGTTGGGTTCCTGTCGAGGAGAGAGAAAGAGAGCGAGACCCAAGAAACGAAACACAGGGGAGGACGCCGTTTTATAGGGTTCTTAGCCTTCTTGAGTTCTTGTAATATAGAGCCATCAAACTTTCGATTTTTGTCAAATATACCATTGAAATTTTATTTTTGTCATTCATGCCATTACAAAATAATGTTTTGATTAAAAAAAAATAAAAATTCATCCAACTCCTTCTTCACGGGCTATTGCAAGTAATTTTTTGTCTCTTTCATTTCAACAGCCAAACAGTAAACCAAAAAAAAAAAAATCAAAAGATTTCTAAATAAGAATTGCTTATCATCCCCTCATATGCTCTTTACTCCCCTGTCACGCCGCCCCGTACATCTCAAACCCTTCCTGTACAAATTTGTATCATGTATCATCAACAGCATCTTCACCAGATGCCCCAACATTTAGCATCATCAATCTCTACTCATCTCTCACTAACACCAAATCTTAATCCCTTCAAACGAAAACCAGCCCCCTCACAATCCATCCTAACCATCCACAACATTCTCATAAATTTGGGTTCAAGTTTAAGGATTGTTGGCATTGGTCTTGGCTTAATCCCTCGTTTTAGAGCAGCTCATTATCTGCCACTAATGGCATAATTGACAAAAGAAAAAGTTCAATGATATATTTGATAAAAATTGAAAGTTTGATGGTATTGTAGTCTAAGAACTCTAGCCTTCTTTGCCACAACATTTTAAGTTCTTTTTCCATTTACCACTAATGGGTTTCTTCATTGTGTTATCGACTAGTATGAACTTGACTTTTACCTAGAGCATTTTAATTATAAATTTTTTTTAAAAAAAATGTAATTTTTTTGGTTGGATGTCAAATAATGTAAATTGTAATGTATAAAAATAACTCCTTTGAAAATGTATTTTAGATTTTGTTGTTATACTGGAATTGACGAACTTATACTAATGCAGTAGTCTTTTGACGATAATTCCAATTTATGCTCCTACACAATGGAAGGGAAAAAAAATCTGTTGACATTCATAGTGGATTGCAACGTTCAAGAGCATGCGTAAAATTGCATATCAAAATCAAACAATTTCTTTAAGATATCAACCACATTCATCATGTAACATTACATGCATGGGTGACAGAAACAACATATGATTTCAAAAGATCCTGACCAAAGCTACAGTGCTTTCAATTTTAATTTATAATCTAACTTCCTGGATTATATCAATCTTATTTACAATAAGGCTCACCCACCGGCAATACTCGACTTGATTCATTAATATCAAAGTCATGACATGAGACGTTAAGTGATAGGGTAGGACTACAACACTAAATACATATAAAAAATAGTAAATATGGAACTTTATGGTCATGCTAAAAATGACACAGTGAGTTCGTTAATGGTGCTAAATGATGAAAACTCCTTTGGATGTCGATGCCAAACATTAATTTTTCAGTATTGATTTGATCACAAACCCTGATAGAATTAAAATTTATCTATCCCTCATAAAAATATAATATCTTTTTATTTTTTCAAGAAAAATCCTATGTGTTACATAGAACATTGTAAAAATTACTATCGGACAATTAGTGATACTTTTAATTATTAATAATAATTTTAAAATGTATTTTCTCCTTCATAAATTTCAATATTTAAAATATCATTAACCAATATGTTTTCATATAATGCAATCATTTCACCACAGTAAATACGAAATTGCATTACATTGCTACATGTGATATTGGAAACTTATGACGATGTGTGCATAAAAGAATACCACCCTTACAATTACCAAAAATAAACTTAAAAATTTGAAGTTTGGTTGCATGTAATTCTTCACTATATAGTAAAACAGAACTACACAAATAAACTAAATAACATATATAAATTAAATCTCAATAAGCAAGTAGTAAAGAACTGTATCACATTAGTTAATCATTATATTATTTGAGTCGTCTTTAATTCAAATTTTTTCACACATGACACTTCAAAAGGTTCCCACTACGCAAATTAATGAGTGACTAGCTACAATCCATTTAATTGCACCAAAAAAATTAGAATCCATTTCAACAAGGTCCAAAGTGCAGATCTTCAATGTTGGCATAAATAAATTTAGACTTGAGTACCCAACACTAGCCCAAGTGTTGCTATACAAAAGTCACAAACCCAGGCGCCCTCCCTCTCCCCTCCCCCTCGCCCCACCTGGGAAAAAAAAAATCCAACTAAGCAACCAATAGCAAAATTGAGTGCCCGACACAAAGAACAATAGTTTTACCAACAATCCATATTAAAGGAAATTAACATAGATACCATCACAGCCTTAGCCTTACCCTTGCTTAAAAACGAGGGAGAGGGGCAGTAGTAGGCTGAATAGCCTTCAATCGTTGCAAAACTTATCAAAACATATGCACCATAGTTTGATAAATTAGTCTAACATTGTTGACATGTGTAGTGAGGAACTTTGCTTAATGGAATTGAATGTGCAAAAGCACACAAAGATCACATCCATCTATTGGAGTAAGAGGGGGTTCTTAATTTATAACTCGAAAATATGGCACAAAACACCAAGCTGATGTTTAGATCTATCTCAGATGATCCAAATTGAAACTAAAGTATGAATAGCGAATATTATTGAATAGTCAATGATAAATTTTATCTTGCAACTCTCCAACCACCAAAATCCGAACCGTAGCAATTTCTCTTCTATTGCCTTACTATCCACCGAAACGTAGATGATTTTTTTCTTTTCTTTTTTTTCTTTTTGTTTTTTTTTGGAGGGCACCTAGAGCACAGCCTTCAATAATATGGAATGTGTTTATTCCTTTGTTTTTTTGTTAAATGAGCTACCTTACATTTGGATTGGTGTTGGCAATTGAGTAAACTTTGACTGGGGATAGCTCTGCTAGTGATGCTTTGAAGACTCGTCTGGAAACTAGGCGTACAGCGTTGGTTGGCTAGCTATTGCCTAACTCTATAAAGCCTATCAGCTCAAGTGATAGAGCATTTGTGTATTACACAAAGAGTGTAGGTTTGAATCCTCTTCATGTAACTTTTCTAATCCTTAAACACCATACAAGGGCCAAAGAAATAAAGTGTGCCAAACTGATATGAAATTGACAGGTTCTATTAGTAATGTCTTTTGTATTATTTAATGTATGCCTTCAAATATGGGTTTACATTGCAAATTGGAAGGGAATCTACAGTGGGTCAACTCAATGTATATTCCAAGCTGAAATATGGTATAAAGGCAGTGTTTTAAGTTGAAATATGAGACTAAGCTTTACGTGATGGAGGCTGTGAGACAATAAAAGCACCTGTTTTATGAGTGTTCTTTTACAGGAGAAGTTAGAATTGAGTTGCTAACTTTAGATGTAGAGCCCCTGTGATGGTCTGTAATCAGAAGCCCAGGGGGCGGTGTTCAAGACTAAGGATGTACTTTTCTCTTTATCAAAGAATTGCACAAAGTTAAAAGAATTGCAGAGATATGCGGTGTACATAGACGAATAAGGTAATGGGATAAATGTAGGGTCTGTAAAATGGGACAAATGTAGGGTCTGTTTATTTTTTTTTAATAAGATGTGATTATAAGCTTTAAAGAAATATAAAAAGTTGTAAGAAACTGGAAGAGAGCCATAAGAACTGTAACAAAACTGTAAGCAGATGTAAGAAGCAGTAATAAGTTATAACGAGTTATAAGAAACCGTAATAAGTTGTAAGGACAGATATAAGCAAATGTCGAATTATTAAAAAACAATGTATAAATATAATTTTAGATATATATGCATAACTGTTGATCTTTAATGTATGATTTGTGAAAATAAATTATCTCGTGAAAGTATATTACCTATAATATGTCAGTGACATTTATAAAATTAATTTTATACCATCACTGAACAAGTTATTTTTTAACATTATACAAACAAATTGTGTTTTTCTACAATTATTATTTTGGATGAGAAGAAATAATATTGAAATAACATAATAATGAAAATAAACCTGTAAATAAGTCAATTAAATAACAATAAATTTTATTCAAGCCCACAAATTTATAGAACCAAATATGTTTGACACTTGATGTGGAAACTAGGGTCCACCTGACGAACTAAAACAATAATTCAACCATAGCACTTATCTTTACGAATGACAATTGAGAAAACATTTGGAGTACTAAACGGGTACTCCCAAGTCAAATTCAAAGTCAAGCAAATGAAAGTCAAATAAGTCTAGAGTAAAGCCTGATTGAAAGGCCAAAAAAACTCAGGTCAAGGCCCAAAACCCAAGTTAAGGCCCATCTTGACTTTCAAGGGGGAGATTTTCTTATAAATAGCCCCCTACCCCCTATGATTTAAAGGTTGAAAAATCAATTCTTAAAAAGAAAGAATAAGAGGATATTGTATTCATAGAGATTGCACCCATTCAAATCAAATCAATCTATAAAAATTCAATCTTTGTGAATTTGTGATTACAGACCCGTTTGGAAACTAGGCGTAGAGCGTTGGTTGGTTAGCCATTACCTAACTCTACGTACAAAGCCTATCAACTCAAGTGGTAGAGCATTTGTGTATTACACGAAGAATGTAGGTTTGAATCCCACATAGGCTACACGCTTCCTAGCTAGCTTGAATGCATCTAATGCAATACTTTAAAGCCACTAATACCCTTCATGAAACTTTTCTAATCCTTAAATAGTATGCAAAGGCAAAAGAAATAAATGGTGCCAAATTATTAAGTAATTGACAGGTTCTATTAGTAATGCCTTTTGTATTATTTAATCTATGCCTTCAAATATTCCAAGCTGAAATATGTTACAAAGGCAGTGTTTAAAGTTTAAATATGAGACTGAGCTTTACCTGATGGAGGCTATGAGACAATAGAGCACCTGTTTTATGACTGTTCTTTTGCAAGAGAAGTTAGAATTGAGTTAATAAGTCAGATGTAGACCAAATGTGACGCTCTGTAATTAGAAACCTGGGGATGGTGTTCAAGACTAAGGACGTGCTTTTCTCTTTATCAAGGAATTGTGAAAAGTTAAAAGAATTGCAGAGATATGCGATGTACATAGATGAGTAAGTTAATGAGATAAATGTAGGATCTGTTCTTTTTTGCGATAAGATGTAACTATAAGTTGTAAGAAAATGTAAGCAGTTGGAAGAAACTATAAAGAGTTGTAAGAACTATGAAGAACTTGTAAGGAGACGTAAGTATAGATGTAGGCAATTGTAGAATTATTAAAAAATGTATAAATATAATTTTTAGATATATATGCATAATTGCTGATTTTTAATGTATGATTTGCGAAATAAATTATGTCATAAAAGTATATTCCATATAATATGTCAGTAATGTTTACAAAATTAATTTTATACCATCAATAAACAAGTTATTTTTTAACATTATACAAACAAGTTGTGTTTTTCTACAACTATCATTTTGGATGAGAAGAATAATATTGAACTAACATAATTAATGAAAATAAACCTTTAAACAAGTCAATTAAATAACAATAAAATATATTCAAACCCATAAATTTATAGAACCAAATATGTTCGACACTTGAGGTGGAAAATAAGGTCCACCTAAAGGGCTAAAGCAACAATTCAATCATCGACACTTATTTTTACGAATGACAATTGAGAGAACATTTGGAGTACTAAAGGGGAGATGGAAAATTCTTGCGGATAGAATGCCTTAAATGTGCAGCAAGAGCTTAAGATATTCATTGTTTGTTGTTCTCCACAATTTTATTATTCTACATTAAAAGAGTATAATAATCTTAGCAAGGGATCCAAATGTGGATGTATCGCCCAATGTTCAATTGTACGATGATAACAACTAAATTACCATGGATAAACTCAGGGATGAAATAGCTGAAATATTTTCGTCACCTATAGTTTAACCATTTTCGTATATAATTCATATCGAAACTCAAACAAAGAATGCAATTTTTGCATTATCATTTTAAAAGCATGTTAAATTTTTTTCTCTATAGTGGTGTATATGATTCACGTCGAAATTTAATTATAATTGACGTCGTTAAATCTTATTTTTTATGTTTAGAAATATTATATTCATAAGAATATATACATATTTTTCTTGTCGGTGTTGTGTGAAAAATATATACATATTTCTATAAATATGAGAAAAAAATAAATGACAAGTTGAATGTTATAAAAGATACATAAGAACATGTGAGAAGATATAAAAAAATATAAGAAGAATTAAAAATGTAAGAAGTTATAAGAAGATAAAATTAAAGTTATAGTCTAAATACTCAGTATCGCGAAAAAAGAATAGGACTGTAATCCTACTCGATCATAGTGCTCACTGAGTGTGAAATCCTAGCTGTCAGGAGACAATTTATTGATTCATAATGAAGTCTACTTAATCTTCTTAACAAAAACTTAGAGCTGTTCTAATACCAAGCCATCTTTGCTAACCTACATAGGAGTGTTGAGCCGAAAACGTTTGTGCTTCTTGGGCCCCCCATTAAGCTGAGAAACCACTTAAATTGGTAGCGAGAGATACTACATTAGGCCTTTGTGCTTCATGTAGTAACATAGACTTGTAATCTGTGCAGGATTTGAACCCACATTGTTTGTGGAAGATTACAACAAATGCTCTACCAATTAAGCTAACAGATGTTGAACCCACGTCATTTAAATACGTGTGCTTCTTATGGCATTGATCACAATGTAAATGACCATACCAAAAGGCATTAATTGAGGATTGCCTCATAGATGGATTTTTTAATTAAAAAAAAATGCAGATCACGATGTATATAACCATAACGAGAGCATATCAATTGTTCTAAGCAATAATGCTAAACAGAATTGTTCAAACAGTGAATACAAAGGCCAGAACCAAAATTGCTCGAACCAAGACAGGAAAATTGCAACTTTTGTCCTCAGGCTGAAAGAGTGAAGCAGCATGATTTCCTTGAGGGGCGGGTGAAGGAGGGGGTGGTTGTGTGACATTGATGGCAAGTTTCATGCCACCATAGCAGTAGCCTTTGCTGCAAATGAAGTAATATGGCTTGGCCTCCTTCAGCTCGACCACATCACGACCAGACCCTCCGGTTATGTTCTTTATGAAATGATCCGCATTACAATTTTCATAATTCGTTTGGTTCACTTCTAGTACATCATAAGCGTACTTGTTGAATCTGAAAACTGGAAAAACATAAATTAAGAAACAAGAGTAAGGATATACACATTATCCTTTTTCTCAAATATGGTTGAACACTTAGCTTGGACACGAAATAAGGTGACCCAATTGAAAATGAGGTTTATTATGGACAATCACAGGTCAAAAAAAGTGCTATCTTAGATAAATTAGATTTAGATATAAAGTAATGAAGAACTCCTACATGTACAGAGAATTCGGGAACATAATAACTCACTTGACATTATGGAAGATAAAATGTTACACATAAACATGGAGAAAATGACCCAATCCTAATGCTAGTATTAATAAACTATTGTAGCTAGCCAGATTTTTTTTTTTAAAAAAATAATAAATTTATGCACCAAAATGATAATCTCTCAAGAAATCCTAAAATCAATCTCATGCCAATAATACTTATCCCTGAAAAGCTCATTTCTTTCAAAATAAACTCAAGCATAGCCACGAATCTCACTTCTTATCATGTCAACTAATCAATCAATAAATCGAATGAATCTAACTTAATTTTAAAAGTTCAGATGATATATACTAAACATACAGAGCCAATCACCAACATAAAAAGTTTGTTGAGATGCCCAAAAGGTATAGTTGATGCCTTGTGTCCACCCATCCTTCCCTCCAACGTCAACACGCCGCCCATCCGCCATGCACATGAACATCGCCGCCACCGTCACCGCCGTCCACACAATCACCGTCACTTGCCCTCCTACTTTCATTCTTAAACCTCTCTTTCTCTCCCGTCTTGGAGTTGAGTAACCCTTTATGTGGTCTTATGGGTCAAAAAATTAAAATCACTAGGTGAGAATGGATGAAAATGAAAGAAATGCTCTTTGGCATTGCTGGCATTCGCCGTGTAATACATGTGAAAGGGGGAAAGGGCATAAGTATCCAATGTGATTTCGGATTTCTTTACTATTTGTTTCCTTATTTTCAGCTCGTGTAATTGCGTTACTTCCTTGAAACGGGCTTCTCAATTATAACACCAACACCTTATTCAGCAAAATTAGCTGTTTAGGTAGTGGATAGCGGTTCAGATAGCGGATAACTGATTAGATAGCGAATAACATTTCTAATTTGGCTGTTAGGGGATAATTGTTCAGATGAGCGATTTAACTAATGTGTTCGGTAAATTTAGTTGTTAGACTATTGATTAATGTAAATTGACATAAAAGGATATAGATAATTTCCAAAGATAAAACTTTTAAAGGATATTTTTTGGCTAAAAAAATATAAAATACTGCTTTTAAATGTCAAATGTCAATACTACTAGCTTTTAAAAAAAGCTGCGTAAAATACTAAATGCTACTTAAAATGCTAATCAAAACACTAGTTTATTGAATACTAAAATTAACTAATTAATGTATTGACTTGATCAAAATACTAAACACTATCCAAAATACCGTTGCCGAACATGACCCAAGGCTTGAAAAATGAGGGATGGTTGCACTGCCAGGTTTAAATTGCTACTTCCTTTGTCTTTCCTTCCCCTCCCCCCTAATGAAGAAGTTAAGAAAAATGAGGGATGCCGTTGTCTTATTTTGTTTGTTACGGATCCCTGTGGTTGTCGTGTCGTAGTTGTAGAATATTCTTGTTACAAACTTTGCCTTTCCGACATTACTTATTGAAAAAAAAAAAAAAAGAAGTTAACCCGTATTAATCTTCTCGGTATTAACATGATCTTTGCTTCTGCCTTGGGCTGGCTCAGTCTGAGGCCCAAAGAAATCATATCCTTTGCTATAGCTACTGGACTATGGGCAATGTTTGTAAAAGACAACACAGGTTTTAAACGAAAAAAAATATAGGAGGTGTATTATTCAGCAATTTTACTAAAAAAGTATGGTTGAACATTTGTTTAAAAAAATGTTGACTTCGACAAAACGTACATGTGTAATATAGTTGCTTTTGTAAAAACTAGTTTGGGTCCGTGCTTTGCACGGAGTATACTTAAATAGACATTCTGCAGATATGTTATCGAAATAATAAACAAATAGTTATGGTAGACATGATTAATATTATAATTTAGATGAGATAATGGAAAAATTCAATGAAAAAGTTAAATATACAGTAACTTTGTGCATAACTAATTGGATTAATAATTAAAAAGTATATGATTGTGACAAAAGTCTACATAAGTATGATAGAGACAGTAGACAGTGAATTTGTCACAAACCACGCTAACACCTTGTTCTTTTCGTTGGAAAATCAACCCAACCCACACTCACCCACTATTTTGCCCCTCTTCCCACTCATTCGCACACTTTAAAAAAAGTATCACTCCTTCCCACACCTACATAAAACAATCATTTCTCATATTTTGAAAATTTTTATAATTTATGTAATTGTGTGTATGAATAATCTGAAAGCAATTATGAGCAGTTTTAATTTTTCAGATGTCATGAAACAGTTTTATTTTTTTTTGTTTTTCATTATTTTTATAATTTTTCATTATTTTTTTAATTTCTATTTTTTATTTCTATTTTTTATTTTTAAATTTTAATTTTTTATTTTATTATTTTTTGGAATTTATTTTTATTTTTGTTTTCTTTTTTTATTATTTTATTTATTTTTTTATTATTACTTTTTTATCATTAAAATTTTAAATTTTTAAATATTTTGCATTAATTTTTATTTTTATTTATTTATTTTTAAATTTTCAAATTTTTTGTATTTATTTTTTGTATTTTTTATTTTTCTGTATTTATTGTTTTTTTAAATTTTTTATTCCAGAAAAACAACCAACAAAAAATTCCCAAAAACAATAAAAAAATAAATAAAAAAATAACAAAATAAAAAAATAAAAAATAAAAATAAATACAAAAAAAATAAAACTAAAAAAATTTAAAAAATTAATAAAAATTAAAATTAAAAAAATTAAAAAATTTAAAAAATTACAAATTAAAATATAAAAATTTAAAAATTTAAAAATTTAAAAAATATAAAAATTAAAAATTAAAAAATCTAGAAATTAAAAATTAAAAATATAAAATGAAATAATAAAACTACGAAAATAAAAAATAAAAAATAGACAAAATAAAAAAGAATGAACGAAAATAAAAAAAATTCATCATCATTAATTACTATCACAATAAAATTATTACATTACAAAACAAAAAATTATTAATAACCAATATTTCAACTTCATTCAACTACATTCAGCTGTCACCCACACTTAGTCACTCACCCAGTTCTTCCCACACTTAAAAAAAAATACCACACACACTCACTCCTTCCCTCCTTTTCCCACACACACTCATCCCACACATCTCATTTCCCACTGAAAAGAACAGGGCCTAAATTGGGTGATGATAAGTCAATCTATGATGCCAATGATGAAAAATCTACATTCTCCTCTTGTTGTTGAGCAAAAATTTATGAAGTGGCTAATTGTCTAGTGAATTTAGGTATAAACTATTTTGAAGTCAGTTTAGTTTCAGTTTTACATGTAACAGCAATAAAATTTGTCTTTCAACGAAAATAATTTGAACATTATATTTATGCTAATACATAGCTTTTTTGGCTATTTAAAATGGCCAATTAGGGGACGCTAATATAATGAAGTGTTCATACTTTGTATATTTGGCTTTCATGTCAACTGAATAGTTTCATGGGTTTTGATATAAACTTCCCATGCCCTTATGTTGTCTTGCAAGAGATGGGTTGAATTCAGATTTGTGGGTTGAGATATTTCTTAGTTTGAAGTATTATGGTAATTTGGGGTATTTTATTCTAAACGGTAAAATATTAATTATAATTTTAAGTGTTTTATGAAGAGAATTTGATTATTGAATTTGTATGGTTTAAAAGAAAACGAAAGTGATTTCAATTTTTCTTGTGCGTTAAATAGATTATATTTTGGTCAATTTATTTGAAATGTTAAAAAATTAATTATACATTTAAGATTTAAATAAATTAAATTTAATTGTAAGATATGTATGTTTTGAAACAAAAAGAAAAATAGTTCATTTATTTCCTTCTGTTAAATAGATCATATTAAATGTGAAATAAATTCAGTTTCACGGACCTAATATGATGATTGTGTTTTATTTTAAATTTTTTTAATATTTCACATTCAACCCTTGCAATATGTTATATCATGCTTACAATATGTAATTTTTCAGCACAGCCCTTACATCTATATGATCATAATTAATATTGACTATGTTATCAAATTCAAAGAGAAAGATAACAACGACAACAACAATAGTAAGAATGGAAATAATCATGGAAATCATATTTATATTTATATTATCTCTAATAATACATGCTCAAATGTATATTTGTATCGAAAAATACAAAATAATAACAATAATCATGAAAATAAAAAATGTTTATTATTTCTATATAAATTTGTATATTATATTATGTGACAATAATAAGGTGTCACCTAAGGTTTTACGGCTTGTTCAGTAATTATAATTCGGTTTCCTTACGTTAAAACTTCCAACACATGAACTTATTCTATAATAATGAAATAATAAACACTTTTATATCCATTATACTCCCTTAATCTCTCTTTGATAATTAGATGATCATAATTAATATTGACCATGTTATCAAATTCAAGGAGAAAGATAAAATCGCCGACAACGACAATGACGACAATAACAACAATAATAATAATGAAAATAATCATGGAAATTATATTTATTTTTCTATTATCTCTAATAATACATGCTCAAATTTATATTTGTATCGAAAAATACAAAAATATTAATAATAATAGTAGTAGTAATAATAATAATAATAATAATAATAATGAAAATAAAAAATATTTATTGTTTCTTTATAATTGTGTATATTATATTATGTGTTAATAATAAGGTGTCATATAAGGTTTTATGACTTGTTCAGTAATTATAATTTCGTTTCATTAAGTTAAAACTTCTAAATTATTAATGTATTTTATAATAATGAACTAATAAAATTTTTTATATCTCTTATAATCTCTTAATCTCTCTTTGATAATTTGATGATCATTATTAATATTGACTATGTCATCAAATTCAAATGGAAAGATAACAACAACGACGGCGATAATGACGACAACAACAACAATAGTAATAATAGAAATAATCATAAAAATCGTATTTATTATTCTATTATCTCTAATAACACATGCTCAAATTTATATTTGTATTGAAAAATACAAAATATTAATAATAATACAACAACAACAACAAACTCCCAATGCGGGTCCCGCTTTCGCGGGGTCTGGGAAGATCCAGTTGTAGGCAACCTTACCTCTACCGGTATTTCTACCCATAGAGAGGTTGATTCCATAAGACCCACAAAAACAGTCTTGAGAAAAGGTTTGAAGAGAAAAACGATTGCAAAATCAACGACCGACGTACGAGAAAAGCTAGAGATAGAGAGCGGAGACATACCTCAACGAACCAGGGGCGCTTGGTACCGTGACCTCCCGAGACAGCACCAACCTGCAGATAAGCAAAACAAAAACCCTACCCACCCCACCTTACCCCACGCCACCTACGCTACTGCTCCCTATGGAGCCGGTCCCCTACAATCTGGGACCTTAATCCTGCCCCGCCACAAACTCCTATCCTGAGCCAAGTCCTCCGTGAGACCGACAACTCTCAGGTCCTCTCTAAAATTAAAAACGTTTTGGTCCGTAAGAACCACAATGGGCAATACAATATAATGAGGGATGAGAGAATCGAACTTGAGACCTAATGTGCCTAGTAAATAGTACAATACAATGAGGGAGGGGGGAATCGAACCTGAGACCTAATGTGGTCAGTAAAAATAAATCCAAGGGCTAAGATTGTTTAAGATTTTGATCCAACGGTTGTGAAGCAACATATATCCTAAATTTACTCCCATGTTAGCATTTGCCATTTCCTCAACACTCAACCCCTTACACATTCTAGCATTTATAATATAAAGATTTGGGCCAAAAATACAATCCTTATTTGAAGACTTTTTCTTATTTTTACGCATCAATTACATTTATAATTAGATAATTAGAAATATGATTTTTACTTTACAATTATAATTATTTTAGATCATTTGATGTCCAAATCAAACACAAGTATCCATAGAAACTGGTAAATAGCAATGTTATGAAATTAACATGACGAAATATACCAGAAAATAGATCTATTTTCCAACATCAATCTACATAGTCTAATATAATAAGAAATATAATATCATGTTAAAAATTTAAATTCTAAACAAAAAGTCTTGAATATAATGAGAATCACGATCTTAACCTTCCTCAATAGCTATGGGTTGTTCGAAATCTAAATGCTAAACGAAAGACCTTGAATATAACCCTAAATTCTTTACTAGGAGTTTGCCGTTTTCGGCTTTTAGTACGTTTGTTCTCGTTTATCACGTTTAATTCAGTCATGCCAATAATTCGCGCATTTTAAACGGCCGTTGTCTTTTAAAATAGATTTACCTTTTAAAACCCAATACGTTGATACATGTTTCAAATGGATATTAAATGACAAATTGCTAAAGCATACTATGAGTTAGACGGGTTTTTAGGTAGTTTCAAATGGTCTGTCCATGACCAAATTTGAATTCTTATTTTGAAACTCAATTCTAGATAAAAGCTATTAGAGAATCGGATAATTTTAGCCTCAAATTGTGAAGAGACTGATTTCACTATAACCTATGTTTATAAAGATTTTTTGTTCGGTGTACCCGTTCTTTTTTTTCTTTTGTTTTTGGACACAAGGTGTGTAGCTCCTTGTTTCTCAGCAAAAACCGCAAAGGGAGGAAAAGCATGCTAACCAAATATTCTTAAAAAAATGCAAAAAAGTACCCTTTTGATGAGACATCTTATAGTTACCTGCAAGGCGTAAGCTAAGGTGAAAATTTTTCTAAAAATTTATTTGATGGACCATTCAAAAAGTTGCTAAAAATATATTCACGAATCACGATTGTAAATTGGTTATTCTCTCTCCCTCTACAAAGCCTGACATTGGCTAGAGGGACAAATTTGAAGAACAAGGAGAAGCCGTTATGCATTTTTCTTCTCGGTCACATATTTATAGTCAAATTTAAGGCATGTAAGCAATAAATGTATTTATATTGTTGAAAAAAGTTTTCAATCAATACAAATATTGATAATTTTTTTGGAAAGCAAACTTTAATTTGACAATATTATGAAACTGCAAAACTAATATTTTTTTATAAAGATTATGAAACAGAGGAAGTACAATATTGAAGGGGAAAAATAATCAAACCTAAAATCTGAAATCCTCATAATCTAATTGTGTTAAAATAAGGTACACACCAACAACACCTAAAAGTGAGTCTATTTCAAATAAAATTGTCTCATGATGATATTTAGAGGGGGAAAAAGATTGGGCAATGTATTAACAATTTCACAAACAATTGATTTCTGTTATGGATTGGACCAATTGCAAGGTATAGGACTTGTCCCACATCGATTGTATGGACAGCTGATGAGGGATTTATAGACCAAATGGGCTCTCTCACCTAATAGGCCAGTCTTTTGGGATAAGTTCTCCTGTTTGGTTTGTAACAGTTGGTATCAGAGCCAACTCGGAGTGGTGGTCCACAGAGTAGTGGTCTGGAAGAGCCAGTCGTGACCAACGAGGACTCGAAGTGGTGGCCTAGAAGAGCCAGCCGTGACCAATGAGGACGTTGGCCCTTAAGGGGGGTCGAATGTTATGGATTGGACCAGTTGCAAGGCATGAGACTTGTCCTATATCGGTTGTATGGGCAACTGATGAGGGATTTATAAATCAAATGTGCTCTCTCACCTAATAGGCTAGTCTTTTGGGATGAGTTCTCCTGTTTGATCTGTAACAATTTCAAAGTCATCTGATTAGCAATTTATAGTGGTGAATAGTGGGCTTCGCTAAAGGTGCAGTCGAACATCAATGAAGGTAAGATGTGATAAGCGCTGACAAATTTTTGGATTTCGGTTAAATTCAGGTTGCATAAATAGGACAACGGCAAAATTTAGACAAAAAATTGATGATCGATACCTGATTTTTTTCAGAATGAACAATTCGAACAAGAATAAATTTGGGTCACAGTCGGGTTCGGGCAATAGAAATATGAAAAATGTTGTGTCCAAATTTAAAATTTGGATGAAAAATTTATAACTATATCTGATTTTTTCTAGATCGGATATATTTAAGTATTTGGATCCAACAAAATTTTGTCAGCACTAGACACAATCATTTGCTTGTGGAATTGCTTGATGTGATGGTGCCATGGTGGTGATGAGATTTTCTTTGTCGGATTAAGCACGACTTTATGTTGGTGGGCTAATTTAGGAGCTAAGCTGAAGGTAGGGATTTTGACAAAACCTTCATTATAATAATTACCTTGTTTAACAATCCAACCTCCAACCTTGAGTGGGTGATTTTCCACTAAACCATCCATTGGTTCTCATGCCAATGCTAATAATATCTAGTATTATCTTCCTTCTTTTAATAAGGCCAAAATGATTAACCCTACTCTCACCTAATTACTGTTAAGATTAAATCATCAAGCCTAAATGGTCAACATGATTTAGTAGCCCAAAAAAACGATCATCATGATTTAACAACCGAAGACCTGGTCTAACCTAAAACTAAATCAAGGAATCAAAAATAGCTTACAAATTGAAGGGTAGTTTAGTCCAATGATTACTTGGATGATCTTGGAGGTCGCACCCTCTTATTATCAAAAAGTCTTGGTTATATTTAGAGTCTGTTTTTTTTATTGGTCTTTTTTTATTTATTAATTTTAATCAATTTTAACCATCTTTAATAAAAAAAAATATCAATTTTAATTCACTTTAATCTGTTTTAACGCATTTCAACCAACTTCAACTCACTTCTTTCAAAATTTTATTCTTATTATTTTAACCAACTTTAATCTACTTCAACGAACTTTAATTCACTTTAACCCACTTTAATAAAAAAATATCAACTTCAACCAACCTCAACCAATTTTACCTTTTATCAACTTCAATTTACCAACAACAAAAAAAACAGGCCCTTAAGGGCAAGGTTATGTGTTTTTACCCCCTCCTCCCATCCACTATTTGTTAAATTTTTATAGATCAGTGGACCTTAAACAAAGAGTTATACAAATAAGTTTAAATAAAGTTTTAATATAAAATTAATTGATAATAGATGAATTAATTCACAAATTTATATATATATATTTAAACCTTTTAATTTTATTAATATATAAATATATATCTAATTAAATAAATGAATATGCATTATAGAATTACTGCACTTTGACAGTATAACACTATAAGCCATTTTTCAGTATCTTAGATGATAAGATTCAGATTTCATATCACAATTCAGGGTCTGTTATATTTCGCGTTTTAAATAGATAGATAGATGTAAAGAGATGTAAGGAGCTGTAAGGAGCTGTAAGAAGATGTAAAAAGATGTAAGAAGCTGTAAGAAGCTGTAAGGGGAGATGTAAGGAGTTGTTGAATGTTATAGAAAATCTATATGGGATGCAAGAAGATGTAAGGAGATGTAAGAAGATGTAAGGAGATGTAAGAAGATGTAAGAAGCTGTAAGAAGATGCGTAAATTATTACGTACATCCGGGTGGATATCTCAGTTGTCCACCCGGTTGCACTTGGCAGTTTTTAATATATTTTAACAGTTTTTTTTTTTTAAAGATAGAGAAACTGTTCACTGGTCATATGTTATAGAGTTTAGTTTTCGAGAAACTATTGGTGTATTGCTACTCAATATAATTGATGAATCTTAGGCGTCTGATCATTATGTTCTGATTTGAATTCGCTGGTGACTGCTGATTTTGAATTTGTTGTTCGCGTATTTCAAATTAGTCGTGAATTGGTCTGCTACTGTCTTCGTTTTTGCCGAATTCTCTATTTTCAGAGTGCTCGATCGGTCTATGTAGTTTTCAACAATTATTCCATGGCTGGATTTGAGAGTTGATGATGAAGATTTATCAAACACGCAGTGTTCATCAAGTTCGATATTGGTTTTTGATCTGTGTTTTTTTTGTTCCGGTTTGATTATGTAAGTTATAGTGTTTTTTTAGTTGTTCTGGAGTTCTTGGAGAATGTTTTGTTTGTTCTAATTTTTGAATATACATGATTCTATTTTTAAAAATTGGTTTCTGTAATATGAGAAAATAGCTCACCATAATCAGTCTTTTGCTCACTATATGTATGCGTCTACCCACGAATAAAAAACATTCCGCTCACTACGTTTCAGCATGGACTGATTATATGCATTTGTTTGCTCAGTAACAAAAAACAATAGCTCACCATAATCAGTTTTGTGCTCACTATATGTATGCGTCTGCTCACTAATAAAAACATTCCGCTCACTACGTTTCAGCATGGACTGATTGTATGCATTTGTTTGTTCAGTAACAAAAAACAATGGCTCACCATAATCAGTCTTGTACTCACTATATGTATGCGTCTGCTCACTAATAAAAAACATTCCGCTCACTTCGTTTCAGCATGAACTGATTATATGTATTTGTTTGCTCAGTAACAAAAAACAATAGCTCACCATAATTAGTCTTGTGCTCACTATATGTATGCGTCTGCTCTCTAATAAAAAACATTCCGGTCACTACATTTATGCATCTGCTCACGATAAATGTTGAATTATGTCGAGTAAACAATAGCTCACCATCATGAATCGTGTGCTCACTATGGGCCTGTTCTATTTCGCGTTTTAGATAGATAGATAGATACAAGGAGATGTAAGGAGCTGTAACGAGCTGTAAGGAGATGTAAGGAGCTGTAAGGAGATGTAAGGAGATGTAAGGAGATGTAAGAAGCTGTAAGAAGATGTAAGAAGCTGTAAGGAGCTGTAAGAAAGCTGTAAGGATAGATATAAGGAGTTGTTGAATTGTAAAAGAGTTGTATAATATAATTTGTTTTAGATGAAAAATAATAATATTAAAATAATATACTTAAGAAGCTGTATTTTGTATTTTTATTTTATTATTATTATTATTATTATTATTATTATTATTACTATTATTATTTTCATTTTTTATTTTTATTTTTTACTTTTTTTATTTCTTGTATTTTTTGTAATTTTGTAATTTTTGTTATTTTATTGTTTTATTTTTTATTTCTTTATTTCGTTATTTTTATATTTTTTATTTTTTAATTATTATTTATTATTTTTTATTTTTTTAAATTTTAATTTTAATTTTAATTTTAATTTTTGTTATTTTTTAATTTTCTATTTTATAATTTTGTAATTTGTAATTTGTAATTTTTATTTTTATTTTTATTTTTTATTTTTTATTTTTTAATTCATAATTTTTTAATTTTTAATTTTTTAATTTTTAATATTAAATTTTAATTTTAATTTTAATTTTACTTTTTTACTTTTTTGTTTTTTTTAATAAAAAAATGAAAAAAAATAAAACTAAAAATTTTTAAAATTTTGACAATTTTAAAATAAAAAATTAAAAATTAAAAATAAACATAAAAATAAAAAATAAAAAATTTAAAAATAAAAATAAAAAATTATAAAATATAAAATTAAAAAATAAAACATAAAAAACTAAAAACAAAAAATAAAAAATAAAAAAAATGAAAAATGAAAATTGACAAATAAAAGAATAAACAAAAAAAATAAAAAATAAAAAATAAAAAATTTAAAAATTTAAAAATTACAATATAAAATTTAAAAATTAAAAAAATAAAAAAAAATTCAAAAATTGAAAAATTAAAAAATTTAAAATAAAAGATGAAAAATGAAAAATAAATAAAAAAAATAAAATAAAAAATAAAGAACAAAAAAATTTGAAATTTAAAATTAACAATTAAAAATAAAAAATAAGAAAAATAAAAAATGCAAAATCAATACACAATAAATAAAATGAAGATGTAAGGAGATGTAAGAAGATGTAAGGAGATGTAAGAAGATGTAAGGAGATGTAAGGAGATGTAAGGAGATGTAAGAAGATGTAAGAAGCTGTAAGAAGATGTAAGCTCTTAGATAAATTCTAAAAAACGCAAAATAGAACATGGCCTATTTGTATTTGTTTGCTCAGTAACAAAAAATATTCAGGTCAGTATCATTAATATAGTTCACTCTGCGACATATATTTAGCTCACTGGATTCAGTCATATGCTCACTAAACATAGTTCTTGGCTCACTGAAGATATATATTTAGCTCACTAATATTAGGAGTGATAAATTGGTTTTGTCTGTAGTAGTACTTGAGACAGGTGATTTTGATACTTCCTCGACTGGTGTAATTGGCTCAGTGATCTTTTCCTCAGGGTTTGTGGGTGAAGTCTCTATTTTTGATATGTCAAAGAGGATTATATATAATGTTAATACTAGAGTACAAAGATACAGCTCACTAAATTGAAGTGATGTGTTAGTAAAAAATAAGGTACATAATAATCATCGCCCTAAATTGAAGTAATGGCTCACTACCCAGAAGTTATAACTCACCAACAGGCAGCCATGGCTCACTAAAATGCAAGTTCTGGCTCATTAGTGCATGTATTTGTTCAAGTCACTAACACAAAGTAATGACTCACTAAATAGGCTTCATAGCTCACTAACAGACAGCCATGGCTCACTAAAATACAAGTTTTGGCTCACTAGTGCATGTATTTGTTCAAGTCACTAACAAAAAGTAATAGCTCACTAAATAGGCTTCGTAGCTCACCAACAGGCGCCCATGGCTCACTAAAATCAAGATCTGGCTCACTAGTTCATGCATTTGTTCAAGTCACTAACACAAAGTAATGACTCACTAAACATGCTTCATAGCTTACCAACAGGTAGCCATGGTTCACTAAAATCAAGATCTGGCTCACTAGTTCATGTATTTGTTTAAGTCACTAACACAAAGTAATGGCTCATTAAACAGGCTTCATAGCTCACCAACAGACAGTCATAGTTCACTAAAATCAAGATTTGGCTTACTAGTTCATGTATTTGTTCAAGTCACCAACGCAAAGTAATGGCCCACTAAACAGGCTTCATAGCTCACCAACAGGAAGCCTTGGCTCACTAAATCGAAATATATAGGTTAATAACGAATTTTTAGGTTTCGTTTTTGTAACATATCTTTCTTGAGAGATTAGTGATTCATCATTTCCAGATCTCTTGGTGCTTGCTTTTGAATGTTGAGGTTCCATCTGAAAAGATTGCAGAAATGCGATTAGTAAAAACTTTGTTTGCTGACTGAAAACCTAAAATGCGATTGGTAATGTTAGTGTATTCGAAAATGAAAACAAATTGCGTTTGTTGGTGAAATTTACATCGAAGTTCTTCTTTCAACCTTTACGGAAGAGATTTCGGCTAGAATTGTTGATAGAGCGTTGCAGAATTCGCGAAATGGAATGAGAATATGTGAAGGTCGTGGAGAGAAATCGAGGGAAGTTCGTGGGTTTTGAAGCTTGAATTAGTCGGTTTTTTGCGCGTTTTGGTGTTTTTGTTTTTTTTTTTATTTCAAAAAAAGCAGTTTCCAAGTGGGCCAGACGGAAATTTAGTGGACTGGTGGGGCCGATTGTATAAATAAATTTGTACAACTGGATGAACGGTATAAAAATTGAAGGAGATGTAAACTCTTAACTAAATCCTAAAAAATGCGAAATAGAACATGGCGTCAGTGTCGTATTGGCGGGAAACGCAACTCTTACGTAATCAGTGAGGGTAGCGTTGTGACGGTTACGACACGTTAATGATGATGCGGGCAGCCTGTTGCGCAAATTGCGGGCCAATCGAATCAACAGTTCAACACAACACTGTCAGAGTGAGGTGAATGAAACTGAAAGCAGGTGAGAGAGAGAGAGAGAGATGAGTGGGGAAGGCTCAGGGAAGGTTGTGTGCGTGACTGGGGCGTCTGGCTACATCGCTTCATGGCTCGTCAAGCTCCTCCTCGACCGTGGCTACACCGTCCGAGCCACCGTTCGCGACCCAGGTCTCTCTCTCTCTCTCTCTCTCTCATTTTGCCTTTTGCTATTTCAATTGCATTCTTTGATCCTCATCTCATGTCATCTTGATCCTGTTTAATTTGCAATCTCTCATCATTTTGTTTTCTGATTCTGGGCTCTTTTGCGCTTAATTGGTTATTGTTTCCCCTTGTTTGGTATAAACATGTGTTGATCATCGAAGGTTTATATGCCATTGGCATTGGATTATGCTAAATTTATTTGTTTTATTCGATTTAATCCATCATCAGGCTTATGTTGTGGCTTCCCTTTTTTGGGATCTGAAGATTATGACGAGTTGATGCATGTGTCTTGTACGAGTAATCTAATTTTTCCCCGTCCTTTGTTTACTTGGTAGTTTGTTAAACGTACATGGTACATCTCCCATGACCCACACCAGGCTATTGTCTTTTTGCTGTTGTAAACGCTACTCACTTGAGTTGTGTTTCACCTTTGAATTGAAAGCTCATATAATGTTCTTTGATGGCGAAACCCGAGGGGCTTATATTATATTATCGTCTATAAACAAACACATGTCGATGTTAGTGACAAGGAGCTGAGGATTCAAATCCCACTATAGGAACGAGAGTTTCGGTTTTCCTTAACGCCCTCCCCCTCTCCTAGGCCTTCCCCCACTCTGTTTTCAGGTGAGGAGAGGCTTCTAGTGAGCTATCTTATAGGCCCCCCCCCCCCCCAAAAAAAAATAAAAACTGTTATGAAAAGGAAAATACAGTAAGTATTCCGCTCGGGTGTTGTGAAAAATGTTTGAGGGAAATTCCCACGAGTTCAACAAATGCTAAGTTGCAGAAGTTTCCAACTAGTGTATTAATGTTGCCCATGAAGTTAGAGTGGGGTTCTTTCGGCTTTATAGCTAATGGTATTTTGGTATAAGATACTCTAGAACACCATTCATGGCGACCGTTCTTTTGGGTGGTTTTTCTGGCCCACAGACTGCAACATCCATGGTTCATGGTTGTTAAAAACAAAGAGAAGGGCTTAGCATTACCCTTGAAGTCCCACATATTGCTCCTCCTCCCTCTCTTTCTTTTCAATTTAACTGGGTGATGACGCCAGGGGAGGAAGAGGGGGGAGTGCTCATCATAGTTGCACGGTAAACCCAACTTATTAGCCATCTTCTTGTCCTTGTTGCTTACTTTATTTAGATGATTTTGGGAATGACCATTAATTTGATCAAGTAAATTGAATTTAGTATTGGTGTCTCTGTATGGCTTAGGGTAGTCATTAGAAGTTCAGGAACTGCAAGAGTAAAAAGTGTATAGAAACTAGATGCCATCCCTCACTTTAAGTACTGAAATGCATAAGAAATTACATATTAGATTGTCAGTTGGGCTAGGGATGATAACCACTATGTGCATACCAGCACCGTAGTGCTCTTTAGTCTGGTTGTAGGTAGCTTCTGTATAGGCTAATATGCTGTTTGTTTGCTCAGATGAAATAATTCTGTTCTGACTTCCTTACTTCTATTCAATATCAAGCTTCCTCTGTGTGTGAAATTGCGAATCTCAACGCTGTCCATTTATAATACTCGATCATTGTGGGAGACTATACAAGATGGAGGTTTTAGGTACTAGAGGGTGAAGACTTTGTTAATGTCCCAAAAACCTAGGTTATGGATGCTTTGAGATTGGCATTGGGTGGTCTTGTTGAATGCTTTGTGGATCTTCCAGCTGCTACTTGCGTCCTTAACAAATCTAGGACAAAGGATAGACATTGTGGTTGTGAGAATTACAAATTTGCTGGGACTTAAATTTTGGATGACACTGATGGTCTGCATGATAGAACGAATCTATCTAGAAAACAATTAGCTCCTATTATGATAGGTGAACTCTTTCGCCATATTTGTGACATACTTGGACAGAGTATTGTTGTCTTTTAAGGACTGCATTTTGTTAGATGTCTCTCTGAGGAGGTTGCATTATATTGCAGATGATCCAAGGAAAGTGAAGCATTTGCTTGCTCTTGATGGGGCTACAGAGAGGCTTCATCTGTTGAAAGCACTTCTGTTGGAGGAGGGTTCCTTTGATGCTGCGGTGGAGGGGTGTGTAGGTGTATTTCACACCGCATCCCCCTTCTTTATTGACGCTAATGACCCACAGGTAGACAAACACCCCCCCCCCCCCAAAAATCGTGGCATATCTTATTGATTCACCTAGTTGACTTTTATTAATCTGAAAGAGTTTCCTAACACCTAATACCCATATCAATGCGATCAATTGCCCCTCAATTCATTCATTTTTCCTAATATCAATTAATTTTGAGGCCAATTTTGTTGTGTTTTAAACAAATTTCTGCTGAGAACAAATTAGACTATAATCATAATGGGGGAAAATCATGGTACGAAGGAGAGCAATTTTGGTGAATGGTGGGAATATGTTAGCTTTGATGTATGGCTTCACTAGTGAGTTAAGACTCTAGACAAGACAAGCATTCTAGCTTTTGCTTGCTTGAATGATCAACGGAGATGCCAAGTGTGGTACTTTGCAATTCATCATAGAAAATTGCACCATCCTGTTTGCTGAAGTTTATCATTTAAAACCATGAAGTCTGCGCTTTGTCTACTGTGGTCCGAGAAAGCTGCATTCATTTGCATTGTTGCACTTTCTTATTGCAGACAGAATTACTTGATCCTGCAGTGAAGGGAACTCTGAATGTCCTCAATTCCTGTGCAAAAGTTTCATCAATCAAACGAGTGGTTTTGACTTCTTCAACTGCTGCAGTTACATGCAATGGAAGACCTCTAACCCCTGAGGTGGTGGTTGATGAAACTTGGTTTTCAGACCCAGATGTCTGTAGGGGCTTAAAGGTGTGTAAGGTTTTTTGGACCCATAGGCATATTATGATTTGATAGAAGGAATAGAAGAACATGAAAAGGCCTATACGTACTCCGTACAAGTTTGTATGTACTAGTCAATAGCCAATCGGTTATTCAAATAGGTGAGTGTAGTAGATCTAGATTCAGTCTGTATGTGCTCCATACAAGGTTAGAGCTTCTCCCTATCTTTATTTACCTTATTCAGTACTCAATCTGGTTATCTATTTGTTCAGTGATTATCGTTTGGCCATTTATTTGATGTTCATCTGGTTATTCACTGACTGTTTCTTTTGAGAACTAGAGCATGTCCCCTAGTTGTTCGTTCCTTTCTAATCGTGTAATGCAGAATTTGCATCATCTTTTGGGTCTATGCAGATGTGGTATGTTCTCTCTAAAACTTTGGCTGAGGATTCTGCCTGGAAGTTCGCCAAGGAGAAGGGAATTGACATGGTGACGATAAACCCAGCAATGGTTATTGGACCGCTGTTACAGCCAACACTGAATACGAGTGCAGCTGCGATAGCAAACTTGTTCAACGGTACGCAGCTTACTGAAGATTTCTTTTTGGGCATTGTATGCTAGCAAGCAATGGCAAAAATTTTGCCTATCCTATCACAAGCAGTTTTTCCGATCCTTGGAGAAACTGTGCAACTCCAAATTTCAACACAAGCACCCCCCTTCTTTTCTGTTGTCCGAATCTGAATATCATGTACTGTTCAACTCAAACCTAATATTTGCCGTATCAGATATCCTGGGGACTGTAGCTTAAAGAATTATATGATGGAAGGTCTACATCTTTAACATCATGGAGGACTTATGTTGTCCTCATATCAGCTTCCCTTTCAAACTATAGTGAAATGTTTTATGATCTGATATGCTTTGTTCTCTCTTTGGTGTACATGCAGGGGCAAAAACCTACCCTAATTTTAGCATTGGTTGGGTCAATGTGAAGGATGTTGCCACTGCACACATCTTGGCATTTGAGCTCCCCTCAGCTAATGGAAGATACTGTTTAGTTGAAACGGTTGCCCATTATTCTGAGATTGTGAAGATGTTAAGAGAGCTTTACCCTGACGTTCCACTTCCAGACAAGTAAGTTGTCTCCTTCAACATCCTTTGTTTTAGTAGTCAAATTTACCAAACCAAAACCCATGTCCTAAAATCCAAGGTAAAGGGGTTTTATATGTATGTAGCTTTCTCCTTGAATTGCATTTCCATCAGACCTTGACATGTAATAAGCGTTGGCTAACTACTTCTTCGAGCAAAAGAAATGGAGTATAATTCAGTGAGACATCTGGGTGTTTTTTTTTTTTTTTTTAAGAAAAAAATTCACCCCTTTATGATGATCTACAATCGGAAAAGGTTTTCTAAAGAGACTTTCTTGGCTGTCCAGAAAGCAGGCTTTTTGGATATTGTACTTTCTTTTTGAATTTCATGGATGCAATTATGTAAATCCACCTTGGCTTATGTTTTTTTTGACTATCCTAAACCATTTCTTCAGGTGTGCCGATGACAACCCTCTCATGCCAACATACCAACTCTCAAAAGAGAAGACCGAAAGCTTGGGCATCGACTACATCCCCCTTAAAGTAAGCCTTAAGGAGACAGTTGAAAGCCTCAAGGAGAAGGGTTTTGTCAAATTTTAAGCCTTGACCTCATTAATACAAAGTTGATTGTGGTTGTATGAACAGTGTGATAATCATAGGAATTTAGGTAATGACATAATGCTACTGTAACTGTTGCCAACTTTTCTTGGTGTAACAATCAGCTGAATGCCAGTTTGGTTACTGTGCTGAATACTTGCCTAAGGATGACTTGCCCTTACTAACTGCAATGAGATGCCTCCTTCAGCATCATAAAGGGCAACTCGGTGCATAAGTATTCCACGTTTACGCAGGGTTCGGGGAACGGCCGCACCTCAAGGGGTGAATTGTAGGCAGTCTCACCTGACTTTGTCAGTGGCTGATTTCACTCTCGAACACGTGACCTTTTGATCACATGGAGACAACCTTACTGTTGCTCCAAGACTCCCCTTCTCCTATTGGTTACACCAATTAATTACTTCTCATATAGTCATATACTGCAACAACAACAACAACAATACCTCTCAGTGTGAGTCCTGTTTTCGCGGGGTCCGGAGAGATCTAACTGTAAACAACCTTATCTCTATCGGTATTTTTATCCGTAGAAAGGTTGATTTCAAGAGATCCAGCAAAAAAAAAATTTGTGAAAAGTTTTATAGACTTTTGTGAACACATTTAATGAGGGATATAGTCATATACTGCCAGCTTTGCTAAAGTTGTTTACTGCCAACGAGTTTGTGGTGCTTTGTGCCATCCCAGAAGATAAACATTATCAGCAAAGAACCAAGCACGCTGCAATCCATAATAATGGAGATATTTGTGCTTCTTCTGTTAATCTTCTAGACTTCTACCATTGTTGCTGTAGGCGAACGTCATTATGTGTGTTGTTTGTCATTATGTCAGTTGTTTGTCTGCCGCACATGGTTGGGTAAAGCAAAGCTATCAGAAAAAGAGGGATTGCGACCTATACCCCACATAAATAAATGGGGAGGAAGGAAACGGGGTAAGGAGTTGTGGGGAGACAAAAACATCAAAGATGAGTGCCACCGGAAAAGAAGAGGTAGCTCTGTGTGTAACGGGTGCTTCTGGTTACATCGCTTCATACATTGTCAAGCTCTTACTCCTCCGTGGTTACACCGTCCATGCCACCGTTCGAGACCTGAGTTTGTCCCCCTCCCCCCTCTCTCTCCTCCCACCACTTCAATATGATCTCTGGTACAACAAAGGGAGTAATTAGTGTGAATCCTGCCTAGTTAGTAGGATTTTGGACAAATTAGATGCAGGCAGCCTTACCATTGGGCACAGAAAGGGTAATTCCAAGATAAAATCTCCGAAAACGATGGCTTAAAAAAGATATGATAGTTGACGCTTGACATTGGCTTTTACTGTTTCTTTTACCTGTCATAGCATTATCATCACGCTTGCAAATAACTAGGGGTTACATATGTTCTTTTCAAGTGTGCATATTTGCTTTTTAGTTTACTTTCCCATGATCAGTGACACATATATAGCCTTAGGGGTTAATGCCATTTCAGCGGAACTGACCACTCTCGGGCCTAAACCATTCAACCCTTACCTGACATCGGATCCAATCTCATCGACTATATCATTAGTTTAACTAGCAAGGTTTTTATGCTTATTGTTGTGCCAGTATCAGCTCTGGTTTGAAAATTGTTCACGTCAGCATTTCTACGCCTTGAACCAGAGACAGAGAAAGAAAAAGAGAAAAACACAGATAAATGTTGAAATGAATTGGTGGTTGCAGATGATGGCACAAAAACAGAACACCTGAAGAGACTAGAGGGAGCAAAGGAGAGGCTTCGCCTATTCAAGGCAGATTTGATGGAGGAAGGTTCCTTTGATGCTGCCATTGCTGGATGCGAAGGGGTTTTCCACACTGCTTCTCCTGTCAACTTAAATGTTACTGATCCACAGGTTTTCTCTCTCTCCCCTCCATGATTCTCCACTCTTTTTATTCTGTACTCCCTTTGCAACTTAAACTGGGTACCTTTGCATTTGATGATATACTTTTCAAAAAAAATTTCATTTTCTCGATTGGACTGATTTTATAGGATAGATGGAGTAATCAAGGTGCTTTATATCATAGATGAAGACTGTTTCACTTGTATCTCCTCTAGCAATTAGCAAACCAACCCTTACTCTGTTCCTTCTTGGCCTAGAGATCATGCAGGGCTCTTCTTCTTGTTATGTCCTTGGTTTCATTGTCAACTAATATTGGCTTTTTTCTCACCATTATTGTGATTAAAGAGAGACGTACTCGATCCTGCCGTGAAGGGAACACTCAATGTTTTGTCAGCTTGTACAAGAACTCCATCTGTCAGAAGAGTCGTTTTCACGTCCTCAATGTGTGCAGTTCTTTGCCCAGGAGTGCATGTAGCTCCTCATATGGTTGTCGATGAATCTTGGTTTTCTAAGCCAGAGCATTGCAATGAATACCATAACATGGTATGGTTAAACAACATTATATCTTCCCCATTTTCGAGTTCAGCCTTCTAGAAATCTTCTACCACTATGACCAACCAAACCGCATAACCCAACAAGAAATCTCTGTCTCAGTCCTCTCCATATTGATCAGTCTGATATATTCATTGTGGCTTAAAAGATTTGAACTGCCGGTGACTTTTCCTTTGTGCTTGTACACAAGTGGTATGTCATCTCAAAGATCTTGGCTGAAGAGGCTGCCTGGAAATTTTCCAAAGAGAATGGCATTGACATGGTCTCAATCAACCCAGGGACGGTGATCGGTCCTATGTTACAGCCTACTCTTAACGCAACTGTAGCTCTAATTTGGAACTTTGTCAATGGTGTGTGCCCTTTCTGGCTTTCGCTATAATGTCCAAATCTGAAGTTGAATCCAAATTGTTTTTTTGACGCTTCATTTTGACCGTTCGTTAAATTAATGTGTAAGGGGCGGAAACTTATCCAAGCACAAATTTACGTTTGGTCCATGTTAAAGATGTCGCTGAAGCTCATATTCGAGCATTTGAGATCCCTTCTGCCCATGGAAGGTATTGTTTAGTTGAGAGTATCATGCATTGCTCGGAGATTGTGAAGTTGCTGCACAAGCTTTACCCTACTGTTCAACTTCCAAATAAGTGAGTCTCCCAATCTTCATAGATTTTATTGGAATAACTTTTCTGTTTTCCAAACCTCTGGCAAAACCGAGAATATGCTTGGTGTTAAAGAATTTGGGGTTAAATGTGGTACTGTATAAGCCAAGTAAATTGCAAAATAGAACACTTTCCTTAAGACTTATTTGTTGCACCACAAATAATCTTAAGAATAATCTACTTAGAAGAACAAATGTGAATTTTAAGGTTCTCTCGAATGTTAATCAATGAAGGTGCTGCAGTCGTTCACTTTGATTATAAAAAAAAAATTCTCGTGATTGTGGTTTCACTCCTCCTTATATAGAGGAGTGATCCTCCCTGAAAAGGTATCAAAAAGGATAGGATAAGGCGGGTAAAACTTGAAGAGGCACATTGCTTATCCACCTTTTCACGAAATGGATTGGATAAGGCGGGTAAAATTGAAGGGGCACCTTGCTTATCCACCTTTTCACGAAATGGATTGGATAAGGTGGGTAAACTTGAAGATGCACCATACTTATCTATCTTTTCGAATAAACACTAGAAAGATCTGTCACTTTTATTTTATTCTTGAAAAATTCCAACTCTTGGCCTGAAACCATGCAACCCAATTTTGGCCAAG
Source organism: Selenicereus undatus (assembly GCA_017589665.1). Taxonomy (NCBI): domain Eukaryota; kingdom Viridiplantae; phylum Streptophyta; class Magnoliopsida; order Caryophyllales; family Cactaceae; genus Selenicereus; species Selenicereus undatus. The sequence goes on from JACYFF010031959.1 coordinate 14,602,274, forward strand.
TTGAATCCGAGTTACAATTATTCTAACCCGAATAATACCAGGTGTGACGTAGGTTTAAACTAACTTGTTTAATTAATTTGTCAAGTCTAATAATGTTGGCTTGAAATTGTTTTTCAGGTGTGCTGATGATGGAGTCTTGATAGATACATACCAAGTTTCGAAAACTAAGACTAAAAGCTTGGGCATTGATTACATACCAAGTGAAATAAGCCTCAAGGATACAGTTGAAAACCTCAAAGACAGGAAGTTTTTCATCGCTTTCAGGACATAAACATGCCTCATGGACAACAGCTGGAAGATCCCGTGTATTATTCTCTGCATGTTTTATTCATTATAAACGCCAGAACTCCAAATATCCCTTAACAGCTGACTTTACTCAATATGCAAGCGAGAGGATAGAATGGAGAACAATTGTTAATGCTATTATTATTTTATAACCTTTACTAGTAATTTTTATACTAAAAACTTGATTAGGCCTTCGGTTAGGAGTTAAAAAGTAGTAGTTTAATAAATAGAATTAGATAGAGTCTGAAATTTTTTGTCGTAGTTACAGTTGATCCCATGCAATGCATAAGTTAGTCATGCAATGCTTAGATATTGATAAAAAAATTTGATTGTGAATGATAATGGTAATTCTATTTCTTTACTATTAATTATTGCTTGGACTAGCTTAAAAATGTTTTATATTTTATTTTTATATTATTAATGTTTTACAATAGTCTACGAGGAGGAAATACAAAAACATGGTTTGTTACATTTTAATTGTAACATTTATGATTGTAATAAATTATTTAGGTGTGGAAATAAAATGTTACATTTATTATTGTAATAAGTTATTTAGGTGTGGAAATAGGTCAGAAGTAATCAAACCTTCCAAATGTTGTTATCTAGCATGGGTTTCCTTTATGTACTCCTATTGTATAGATAGATAGATAGATTAATCTATGAAATTAATTATACTTGTAATAGATTGAAAATAAATGATTAAGTTTAACAAACATGTGCTGTTTAATACTAATCAATACATTTTGGATGATGACTCATTCTGCATGATATTGAATTTAATATAACTATGATTGTTAGGAATTAATTCAGGATAATAGGATGTGACAACGCAAACAGAATTCAACCAAGAATACAACACAACAATGAAAAGAATAAAGGACACAGAGAATTTTTACGTGGAAACCCAATGTGGGAAAAAACCACGGACGACGACAGCACACCGACAAATTTCACTATGAGAAGAGTATTACACCACAATCACTTCAGTGATCAAGAGCAGAATTACAATACTCTCAATTGTATTCTCTCTCAAATAACCTTACTCTCTCAATGTGTTTTTCTATTCTTTTTGTTGTTTTAAACAAGGTCCTCGACCCCCTTTATATAGGGTCTGTGGGGTAGGATTTCCCCATTGACAACCCTAGCCGCCACATTCCAAAAACCGACATCAACGCGAACCCTAGCCGCTATCTCAAGGCGGCGCCCTAGCACGGCCGTGCCAGGTGGCACGGGCATGCCGTGCCATGTGGCACGACCGTGCCTCATGGCACGGGCACCCCGTGTCGATTTGCTGTCCGCTCCGTTCTTCGGTCTTCTTCGACGCGGCACGCCCGTACCCATGCAGCATGGTCACCCCGTGCCACGACTCGAGATTTTTGGGCCAAGCCCAACAATGTCCACCTTGGACCAAAATCTTCAGTCTCCAATTACCGTCGTCGTCGTCACACCCCAAAGGGTGATGCCCCCTATGGGGCTATGCCCCGCAGGGCTTTCAATGATTGTGAACTCCCACTAAGTCCAAGCAATGCTCGAACTTAGCTATAGGTAGTGGCTTGGTAAGCATGTCAGCAGGATTCTCTGAGGTGTGAACTTTCTTCACTATTATTTCTCCTACAGCAACTGTGTCTCGCACATAATGATATTTGACACTGATATGTTTGGTCTTCGAGTGGTAGGCATCATTCTTTGTCAGATGTATGGCACTCTGACTATCGGAGTGTACCACAGTAACAGATTGTGGTATTCCAAGCTCTATTGCCAGTCCTCTTAGCCAGGTAGCCTCCTTCACTCCTTCAGTGGCAGCAATATACTCAGCTTCTGTTGTAGACAGAGCTGCGATAGATTGTAAAGACGCTTTCCAAGAGATAGCGCCCCCACACATGGTGAAAATGTACCCAGATATGGACCTCCTCTTATCCAAATCACCTGCATAATCAGAGTCAACATACCCTACTACATCAGAAGCAACAGCCTTGTTTTTATCAAATACCAGCCCTTTCCCCACAGTTCCCTTCACATACCGTAGGATCCATTTCACAGCCTCCCAATGATCCTTCTCGGGGTTATGCATATATCTACTTACCACACTCACAGCATGTGATAAGTCTGGTCTAGTGCAAACCATGGCATACATTAAACTCCCTACAGCACTAGAGTATGGTACATTGGACATTCTATTAATGTCCTCTTCTGTTTGCGGGCAGCATTCCGCAGACAATCTAAAATGTGCAGCAAGAGGGGTTAACACTGCCTTGCAATCCCTCATATTGAATTTACTCAATACCTTCTCAAGGTATCTTTCCTGAGACAAGTATAATTTTTCCCCCTTTCGATCCCTGTGGATCTCCATGCCCAGTATCCTTTTTGCTGCACCCAAGTCTTTCATCTCGAACTCTTTACTGAGTTGAGATTTTAGCATGCTAATCAGGTTTTTATCTTTAGATGCAATTAGTATGTCATCAACATACAGTAGTAGATATATAAAGGACCCATCACCATATTGTTTAAAATATACATAATTATCATATCTGCTACGTATGTAGCCTTTATCAATCATAAACGTGTCAAAACGTTTATACCACTGCCTAGGAGCCTGCTTGAGTCCATACAAGGACTTCTTCAACTTACATACCATGTGTTCCTTATCAGGAACGGCAAACCCTTCAGGTTGCCTCATATAAATCTCCTCTTCCAGCTCACCATGCAGGAAGGCTGTTTTTACGTCAAGCTGCTCCAACTCCAAGTTAAACAATGTCACAATGGATAACAGTAATCAAATAGAGGTGTGTCTAACTACAGGAGAAAAAATCTCATTGTAGTTTATACCTTCCCGTTGATTGCAACCTCGTACAACCAACCTTGCTTTCCACCTTGCATCCTCTACCCCAGGAATGCCCTCCTTCTTCTTGTATATCCATTTGGCAGTTAAAGCTCGTCGACCTTTAGGCAGGTTACATAACTCCCAAGTCCCGTTTCTTTGCAGACTTTCCATTTCTTCTTGCATAGCCAGAAGCCAGTTGGTTGAACTTGGGCAGGTGATGGCTTCAGTATAGTTTGAAGGTTCAGTACCTTCTGGCACTTCCTCTGCGACTGAAAGTGCATATGCTATCAGCCCTTCATCATCGTTGTACCGGGCCGGTCTCCTGATCTCCCTGCGAGGACGATCACGTGCTATAGAGTGATCAACCTCCTCCTGAGGTTGATTAGTGCTGATAGCCCCAGGCTCAGTGACCTGGGCTTCCCTTATTGTCTCCTCAACAGCTCCACCTTGAACTGTAGTAGTCTCCACCTCCACCTCTATGTTGGTGTCTTGCTGAGTACCTGCACCAGTAGAAGGGACAGCAGCATTCTTTCCAGAAGATAATATCTCAGACTCATTGAAAGTAACATCCCTACTTTGTATTACTTTCTTAGAATCAGGACACCACATGCGGTACCCCTTAGATTCACTAGCATACCCCAAAAATATACATTTAACAGCTCTAGGTGCTAGTTTCCCCTCATTTACATGAGCATATACAGGACACCCGAATACCCTGAGATTAGAGTAGTCAACAGGATTACCTGATCATACTTCTTCTGGAATCTGAAACTCGATGGAGGAGTGTGGTGATCGGTTCACCAGATAACAGGCTGTAGAAATAGCCTCAGCCCACGGAGCTTTGCGATCCCAAAGCCCAGCAGTTGAAAGCAAACACCGTACTTTCTCTAACAACGTCCTGTTGATTCGTTCTGCGACCCCGTTCTGTTGTGGTTTTCCGACCAAGGTTTTGTGCCTGGCTATGCCGTTTGCTGCGCAGAACTCTTCAAACTCAGATTCAACAAACTCCAGGCCATTATTAGTCCTGAGTTTCTTGATCTTTCTGCCAGTCTGGTTCTCAACCAGAGCCTTGAATTTCCTGAACATCGAGAATGTCTCGTTCTTCTGTCTCAAGAAATACACCCAAACTTTCCGTGAGAAATCGTCAACAAAAGTTAACATGTAACGCTTACCTCCCATCGAAGGTACCTTAGAGGGACCCCACAAATCAGAATGACTATAGTCCAGGACCCCCTGAGTACGGTGACTAGCCTTTGAGAAACTTACCCTTTTCTGTTTCCCAAATACACAATGATCACAAAAGTCCAACTTACCCGTACTAGTTTTACCAAGACAACCTTTCTTACCTAGAATGATCATCCCTTTCTCACTCATATGGCCCAGCCTCATGTGCCATAGCTTTGTTTCATCTGCTGTAGCTACAGCAGCTACTCCTTTAACTGTGGCTCCCTGCAAGATGTAGAGACTGCCCTGCCTCAGCCCCTTCATCATCACCATGGCTCATTTAGCCACCTTTAGGACACCATTTTCCATGACGATCCTGCATCCATTAGACTCAAGAGTACCCAGGGAAATCAAGCAACGAGTCATGTCAGGAATATGACGCACTTTAGACAACGTTCTAATAGTGCCATCATGGGTTTTGATCTGAACTGTACCTATCCCTGCAACTTTGCATTCAGCATCGTTGCCCATAAGTACCACCCCAGAATCCACAGACTCATAAGTAACAAACCAGTCCTTATGAGGACACATATGGAATGTGCAACCAGAATCCAAAACCCAATTGTCATCCACCCCTTTCCCAGAAGTGGTAGCTAATGAAGTGGCAAGAAGAACATCCCCATCTGACTCAGACTCTACCACACAGTCAGCAGTAGCAGTATTCCCCTTTCATCATTCTTGTTCTTTAACTTCCAACAATTAGCCTTTATGTGACCCAATTTTTTGCAGAAGTGGCAGGTTTTATTAGCATGAGGATTCCTTGATTTAGAACGACTCTTCTTTCCTTTACCGTTCCCCTTCTTCTCAGTTGTCCTACCCCTAACAACCAGTCCTTCACCCTGGTCAGCATGAATGTCATGGTCAAAATTTTCTTTTGAAAGAAGATTAGCCTTGACATCCTCAAATGATATAGTATCCGTGTTACTATACAGCATGATTTCTTTAAAGTGTTTATATGAAGGGGGTAGTGAGACAACTAGCAAGATGGCTTTATCCTCATCGTCAATTTTTACATCCAGACTTTCCAAATCAACTAAAATTGAATTGAAATCATTCAGATGTTTCTGGACAGGCGTACCTTCAGCCATACGACAGGTGTACAACCTTTCTTTTAGCCTGATCTTATTGGCTAGACTCTTTGTCATATACAGTTCTTCTAGCCTAGCCCAGAGGTCAACAGTAGTTACCTTATCAAGAACCTCGCGGAGCACGTGAGGTGCCAGGCATAGTTGTATAGCTGAAACTGCCTTCAGTTCCAGTTCCTCCCATTCCTCTTCTGTCAACTTTCCACGCCTCTTCTGCTGCTCCTCAGCCCACTTTTCATCCGTTGTGCCTACAGGTTTGACGTGAGGCCCCTGCAGGACCTTCCACAGCCCGTGCTGAATGAGGACCGCCCTCATCTGCACCTTCCAGAGATTAAAGCTAATCTCCCCGTCGAATTTCTGTATGTCCACCTTCATGATTGAAGACATCCTATAACCTTGCTCTGATACCACTTGTTAGAAATTAATTCAGGATAATAGGATGTGACAACGCAAACAGAATTCAACCAAGAATACAACACAACAATGAAAAGAATAAAGGACACAGAGAATTTTTACGTGGAAACCCAATGTGGGAAAAAACCACGGACGGCGACAGCACACCGACAAATTTCACTATGAGAAGAGTATTACACCACAATCACTTCAGTGATCAAGAGCAGAATTACAATACTCTCAATTGTATTCTCTCTCAAATAACCTTACTCTCTCAATGTGTTTTTCTATTCTTTTTGTTGTTTTAAACAAGGTCCTCGACCCCCTTTATATAGGGTCTGTGGGGTAGGATTTCCCCTTTGACAACCCTAGCCGCCACCTTCCAAAAACCGACATCAACGTGAACCCTAGCCGCTATCTCAAGGCGGCGCCCTGGCACGGGCGTGCCGTGCCATGTGGCACGACCGTGCCTCATGGCACGGGCACCCCGTGCCGATTTGCTGTCCGCTCCGTTCTTCGGTCTTCTTCGACGCGGCACGCCCGTACCCATGCAGCATGGTCACCCCGTGCCACGACTCGAGATTTTTGGGCCAAGCCCAACAATGATGAATTTGAAAATTTAAATAAATATTTCATTAATTAAAAAAATAAATTGGCTACGACAAATTTTTTTATTTATTCATATGATATAAAAAAATAAATTGTGTATATACGATCTACAGAGATTCATCATAAATAGATAATAATATCCTTCTGCATTTACTCTTGTGTATAGTTATTGTCTTCTCCAAAGATGGTCATATTTCTTATTTATAGATACGTCAGTTGGGGAGGATTTCAATTGGATTTTGTCACTTATTTCTTCTTTTCATGATGGTCAAATTCAACAGCCATTTTGTCAAATTCATTGATCTTTGAGTAGTTTAATTATCGCATTCTCTTTTGAAAAATTGATAATCACTTCATCTGTTAATATATTAAACACCATTAAAAAAATAAATTAGAGTGATCTATGCAATGAGAAAACGTACACATCAATACGTGAAATGCATACCTCAAAGAATACACATGTATTTATTAGAAAATTAGACATTTTCATCATAAACAAAACATATCAGATATATTATTTTGTACAAATTCATCGAAATCGGATGAAATTCATCACTCAAAAAAATTTGTATTCATAAATAATAAACACATTATCAACAATAATAACCATAACATATATAAAAAATTCACTTTTCAAAAAAAAAAAAACTTAAATTGCTCAGATACATATATTAATCAGTAGAAATTGCAAATTCGATCATTTTAAGTTGTTATTGCTTTTGACAAGATTTTAATATTTCTTTTGGTTCTATAAATATGTGCACAATCATAAGGTGATACATCAAAAAGAAAAAGGAAAAATACATGTTTGTGATTCGAATGTGCAGATTCATAAAAAAAAAAAATATATATATTCATCACTGAAATGTGCAGATGCATCATTAGAACTCTCATATTCATCATTTTAATTTATGCTACTTAAACACTAAAAAAAGTATATTAGTGATTGAAATGTGCAAATTCATAAAAAAATATTATCACTGAAATATGCATATTCATCACTAGAACTTGCATAATAGCCACTGTAATTTATAACATTAAACATTTGAAACAGAATCAAAAGCAGCATTATACTCTCGAAAGCTGCAATTCCAACCACGCAATGATGAAACAGAAACTCTGGACGTACTCCTCACCATTGTCTACTTAATTTACTCTTGATAGTAAAATAAAAGGAACAATGGCTGGAAGAGGAACAGAAAAATCTGAGTCGTGGATGAACCACTACCTTGAAAGCAATTACGGCTCGACTACGGTGCAAATCGATTCAGCCGGTTGCTCCCCAAGGTTAACTCAGCACGCTCTTGTACGCGTGCACTTCGCGGGCAAGAGTTTGGAGTATGCAGCACACGAAAAAACCCAGAATGTAGAGAAGAAGAGGAAGAGAGGAGAGAAATGCGAGAGCTGTATATATAAGCCCTGCTGATGAGTCCTCTATTTATAGGGGAAAAAAGGACTGTTACACAACCATTAAAATGGCTTGAGTAGAGGCAGAAGATCTGGTCATGAAGAGCCAGAATAATGCAGAGAATCTGGCAGCATTGAAGGAGGGGAGGAAAATCAGGAAGTCTTTAACGGTTGGGAGTGAATCATGGGGGATTTAGCGCAGTCTGTTACGAAAAGGTTTAAGCAGATTCCTCCCAAAAAGATAGATACAACCCCCGGCCCGCGCCCGGCCGGGCGGGCGGCGGCGGCGGCGCGCGCGTGTGTTGGCCTCATATGCCCTCAACCCCATAAAGCCTAGTCTCAAGTTATTCAACATGGGCAAGGAGAATGAGATATATGAACCCCTCAACTTGCCACCCAAAAGTTCCATGTGGGACAAGTGTGAAAGAGAGAGAGGGGGGAAAGAAAAATTTATCTTGTTGCCATTATTCTAACAGTCCCCCACTAATGGCATACAAGGCAAGCTGATTTAAGAAAGGCATTCTGGGCAAAAGTGGGTCAGATACTTAAGCGTCAATATCTTTTGATTTGAATTGACACATTAGTGGTGTGAGGCAACAGCCAATAGTCTGACTAGTGAACTAAGTCTTGAACTAGAAAGACTTTGATTGAGACCCCCACACCACATATCAACCCTTAAGATACTGCATACTCCGCGATAAACACACTGGTATTTTTTATGGCCATGTGCACACCTTGGGTCTCATAAGTGGTCTAGAGAGACAGCCTAGATCTCTCATAAAAGGCGGCCAAACCTTCACACTTACGTAGGTAATTCCATCAAGTCTATCTCAGCATAGACCACCATAACTATGGCTATGGGTTTATTAAGAGCATGGTATAGCTCAGCCTTACAGTCATCAATCGGTGAATTCATCAAGTGTTTCTCACTAGCACCCCCACAATGGGTATGAATCCATTAAGAGCGTAAGCTCATCCTCTAAGCACTACCACGCGCCATAGGGATAGGAATGTAGTGCACCTTGAAGATTAGTATGGTTTCGTTTAACCACTAGTGTGGTATCCACCATACCCCTTCAAGTGATAGGCTTAAGTCCCATCCCCCTCGACGTTTCCAGCACCACTCGCCTTGTCAACCCTTTAGTAAGAGGATCCGCCAGATTTTTCTCGGATCTCACATATTGTAGGGATATGACACCATGTTTCAGCAATTGTCTCACCGCACTGTGTCTAATACGGATGTGTCTCCTCTTTCCATTATAGACACTGTTGTGCGCCACTCCTATTGCTGCCTGCGAGTCACAATGTAAGGAAATAGATGTTTCCTGTTTTCCCCAGAGTGGCACGTCTGCTAATAGACCTTTAAGCCATTCTGCTTCCTGACCTGCCAACTCAAGAGCAATGAATTCAGATTCCATGGTGGAGCGGGCTATACACGTCTGTTTGGCAGACTTCCACGAAATAGCCCCTCCACCTAGAGTAAATACATAACCGCTAGTAGAACTAACTTCATCGTTATCAGAAACCCAGTTTGCATCACAATATCCTTCCAATACAGCAGGAAATTTGTTAAAGTGCAAACACCAATCAATAGCACCTGTAAGATACTTAAGCAAACGAAGAAGTGCATCCCAGTGTTCTTGACTAGGGTTATGTGTATAGCGACTTAACCTACTGACGGCATAGGCAATGTCAGGACGAGTAAAGTTCATGAGAAACATTACACTTCCTATGATTTTGGCATACTCAGTTTGAGACACACTAGGTCCTTTGTTCTTTTTCAGATGTATGCTAGGATCATAAGGAGTCCTCACGGGTGTTACATCAAAACAGTCAAATTTCTTTAACACCTTTTCAATGTAATGTGACTGACATAGTGAAAAGCCAGTGTTGGTTTTTCGAATCTTAACTCCTAAGATCACATCTGCTTCTCCCATGTCTTTCATTTCAAAAAGAGAAGACAGTAGCTTCTTAGTCTCCTTAACAACGTGCAGATTCGTGCCAAAAATTAGCATATCGTCAACATAGAGACATATAAGTACACATTCTGATCCAATCAATTTTGAGTAGACACATGAATCAGACAAATTCACAACAAAGCCATTTTGCACTAAAGAGCTATCAAACTTTTCATACCATTGTTTGGGAGCCTCCTTTAGACCATAAAGAGATTTTTTCAGTCTACACACTTTGTCCTCCTCACCAGGTACCTCACAACCCTCAGGTTGAGTCATGTAAATTTCTTCCTCTAAGTCACCATTAAGAAACGCTGTTTTGACATCCATTTGATGTACAACAAGATCAAAAATTGCAGCTAAGGCAATTAGAGATCTAATGGTGACTATCTTGGTCACAGGCGAGTAGGTGTCAAAATAGTCTATGCCCTTTCTCTGGTCAAAGCCCCTAATAACCAATCTGGCCTTATATTTGTCAATTGACCCATCAGACCTCAACTTCTTTTTGAAGATCCACTTACTGCTAATGGGTCTACAACCCTTAGGTAGGTCAGTCAATTCCCATGTTTTGTTTGACTCGAGAGAATCTATTTCACTTTTAATAGCTTCTCTCCAGAAGGCAGCATCTATGGACTATACAGCCTCTTGATAGGTTTTGGGATCTTCCTCAATTAGAAAAATGGACACCAATTCTTCAGTTATGGCATCTATGTCCAAGTTATCAAAGGTTTCTACTAGAAATGCAGTGACAAAGTCGGGTCCGAAGTTTGTTTCAGTTCTGAGTCTCTTGCTCCTTCTAGGTTCAGTCATTACGATTCTAGCATCAAAGCTCGAAGTAGGCCTGTTCACATTTTCAGGCATAACATTAGGTACCACATTAGGCGCTTTCTTTTTCAAAGGAAAAACATGCTCAAAAAATTCAGCATCTCTATATTCAGAAATAGAGTGGTCACTAAATGACTTGAATCTATAAGCAGCACTGTTTTGAGCATAGCCGATAAAAGCGGCATCAAAGGTCTTAGGGCCTATGTTGGTACGTTTATGAGTAGGTAAGGCAACCTTAGCCAGACACCCCCACACTTTCAAATAATTCAGATTAGGAGCATACCCTTTCCACAGTTCATATGGGGTCTGATCTAGTTTTTTGTGAGGAACTCTATTGAGGATAAAACAAGCAGTTAGTACAGCTTCCCCCCACATATTGTCAGGCAACCCAGAGCTTATAAGCATAGCATTCATCGTTTCTTTAAGGGTATGATTTTTCCGTTCTGCTATACCATTTTGTTGAGGGGTATAAGGGGCACTAGTCTCATGTATAATGCCATTTTTCTCACAGAAATTAGCTAGAGAGTTGGTATCATATTCCCCACCTCTGTCAGACTTAAGTCTCTTTATTTTTCGGTCTAATTGATTTTCCACTTCAGCCTTGTATTTCAGAAACATTTCCTCAGCCTCATCTTTAGACTTGAGGAGGTAAACTTTGGTATATCTAGAGTAGTCATCTACAAAGGTAATATACCATTTCTTTCCTCCCTTACTGACTGTGTTCTTAAAGTCTGCTAAGTCTGAATACACAAGTTCAAGCAACTCAGTCCTTTTAGTTGTTATGGACTTGAATGGTTTTTTGGCAAATTTTGCTTTAACACAAATGTCACATCTTTGACATTTTTCTGTGGTGATGTTAGGAATTAACCTCAAGTTCTTTAGCTTATTTATCGAAGCATAGTTAACATGACCAAGTCTACCATGCCACAGATCCACAAACTCAGCTATATAGGCAGAAGAAGAAGCATTTCCATTAACAGCATCAAAAGCAACATTCAGAACAAAGAGCCCCCCACTACGGTATCCCTTCCCAACAAAAACCCCATTGCGAAGAATAACAATTTTTCCAGCTTTCTGGTTTACCTCAAAACTAGTAATATCAAGAAGACTACTAGAAACTAAGTTTCTACGAAGGGAAGGTACATACAGCACATTGTTCAAGCATAGAGATTTTCCAGAAGTAAATTTAAGGAGTACTTTCCCTTTACCCATGACTCCAGCGGTGGCAGCATTTCCCATGTAGACATGTTCGCCATCAGGAGTATCTTCGAAGTCATGCATCAGATCCTTGTTGGCGCAGAAATGTCTTGTTGCTCCAGTATCCAGAATCCACTCCGTGGAATTTGTCACCAGGTTGACCTCCAGTGTTACTGCACAGAAGATCTCAGTGTCTTCGGTTAGATTTGCTTGTGCAGCAATCTGTCCAGTTGGCTTCTGGTTTGTATGACTGGATCCTCCTTTGCGAAAGTTGCACTGATATGCCTTGTGGCCTGGTTTGCCACAAACATAACAAACAACCTTCTGCTTCTGGATCTTGCTGTTTGTTCTTTTCAACTGACTTTGGGGTTTTGATTGCTTCTGATCCCTCTTATTTTTTCCTTTGAACCTGTCTCTGTTTAAAGGCACAGAAGATTCAACAAGATTAGCTTTAGATGAATTCAGGGACAGGGAAGACATCTTATCTTTTAGCCGATTCGCCTCTTCAGTCCTCATGTGGCTGATCAGTTCTTGCAGTGTTAGGTCCTTCTTTTTGTGCTTCAGGTGATTTCTGTAGTCGCTCCAAGAAGGGGGAAATTTCTCGATCAATACATTTGCCTGTAAGATGTCGCACATCTTCATGCCTTCGTTCAGCACCTCAGCACACAGGTTCTCGTACGCATGAACTTGTTCCATAATCGGTTTGTCATCTGTGATTTGGAACTGCAGCCATTTGCCAACGACGTATTTCCTTTTTCCAGCATCGTCTGAACCATACTTCGCCTCCAGTTTGGTCCATATGATCTTTGCAGATTTGGAGTTGACAAATAAATCAAATAGAGGATTCGACATGTTGTTCAGCAAATAGCTTCGAGCCAGTTTGTTGTCCTTTTCCAGCTTCTTTTTAGCAGTCTCATCTAATGGGATGACATGCGTCTTTGGGGCAGTCGGAGTGGAGATCTCAGTATCAGCAAACTGAGATGTGTTATCTTCGTCAAGATGTTCTGAGAATAGAACATAATCAATCTCGAGTTGTTCAAAGCACAAGAGTAATTTCTGGGACCAACGTTTGTAGTTAGTTCAATCGAGGGGCTCGATTTTGTAGAGGTCAGGGAGATTTTTCGGAAATGATGCAGCCATTGTAACTAATTGCTTTCAACTTGATAGTAAAATAAAAGGAACAATGGCTGGAAGAGGAACAGAAAAATCTGAGTCGTGGATGAACCACTGCCTTGAAAGCAATTACGGCTCGACTACGGTGCAAATCGATTCAGCCGGTTGCTCCCCAAGGTTAACTCAGCACACTCTTGTACGCGTGCACTTCGCGGGCAAGAGTTTGGAGTATGCAGCACACGAAAAAACCCAGAATGTAGAGAAGAAGAGGAAGAGAGGAGAGAAATGCGAGAGCTGTATATATAAGCCCTGCTGATGAGTCCTCTATTTATAGGGGAAAAAAGGACTGTTACACAACCATTAAAATGGCTTGAGTAGAGGCAGAAGATCTGGTCATGAAGAGCCAGAATAATGCAGAGAATCTGGCAGCATTGAAGGAGGGGAGGAAAATCAGGAAGTCTGTAACGGTTGGGAGTGAATCATGGGGGATTTAGCGCAGTCTGTTACGCAAAGGTTTAAGCAGATTCCTCCCAAAAAGATAGATACAACCCCCGGCCCGCGCCCGGCCGGGCGGGCGGCGGCGGCGGCGCGCGCGTGTGTTGGCCTCATATGCCCTCAACCCCATAAAGCCTAGTCTCAAGTTATTCAACATGGGTAAGGAGAATGAGATATATGAACCCCTCAACTTGCCACCCAAAAGTTCCATGTGGGACAAGTGTGAAAGAGAGAGAGGGGGAAAGAAAAATTTATCTTGTTGCCATTATTCTAACAACTCTTACTCCTGCTGTCAATGACTTAATTGAACACTAAAGCTTAAGCGCTATCTATATCCGAAAAGAATAGGAGAAAATGAAGATTCATCACCAAATCTATCAAGAAAATTCTGTAAAATTCAGATCAGCCAATTTTTGCACTCTACTCTGAGACACTGACATCAAATGTGGTGAAACTGATGGCCGCACATTTAATAGTTTTAAAAATGAAGTACGCATGATATCGTCATTCGATAGACTTTTAAAAAGATTCAAAATAAATTACACAAAAGGCATCACAAAGAATTGAACCTATGACCTCCTAAATGGAGCAATAGACAACCAACCAATTTGCTATGCACTCCTTTGTGAAATACCTAAGAACTAATTAATATATATCCATTTTTTGTTTACACCAGAATATCCCACATTTAATTTTTTTTTCCAAAAAGTTAGGGGTTCAGTTGACCCCCTTACCCTTTAGTGACTCCGCTACTGGTTGTTAGTTTTGACACAATTCACATTGGTAAGGAAGATTAGAGAAGATGAGAGAGAAATGATGAGGAGAGTGAAAGAAGGGGAAAATGACAATGATGTAACAACCACAACAACAACAATAACTCTCAGTGTGGGAAAGTGACAGTGATGTCAAATGAGAAAAAAAGGGGTCAGCATATCCTTTTAAATGCCTTTTTTTGAAACCTTGAACTAGGTAGTCTAAGGACTGCTATATACCAACTAATTTAATATAGATTATTCGTAGTACTTGGCAATTTTTTTTACAAAAAATCATAAAATTTGGTCGAACATTCTTGAGTAATGAATCTTGCTATAAATTAACATGCTGAGAATACTTTAGGAAGGCTGTAACAGTATTGAAAGAATTTGAGAATGATTCGAGACTAATTGATTTCATGGAAATCCTAATTATATGTTTCTAATCCTAATTGATGATATATACATGTGTGCGTATGATTTTGAGAATATATATAAATCTAAGTTTTATGAATTTTATGGGATGAGTCTTAGATTTGCAATTAGATTGGATTAATTTATGTGACATTAAAACTATAGCAACTGAAGCGTTACTTATATGTACAATTGGCAATGAATCCTTAATCCGATTCAGATCCATTATACCGCTCTATTAAATGGATTTAGATCCATTATCTTTGTACTCAGTGGGTCTTAGAAATGATCTAAATCTACAACTATTTGTAAGCTCATGGCTCACCCATGAGACCCATTTGGAGGCATTGTGTTCAATCTAAATACTAGGTAGAACTAGAAAGGTTTTGGATCCATTTAATACCCATCTAGATTTGGATCTTATTTATTTTGACCCAATGGGGTTGGGTTAGATCTAAGTGAATCCAGTCCAAATCTAATTCATTACCATCCGTACTTTTATATTGTAAGGTTAGTGAAATTTTGTGCTTGCTAACATTTGTAGACCTAACAGAGCATCAACCTAGCTAGGGGTTTGTATGGCTAGTGGAGTCTTAAGCTCACTCACACTTGTAAGCATAGTAGACTTTCTAGCTTGTTGGGAATTTTTGTATTTGATTTGCAGCATCCTCTAGTGGTGTTTGGTAAGTTCGATTCCACCTCGAAAATAAACTTTGCTTCTATATTTGAATTCTTGGGAACGGAATGTAAGTTGAGGTTCATACAAATTATGACTCCCAATTTTAAAATAAGATATGATTTTGTTCATTTGAACTAATGCATTTGTATTCTTAATTTGTAAAAGCACTCATATTCGACTTTAGATAAGTAATTCATATTTGTTTTTCCTCATGTACTAGAATTTATGTGCATTTGACTTCAAGTGATTTTATTGAGTGTTAAGCTACTAATCAAGGATTCAAAATGCAGTTTCGGTCACGATTTCGGTTTCGATCGCGGTATTACAAAATCGCTAAAATCCAGTAATCGCGTTCCATATAGCGGCCATTGCATGAAAACGCGGTTTGCCCAACTCCAAAACCTTTCCAATGCAGCCGTTTCGTCGCGGTTCGGCCACATTTTGAATCTATGCTACTAATGTTTAAAGTGAGAGATAAAATGAATAGATGACAAAATTTGCTTGCTACGATTGATGCCATGTAAGTAAAGGAGCTACTAAGAAAACTAGCGCTCATACACTTTCTGGGCACTAAGGCCCTGTTCTTTTCGTTGGCAAATCTTAATTTACCAACCTCAATCAACTTCAACACACTCCACCAACTTTAATAAAAAAAAATACTCACTTCAACTCATTTCTCACTATTTTAACCAACTTTTACCCATCATATAAAAAAAAATAAAATCAACCCACTTAAACAAAAAAATACCGACTTCAACCTATCTCAATTGACTTCAACCTTTCTCAACCATCTTCACCCATTTTACAACCCATATTTTCCAATGAAAAAAATAGGCCCTAAGCATAGAGAGTTGACTTTGTCTGTGCTATGTTTTTGTTATTGTGATATTTCCCACGGTAGCCTTGTAAAAACAAAAATTCTTGGATATTGTATGAAGCCATACATGATCTTTAGTAGACAAGTATATATGCTAGGTGAGAATGGAGAGCGGCGACAGAGAGCTCTCTCGAGAGGGGGGACAGGCATGGCCATGGGGGATGCGCACTACATTGAAGAGGTAGAAGACATGGACTTAGGCTCGCCGCGAGTGGCTGAGAGCCATTTTAAAACTTTGTTCTCTGAGCCTACACATAATGCCCAACCGAGTGCCGTGTTAACTGATGGCTTCCCGGAACTCTCGATGGAGTTGTTATTGGGGCTTGAGGAGAACTACATAAGCAAGGAGGTCTTGAGTGCTCTAAAGGGTATGGGCCCTCTCAAAGCACCGGGACAGGATGGATTCTAACCACTGTTTTTTTAACGCTTCTGGAACCTTGTGGGGGATAATGTTTGTGAGGTGGTATTAAAGGTTCTCAGGGGTGGTGAGCTCCCAGCAGGTCTAAATGAGACATTTGTCACGTTAATCCCCAAAATCAACAATCCTGAGATGGTGTTGCAGTTTAGACCAATTGGTCTCTGTAACGTCATCTATAAACTCATCACTAAGTGCATGGTCAATAGGCTCAAACGGATACCACTTGAACTCACTTCACCAATGCAGTCAAGTTTTGTTCTAGGGCGGCAAATAAGTGATAACATCATTATCACGTAAGAGCTCTTACATTCCATGCGAAAAAAGTCAGGTGGGAGAGATTAGATGGCAATCAAGCTAGACCTCGAAAAGGCTTATGATCATTTGTGGTGGTGTTTTATCCCAGACACACTTGAAAGAATGAAGCTGCGAATGGGCATGAAATCCATGATTATGAGATGCATCAAGTCGTGCTCCTTAAATATTTTGTGGAATGGAGAACCTACTGAAGCGTTCCATCCCACCCGAGGGATACGCCAGGGAGACCTTCTCTCGACGTATATTTTCGTAGCATGTATGGAACGACTGTCAACCTTATTAAAAGTGAGTGTCAAGTGGGTTGATGGAAAGCCTTGCAAGCGAGCCGTGGAGGGCCCAAAAATTCCAATCTTATGTTTGCGGATGATGAGGTCTTGTTTGCTGAAGCAACATTGGACCAAGCATGTGTAATTCGGGATTGCCTTGACAAGTTCTGCTCTACATCTAGGTAGAAAATCAGCCCCCAAAGTCAAGTATATATTTCTTGCCAAATACGGGAGACGCAGCCATGAACCAAATTTGCGATGTGCTGAGCATGCCAAGAACTGATGACTTTGGCAAATATTTGGGGGTTCCAAAGATTAATGGTAGAGTAACCAAGGTAGCTTACCAAGAAGTCATTGCACGAGTTGATCACAAACTCGCCTGTTGACCCTTTCCTTGTGTAAGGTTTTGATGATGTCAAACACAAAT
>JACYFF010031959.1:14636333-14658183 GCA_017589665.1 Selenicereus undatus
TAGAGACTAACGAAAGTTAGGTCCTTTACTTAGAGTGGCTTTGTGAGTAATTGAATTACCTGACACGAAAGTAGTTGGGGATGCAATTGGGAATTAAAATTACATGATCTTGTGGTCTTGAGATTCTAGTTTCACGAAAGTAGATAACTAGGATAGCTTGATCAATCTAATGACCTTTGAAAGAAGGCGTAGATGCTTTTAATTGGTAATCATTCCATTTCGATTATCGTGCGGGCAAATTTACATAACCTAGTTTGCTTTCCAAGGAACATCATAGTGTGGTGAACCCCAATTCAGGATTATCTTCATAATTGATTTAGACTCAATAGAATTAGTTAAACTCACTTCATTAAACCTGAGCCTAGATTAAGCGTCAAAGGTTGATTCGGTGATTGAAACCAAGTTCCATGCGGATACGACCCGTACTTGCCTTTGCTGGCTACAACCGGCACCGTGCACTTGCGGTACATTTTTCACACAACAGGCATCGCAGGCTCGGGCATCCCTTTAAGAAAATAATGTCCTTGTTTCCTAATAGCATTAATAATTGTGGTGACACAAGTAGTAGTAAATTTTGCGATGTGTGCTTTAAAGCAAAACAGACTCGGCTATCCTTTCCAAATAGTGATAATAAAGCATCAGAAAGTTTTGAGTTGATACATTATGACATTTGGGGACCTTATAGAATTGAATCATTGATGGGAGCACATTGTTTTCTTTCCATTGTTGATGATGCTAGTACGGGAACCTGGGTGTATTTGATGAAGGACAAAAGTGAAGCCTCTCAATTAGTGAGAAATTTCTGTCAAATGGTAAAAACCCAATTTAAGACTGCAGTAAAGATAATTAGGAGTGACAATGGAACTGAATTTGTTTATGGGCCTATGATAAGGTTTTCCGAAGAATCTGGAATAATTCATCAAACAACATGCGTTGATACCCCTCAACAGAATGGAAGGGTTGGAAGGAAACACTGCCACATTCTTAATGTTGCTAGGGCCCTTAGATTCGAAGCAAATCTTCCTTTGGAATTCTGTGGAGAATGTGTCTTGACTGCAGCTTACCTCATAAATAGGACTCCCACTTTGGTTTTGCAAGGGAAATCCCCTTATGAGATTCTATTTAAAGTTAAGCCTTCATATGACAACATTAAAGTATTTGGTTGTTTGTGCTATGTATATTACTTTCAACGGCAAAAGGATAAATTTGACTCACGTAGCAGGAAGTTCATGTTTGTGGGATATCCTTTTGCGAAAAAAGGACGGAAAGTATATGATTTAGAGACCGAAGAAGTATTCGTCAGTAGAGATGTGGTATTTCAAGAGGAACATTTTCCATTTGCAAATTCCAAAGAACTCAATTGTAAAGCCAATCAAGGAAATACACTACCTAATGGAGTATATGATGATGAATATGATGAACCTGGGCAAAAATCAATAAAGCACCAGGATGACCCAAGAGTAGCATCGAGACAGCAACTCAACAGCGACATGAGCCAACTCAGGCAGCTATTCCTGGCAAAAATGAAATTGGGCTTGAGAAGTCTGCCACCGAGGGTGTAACGACCCCAACCCTAGGGCTAGGAGTGTTAGCATTTTTCTTTAAATCTTGGGACGAAACGGACAGAGTTTTCCCTGAAAACTGACCATTTTTCAGGCTTAAAGTCTTACAATAATTTCTCTGCACTGAAAATAGCAATAAAGGGTTAACTAACCCAACGGCTACCCGCCGGAGTTCACAGCTCTACGGGCCACCCGCCTGGAGCACCACAACCAATGCAGTTCAATGCTAAAACAAATAAACAATGAAAGTACGACTCCGCGGACCACACGTCCGAAGTACTAAGGTTTACATCCCAACTATAAACCGCCTTAGCTAAGACATGATTGGCAACTTTGATGGTTGGCTCACGTGGTCATACTGAGCGACTCGAGATGCTATGCAAAACAAGCACACAAAGACTTAAATTACAACCCATTAGATCATAATACACTTTGCAGTTCACATACAAGCATATCGCTAACTCCTAGGACAGCAATGACTCCATCTCTACTTACTTGGACCGACCTTTACCTGCTATTTCAAAAGCCTGGGAAGGGAACAAAAATAGATGGGAATGAGCAATTATCGCTCAGTGGATAATCCCCTCCCCTAAAACAGTACTTAAAATTCAATAATGACATACAATGATAACTTACGAAGGTTGTTCGTAGTTCCTTCTTTTCGAAGGACTCACCTGTCGTACAATATATTTCAACCACAATGCAAGGGGGAAAGAATGCTCGTACCCATAGTTTAGACGTTAGCATAATCTTACTAAATAAACTTACTATAAAAAATTCATATGAACTCATAATCTCAGTAAAAGAATGGGGTTTAACCCATTAACGCCACTCGCGGGCATTTCCGTTATGAAAGGCTAGATGTTACCCAACAATCTCTAAAACTGTATACAGAATAATCAATGCATCATTAAAGCTTACTCCATTTCATCTAGTTTATGTCGTACCTAATCATTAAGATTCGTTGAAGTAGCTGTCAGGTGACACACTATATGAATTTAGCAATTAAACTAAAATAACCATCATGTCCAATGCGTCATGCGATGCAATTACTAAAATAATGCTCTCACTAAACCGTACAGTAACAGGTCATATGCAGGAATAAATCTCTTTGATAAAACATGGATTGAGAACCACAAGGTGAAACACATAACTATGTCCTGTGATTAGTAAACTAATGATGTAGTAATATGGCCTTGGAACTTCCCATACTTGTTTAATAAAAATATAACGTTTTATAAACCATCATGTGAACTGGGAGTCTCCTTTGACCTTATTTCTCTACCAGTTGACGGGGTTTTGCAATGTATGACTTTGACTCTACTGCTTGTTGGCAGAACTATAGGGTATATGAACTCTGAATCCTCTACCTATTGATAGAACTATAACTATGAAACATTGAACTTTGAATCGTCTACCTACTGGCAGGGCTGTCAACATTGAACTTTGGAACCTCTGTCTATTGGCAGAACTATGAACTTTGAACTTTGAATCCCCTGCCTATTGGCAGAGTTATGAACATTGAACTTTGAACCTTCTGCCTATTGGCAGAATTATGAAACTTTGAACTTTGAATCCTCTGCCAATCGGCAGAGTTATGAACATTGAACATTGAACTTTGAACCTTCTGCCTACTGGCAGAACTATGAAACTTTGAACTTTGAATCCTCTGCCAATCGGCAGAGCTATGAACATTGAACTTTGAATTCTCTGTCTGCTGGCAGGGTTGTGAACGTTGAACTTTGAACTTTGAAATACCGAGGTTGAAGTTACGCGTAAGTTTCAAGGGAGGGTATTGGGTTGGTGAAGCTAAAAACAATCCAATTGATGCGATGCAACTCACGTTCATTACTTAATTCCCTTTTAAAGAGGATCCCCTAGACCTATCGACTAGTCACCCGACCCATACGGTTTGATCAATCCGATGATTTAGGATTGCTTCGTTGCCAATGACTTGTGAATTAAAACAGGCAACCGATAAACATTCAGAAACGCTTTGAAATCATGCGAATAAGCATGTACGACTTTTAAGGATCTCTAAACTTGAAATCAATGCCATTTCACGCATTCATCAATTAAGGGGAAAAAGGGTTCACATAGCACGTATAATTACGTCATAAAATCATAGTACCAACCGATTCTCAACATCATTAAGCAATCCACACGATTGCAATTAATTTCAAACATTTCTTTGATACACACACACACACACACACACACACACACACACACACACACACACACACACACACACACACACACACACACATATATATATATATATATATATATATATATATATAAGCATAAATTCGGAAGCAACATTAGCGGTGATATCGATGCCTTAACTGTTACTCGTATAAAGGCTTAACTAGCCTTATTGATTGATTCTTAATTCACAATTGGCATCCATAACTATATCATTTCCGTGCAACCACTATAAACAATAGATACATATAATCGATAAACTTATATAATCGATAAACTATATATAATGGATAAACTTCACATAATCGATAAACTACATATAATCGAATAAACCTCATATAATCGGTAAATTTCATATAATCGATAAACTATTTATAATCGAATAAACCACATATAATCGATAAATTTCATATAATCGATAAACTATAAATAATCGAATAAACCTCATATAATCGATAGATTTCATATAATCGATAAACTATATATACATAATCGATAAACTTTTGTTCAGTACGATCAAAATATATATATTAGACATCGTTCAGTTTACACTACAATTTCCTCAAATTACCAATAATCAGTTCAAGTTCAAGCTGAATGAACTATAATCAATAAACTTTCATTGAAATTAACAATAAATAGAAGGACGAGGAAACTCACCTCGAATCCAAGCTAAAGGACCCGTTTTAGGGCTTGATGTGGGTTGGCTCGGTGTGGGCTCGGTTCATCCCTTGCTTCCCATCCACTAGCCATCGGCCTCCTGCTGAACCGCCGCCGTCGGCGAGCCTTGGAGGAGCAGCTGAGACACCGCCGACGACCTCCCCCCAATCTCTTTCTCCCTCTCGCGCCGTATGCCTCTCACTGTGGCTCGGGTTTGAGCGTCAATTGGGGTGGGGGGAACGACCGGGCGTGCGTCGGCCGGTCGCCGACGGCCCCACCGGTGCCTCCCTCACTCTCTCCCGGCGTGTGGTCGCGGGCTGGGGTCAATGAGCCCCCCCTCGCGATTCTTCCTCTGCCGAAGAAAGAAGGGGCTTTGGCCCTTTTCAATTTTTTTTTTTTGTCCACTGATAAAAACACCCACCCGCTATACCATAAATCCAATTTCCAGACCTCCAAATCTTAAATCGTAACCATTAATATAATCATCGGTCAGTTTATTCGCCTCTTGATTATATTAAGGTTCGATTCAATAAATTACAGGATTATTCCCAAGATTCGAAATTCTAATCGTATTCGGAAATCTGCTCAATGTGGTACCCGATAATAGTCCTTAATACCAATAAAACTAATAACAATGAAAATAATAATATTCTTTTCAATAAAATCAGCATTGGGGCATGCTACATCGATATTATTTCAATTTATCGAAAATCACCTAATACGATTTTATAACGATATAAAATAGTGTCATCGACTTAACGACGAGAATAAAAATCCTGGGTGTTACAGAGAGGGCCCAACCGAGGGAAGGAACGATGCAGACCTCAGCCCCAATGGTCCCGCATGAGGAAACTGGGCCAGAACGACATGGGCCGAACTCAAAGGAGTTGGAAGATAGGGGGAGTGAACCGGTCCAGTAACAGGAAAACTTGGGTCGTGGACAGCGCAACAAGCAGGTACCGAGTCACATAGAAGATTATTTATGCTACTCAACCAAGTCAAAAGACCCCTCTTCCATGACTAACCCAAACCAAAAGGTCTCTT
This sequence comes from Selenicereus undatus, assembly GCA_017589665.1. Taxonomy (NCBI): domain Eukaryota; kingdom Viridiplantae; phylum Streptophyta; class Magnoliopsida; order Caryophyllales; family Cactaceae; genus Selenicereus; species Selenicereus undatus. The sequence continues at coordinate 14,641,808 of JACYFF010031959.1, forward strand.
CAGGTAAACCGTATCATATAGTTAATTATATTAACTGTGAAATTTTTTTCAACGTGTATAGAAACTATCTTGTTGCAATCACAAAAGTTGTTGAGCTCAGGTACTTTCATGAAGCTGTAAGAAATACACATTGGAGGGAGGTGATGGCCAAGGAAATCAAAGTCTTGTAGCTCAGTAAGACATGGAACATTGAGGATTTGCCTCTCGAGAAGAAGCCCATTAACCGTAAATGGGTGTATAAAGTCAAGTGCGATTCGGACAGATCTATAGAGCGATATAAGGTAAGGCTTGTGATTCGAGGAGATGAGCAGATTGGGGGCTTTGACTATCACAAGACCTTTGCCCCTGTAGCTAAATGGTAAGTGTAAGGTGTTTCCTATCTGTAGTTGTTGCTAGAGGTTGGGAATTACATCAAATGGATGTAAACAATGCCTTCCTCCATGGAGATCTAGAAGAGGAAGTTTATATGACCCTGCCTCCAGGGTTCAGAATTCCTAATTCCAAGAAGGTATGCAGACTTCGAAAATCTTTATATGGACTGAAACAAGCCCCGAGACAATGGTTTGCTAAACTCTCTTCCAAGTTAATGGAATATGGTTTTCGCAAATCACTTGCAGATTCTGTTTACTTACAAGAAATGTGAGGTTTTCATGGCACTATTAGTATATGCGGATGACTTAGTGCTTCAGGAAATAATTCTCAAACATGTGTAGAGTTCAAAAATTATTTCAACAACTGTTTTCATATTAAAGACTTGGGGCCTCTAAAGTATTTTCTTGGTATACAGGTTGCTAGAAATTTACAAGGATTATTTCTATGCCAAAGGAAATATGCTTTAGAGATAATTGATGAATGTGGACTTCTTGGATCCTAACCTGTGGATTTCCCTATGGAAACAAATCACAAGTTGGCTTTAGCAAATGGTCCCACTCTAGATGATCCAAGTCGCTATTAGCGGCTCATTGGAAGAATAATTTACCTTACCATCACTTGAACATAACTGTGCTATGCACTACATATTTTATCTCAATTTATGCAAGCGCCGAAGGAAGAGCATATGGAAGGAGCCCGATGTGTTTTGTGATATTTGAAAGGAAGTCCAGGACAAGGTCTATTATTGAGGAGTGATTTAGACTTACAAGTATATGCCTACTGTGATTCTGATTGGGGGGCATGTCCACTTACTAGAAAATCCCTAACTGGGTATTTTGTTACCATTGGTGGTTTACCTGCTTCGGGGAAGACAAAGAAGCAGGGTACGGTATAAAGATTTTCTGCAGAAGCTGAATATTGTGCCATGGCAACTGTAACAAGTGAGCTGATTTGGATTAAGTCATTTCTTGCTTCACTAGGCGTGTTCTTTACAAGGCCTATGAAACTCTATTGTGATAATCAGGCTGCCATACACATATCTAAGAATCCAGTTTTCCATGAAAGGACCAAGCATATTGAGATAGATTACAGCTTTGTTCGGGAACGACTTATCTCTAAGGATCTTGAGACCGCATATATGCCTTCCGGAAATCATATTGCAGACATCTTTACCAAAGCTTTGGGGAAATTGCAGTTTTAGTTTCTCAGGAGCAAGTTGGGCATTGTGAATCCCCATGCTCGAACTTGAAGGGGAGTATTAAGGAAAGATACACAAAATAGAATTCTTGTGTGATTAGGATTCCATTATGTTTAGAGATTATATATGTTTAGAATTGGAAGGAGATCAAAACTAGGATGCCATAGGAGGCACAAGCAGGCCACAATGATGTATAAATATGATGCATAATTTTGATTAATGATCAGAGACGATTCCTAGAGTGTTCATCCCAATTTCATTCACATTAGTTCACCAAGGAGGATAATTTTTGGACAGAGGAAGTATATGTAAAACAGTCTTCCAGATGGGGTAAACGGGGCTCTAGATGAACAAAGCGAAGTCAAAAATCAAGGACAAATAGAAACCTGGGGATCAGTGACGTTGAAATTAACAGGAGAAGCAGTGTGGAAAACCCCTTCGCATCCAGCAATGGCAGCATCAAAGGAACCATCCTCGATCAAATCTGCTCTGAATAGGTGAAGCCTCTCCTTTGCTCCCTCTAAGGCCTTCAAATGTTCTGTTTTTGCCCTATCATCTGTGCAGCCAACAATACAATTTAGCTTTTCTTCTTAGTTTTCTTCATTTTGGGTCCATCCCCCTTTCCATTTGGAAGTGTAGGAATGTATATAAACACAAAATTTTGAATCACCAATACAGCATAATAGATCAAAAAGACTTTGCAAGTTAAACTATTGATATCATATAAACAGGGGGGGGGGGGGGGGAGGGAGGGGGACAAACTCAGGTCTCGAACGGTGGCGTGGACGGTGTAACCACGGAGGAGTAAGAGCTTGACAAGGTATGAGGCGATGTAACCAGATGCCCCTGTTACACATACAACCACCTCTTCGTTGCCTTGAGCACTCATCTTTGATTTTTGTTTTTGTTTTCTTGGTCTTACCGGATCACCTTGTTAGACTCCACATCCTTGCACTCTATAATCTATATATGAATCCATAGGTAGCCGTCCCTTGTTGGCCATCACAGGTCATTCGCATCTGTCTTGGATAACCTGAATATTTTTATGTCCAATTGCCCATTATTATAGTTAGTTTATAGATTTGTTTGATCAAATTAAGTACAGCAGACAAGCAACGTCTATAATGACCTTTTGCCTCCAAGGCTCCAATTATTACGAAAAGGGACATTGTTGAGTTGTACTATTTTTCCATAAATTTTAACTTGCGTGATAACATTGGAGATATAAAACAGATCAAAGTGATAAGATTGGATTGTATATCAACCATCTATGTGCAGTGTTACATAATAATTTGTATGTTTTAGTTAACTTAGGGATTGTATATCAACTATCACAGGTCATCTCGTAGTACTTTACCTAAGGATGCTGGTAGAGAGGATAATTATTGATCAGGATGGGGCTTAATTTTGAGGAAGAAAGTACATAAATATAAATATAAGTTTGAAATATTAAATATTAGCCCTGTTTGGCAAATAACTTTTTTGACCAAAATTAGTTTTTTGACTAAGTAAAAAAGCTAATTAGGGTGTTTGGTGAAAGAGCTTTTTAAAAGAGCTTTTTGGGTTCAAAAAGCTAATTTGAAAAAGCTAATTTCATGAGCTTTTTGGAAGAACTTTTTGAAGAATTAGCTTTTTGTCTCACCGCTTTATCAGAAATAGCTAATTTTACCAAACAGTTTTTCAACAAACAGCTAATTCAAACAGCTAGTACAAACAGCTAACTCAAACAGCTAACAACTAACAGTTAATACAAACAGCTAACAGCTGTTTGCCAAATAGGGCCATTAGATACCGTACGACATCTATAGCTTTCTACATAATAATTTGTATGTTTTAATTAACTTAAAAAGTCATTGAATTATACCTTTTTTTGGATAATAAATGATGAGTTCATTAATTGAAAGTCATACGACATCTACAACACATCTCCAGTCCAAACAATTATATTGCTAGAATGACAAAATAAATCCTTTGGCAAAAAAACTAATTGCTAGGCTTCTAAATGCATCCCTTCCACTTAATCACTATTTTATAATACAACCTTGAATGAGGAGATCTGTTAAACTTCAATAGCTTTCTTGCAAAGAAATTTTACCTACTATTATAGTCGAAACTTGAAAAATTGATATTCTTTGTAGATTTATATCCCAACCAGTCAATAATCTAACCCGAAATAACCAGAATCGTTTAACGTTGAACTGATAGATTTGCTCTAAGAGTGAGAAAAAGTATCACCCATCGAAAAAGAATGCAGAGAGACTATTGAAAATAGAGATATATTATTAATTCAGTAAAAAAATAATAAGAAAAACTTAAATACAGTTGAGATTGGGGCTTACCATTGGCAAAGATGCCAACGACAACCCTAGGAACTCGATTGAGAACAACGGTCTTTAAGAGAGAAAAAGAGGAGAAAGAAGAGAGGCGGCTTCATTGTATTATATATACTGAAAAAGTGATTGATCTTCTTAATTAAAAAAACCTCTAGAATTTTACATAGAATTATTAGACTATTAATTATAATCCGCATATATAATTATTTTAAACGTAGAAAGTAAAAACTTTTTTTTTTGGGTGAATGGCACATAATAAAAATTGTTAGTTGCTCTTCAATTTTGGGACTTGCATTCCATCACTTGTTTAACCTATAGAACTCCAATTTTAATCATCCAATAAAAATATTTGTCGTGGACTCACCTTATAACACACAACGTATTTTTTAAATTTTGAATATCCACTTTTCAACTTGTAAGGACATTTTTATAAAATTTTGAAACGTTCTTTGACTAGCAATTGGTTTCCGATCTTTTTCCAAGGATTGCTATCTATAGGGTGATAACAATTATTTAAAATGTCATCCAAAAAATGTAAACAATTGCCAAAACGAATATAATGCAACGAGAACAATATGCACAGCGGTCAAAGCATGTTATGTTTCCTTGAGGCGTATGAAAAACTTCTTCTCTTTGAGGTTTACAACTGCATCCATGAGGCTTACTTCTGGTGGAATTTAGCCTTAGTTTTTGAAACTTGGCATGTTTCCGCCAAGACTCCATCATCGGCACATCTGAAAAACAATTTCATCCCAACATTACTAGACTTGGAAAACAAGTTAATTAGCTCAATGTCAAGCTAGATTCGGTATTATTTAGGGTTAACATAAGCTTGAGCCGGATTTAACTTGGTTGAAATCGGGTTGCATAGTTTCAGATCGAACATCTCTTCATATTGCCGAAGGTTTGGAAATAGGAAAGCTCTTCGTATAAAACCTTTTCCCCCATTATGAAATATGCCCTTATAGATTGGAAGACTCTACTTGCATTGAAAAGGGAGGTGAGTGTTTTTGGGGTTGGGGAAAGCATGTCATGTTTCCAAGGAACCTAAGATAAACTTGGGAGTTTGAGATATCTTTTTGGAGCAATAGCAAACGTAACTGGTGTTTATAAATATTGTCTTGGATATATAGCACTATGTCGTGGTGGATCTAGACATATAAAATAAGGGTATTCATCTATTAAACTATCCATTTAGGAGTATCCATGCATACCGATCTAAACCCCTTCAAAACATAGCTCATTATAATTTTTTTTAACTAGGGGTGTCCATGGATATCCCAACCCTTCACATAGCAGGAATTACATAAACTTAATTGAGCATTCTCTATAATATTGCAGAATTGCCATTGTTCCCCTCATTCTCTTGTCACTTGCACATAGATTAAAATGTGTGAGGATATTTGGAGTCTAAAATGAATCCAATATGCAGAGAAGAGTACATAAGGTGTGAACATCATGTCCCTATGTGTCATCTTTGAGGCATCTTTTAAGTCTTAAAAGCTATGGGAAACTTCTTTTCCTTGAGGGTTTCGACTGTGTCCTTGAGGGTTACTTCAAGTGGAATGTAATCAATGTCCAAGCTCTTTGCCTTGGTTTTGGAAACTTGGTATGTCTGGTCCAGGACGCCATCATCACAACACCTGAAAAAAAATTTCGAACAATATTAATGTTGTAAACATATCATCGAATTCAGGTCTGGGCCGAATCTGGTGTTATTCAGGTTAAATGTAAGTCAAATGGTTTAATTCGGTCAATAATGGGTTGGATTGCGTACTTTTAGCCATCAGGCCGAACATCTCCTTATTTTTGTCGACAGTTCGGAAAATGAGAAAGCTGTTTTTCCTGTCCTCAAACATGAAACATGCTATGCCCTTGAAGGATTGGAAGACTCACTTATTTGGAAGTTGCAGAGCGGGGTAAAGCTTGCGCAACAGCTTCACAATCTCCGAGTAATGCACCACACTTTCACCTAAGCAATACCGTCCATGCGCAGAAGGGATCTCAAATGCTCGAATATGGGCTTCTGCGACATCTTTTATGTGCACCCAAGGCCAGGCCTCATTTGGATAAGTTTCCGCTCCTGATGCATACACGAATTTAATGAACTGTCATGGATAAAGAATCGGAAACTATTTACAAGGACAAAATTTGAAGTCCGATTCAAATTCAACACATAATGAAGACAAAAGGTACAAACCATTGATGAGGTTCAAAATTAGAGCTACGGTTTCATTAAGGGCAGGCTGCAACATGGGACCTATCACCATGCCCGGGATCATTGAAACCATGTCAATGCCATTCTCTTTGCAAAATTTCCAGGCAGCCTCTTCAGCTGAGATCTTTGAGATGACATACCACTTCTGTACAAGCACAAAGGGGGGAAAAAAAACAATTTCTTTTTAAGCCAAATGAGCTTGTACTGACTCTGCAATGACAGGGGAATTGAGTGATGAATATCGTCATCTCAAGCTTTCTGTTTGGTTGATCACAATGACACAAAACTTATTTGTACTTGATACATGACTCGAAAGACGTGATGATGTGCTTTGGACTTACTCGAAACTTGAAACCTGAATGCAAAAGCGGCCTACATTTGATGCCTCTAAACTGAACTGACTTGATTGTGATTTATGTACAATTTCGCCAATCCTTTAGCTCGGATTATAGTAGACTAAAATTAAATGTCTCACTAAACTGTCAGATATATTCTTCTTTTTAATGAAGTATTGGCAGTCAGTGATTTCTAATTTGAAGCGTGATGGAATCAATTTCTTTGCAATCTAGAGGTAAGATTGCTTGCTACATTGACCTCTGTATTTGGCTTAGCCAGGAATTTTGGGGTGTGGATTTGATGTTATGTTGATAACAATTATTCAAATGAAAGCCAATAACAGGACTTAGCATGGGCTCAACCTGGCATTTGCGCGATGCACAGAGATTCGATCCCTCAACCAAACAACATTAATGTAATTCGAAATCAACCTTAATCGAAAATGATCCGACAGTGGTTAGGCATACCAAGTTAGGGTATTCACTGCAATGCTCAGGCTTAGAAAACCAGGTTTCATCTACAACCACTTCAGGAGTTCGAGGCACTCCTGTGAAAAGAACTGCAGATGATGAAGATGTGAAAACTACTCTTCGTACAGATGATGTTCTTTTGCAAGCTCCTAAAACATTTAGCGATCCCTTTACAGCAGGACCAACCACCTCTGCCTGACATCCCACCAAAAGAAAAATTAAAAAACAGGCGGAGAAAAACATTCACATAAGTCGCCAAAAAATGAATGAAAAATAGTTGCAGTGTGGAAAGTCAGGAATGAATGAGAGAATGAGAGAGACCTGGGGATCAGTAACATTGAAATTAACAGGAGAGGCAGTGTGGAAAACCCCTTCACATCCAGCAATGGCAGCATCAAAGGAACCTTCCTCCATCAAATCTGCTCTGAATAGGTGAAGCCTCTCCTTTGCTCCCTCCAAGGCCGTCAAGTGTTCTGTTTTTGCTGTATCATCTGCGCAACCACCAATACAATTTAACCAAATTTTAAACCATCAATACAAGGCACAATAGGCTAAAGATTAATTAGGTTGTTATAGGGAGGCCAATTCAGCTCTTTTTTACATACAAAAGGTCAAATCAACACCATATTCTCGAAATTGACCTATCTTTTTTATAGGTCGATGAAGTTCTCTATATCTGAATTTTTTTGAAACGACTCTGATGAAATTCGTATGTACTGAATGGTGTTATCATATCGGATATCATATGGACGGCGGAGAGAGAAGGGGAGAGAGCAAAGGGGACAAACTCAGATCTCGAACGGTGGCGTGTACGGTGTAACCACGGAGGAGTAAGAGCTTGACAAGGTATGAGGCGATGTAACCAGAAGCACCCGTGACACATACAGCTACCTCTTCTTTTCCTGTGCCACTCATCTTTGATAATTTTTTTGGATCTCACCTCACAGCCTCGTTGGACTCCAGTCTCTCTTTGTCTTCCCACTCTCTCTCGCCCTATATATGCAATGCACATGGCGAATGATAAATATCTTGGTACAACGTACTTTCGAATTTTCTTATTTGAGCTTAAAAATTATGTTATCATGAATTAAACTTTTGAAAAATGATATGATTGAATAGTGGAATGGTATTACAATTTATAAATGGTGTAAAATAATCTTTTTATTCATATTTTTTTTACAAATTAGAAAATTACGTATATGATATGCCTTTGCGTATAGAGTTAGTTCGATTAGGATGTCATTCCGTATCTGACGGCTATGCTGACGAATTTTAGGGCTTTACAATTTATAACTAAGTACAACTAAGATGATACTTCAAATCCCAAGTCCCTATGCAATTTACTCTTAATACAATGTAACTAAGCAAGATCTCAAGTGAACGATGATTGGCAAGTGCAAGCTCAATGCAAAATCTTAATTTTTTGGCATTTAAAGTAGTATTTTATATTTTTTGACCAAAAATACCCTTTGGAAATTTTACCTTTTAAAATTATTTATGTACTTTTATGTCGACTTGCATCAATTAGTTAATCCAACAACTAAATCTATCCACGACATTTACTTCAATCGTTCATCTGAACAGGTATTCGCTAACAGTTAAATTAGAACAATTACTTGCTACATACCTAAACAACTATCTACTACCTGAACTGCTATCCACTACCTAAGATGCTATTTTGCCGAATATGGCTGAAAGCCTCAAGATATCAATTAATGTAATCATTCAAATATTCTTCTCAAACAATTTGATATCAATCAAGAAAATCTTTGTTAAGAATAATCCAAATCGACAAATGTTACAAGAAATATTCATGAGATTTTATCTTGACTATTTCAATATGCAATATTAATTCATGATTTAACTTTTTCAGCCCACATATTATGGCCTGTTCTTTTTGTTGGAAAATATGGGTTGGAAAATGGATGGAGTTGGTTGAGATTGGTAGAAGTGAGTCTTTTTTTTGTTGTAGGTTACGTTGAAGTTAGTTGAAGTGGGTTGAATATTTTGATATGATGGGTAGAAGTTAGTTAAAATAGTGGGTTGAAGTTAGTTGAAGTGGAGTTGGTTGAGATTGGTAGAAGTGAGTATTTCAATATCACGTCTAATTCTGCATGAAATCAACATGTCAGTACAATATCGCTCTAATTTTTGTTTTTTCCTCAAAACAATAACATCATAAGATAACTACAACAACAACAACAACAACAACAACAACAACAACAACAACAACAACAAACTCCCAATGTGGGTCCCGCTTTCGCGGGGTCTGGGGAGATCCAGCTGTAGGCAATCTTACCTCTACCGGTATTCCTACCTATAGAGAGGTTGATTCCATAAGACCCACAAAATAGTTTTGTGAAAAAGGTTTGAAGAGAAAACGATTGTAAAAACCATTTATCGAGTAAGAGAAAGAGAGAGAAAGAGAAAGAGAAAAGGTTCCGGATAGCAAATAAAGAGGGAGCGGAGACATACCTCAGCAAAACCAGGGGCGCTTGGTGCCGTCACATCCCAGAAAAGCACGATCTGCAGACAAGCAAACCGAAACCCTACCCACCCCACACCGCCTAAGCTACTGCCACCTACGGAGCCGAACCCCTACAATCAGAAACCTTAATCCTGTCCCGCCACAGCCTCCTATCCTGAGCCATGTCCTCCGTGAGACCGATAACTCTCAGGTCCTCTCTAACCACTTCTTCTAGACTCTTCTTCGGTCTACCCCTCCCTCTCTTACCACCGGGGGGTTGATCCTCTCACACCTTCGCACTGGAGCGGCCGCAGTTCTCCTCTTCACGTGGCCGAACTATTTGAGCCTTGATTCCCTCATTTTCTCCTCTATGGGGGCCACTTCAGCTAAGCCCCTAAACACTCCATTTCTAATCCTGTCCAATCTCGTCATCCACCTGACCATTCTTATCTCAGCTACCATCAACCTTTGAACCTGCGTCTTTTTTAGAGGCCAACACTCCGATCCATAGGGAACAGTCGGTCTAACTACCATCCGATAGACTTTGCCTTTCAAACCCATAGGCACTCTCTTGTCACACAGCACCCCTGACGCTGCCTTCCACTTTTGCCAGCCCACTCTAATCCGCTGGCTAATGTCCTCGTCAATGTTCTCATTCTACTGGATGATCGAGCCCAGATACTTGAATTTGTCATCATAAGATAACTACATAGTAACAATTAGATATGCAGTTAATTCGACCATCTCATATTATAGGTTTAGAAATAACCTAAAACGTAATATAAGATCCATCCCCCAAGATGCAAGGAGCCCAAAAACATGGGCAAAGCTATATATGGTGTCCATAACGATGTCCTCAGGCACCCTTAGTCAAAAATTCTCCAAATTTTTTGCACAAAATCGTTCAATCCAAAATGTTACCATGGATACCCACAAAAATGAATTAATATTTATTTAATTGTACCAAATTCAAAAAAGGACATCGTCATTCAAAATTTTGAGATCCGTCGCTACATAAGAAATCAATACAAGCATAGTTAATTTGCACTAATTTTTAAATATTTTATCTTTTTTTAAAAATAAAAGATGAATTCATTAATTAAAAGTTATGCGACATATACTGTAAACATCACAGTCAAAAAATTACATAACTAAACTAATAAAATAAATGTTTCGTTTGAGACAACATAAACTTTTGATTTGAACACTCATATGTACTCAATGAATGATTCTTGATGCAGCCTTTACCAAGGAAATACGTACATCTTTTATGGTCTTCCCGCCAAAAAGATTTACTAATTCTAGTAAACGTTAGTGTCACAGAAGCTTATCATCAACGTTAGCTCCAAACGCAGTCGCTGTTACCACCTATCAATTGCATTTAATTACTCTTTCTTGTGATTGTTGCAGTCTACATGTGATCTGACATTGGCATTACGTGAATTTATATCAGAATTATTTTATTTTTTTTGGGTGCAGAAGAGAGGCTATGCTCCAAAGAGATTTTATTATTATTATTTTTTGAGGAACCATGCTGGGGCCAGAACACCCCAATACTATCTGCATACACAGCATTCCTAACCTCGGGGGGAGGGATTGACAATTCATAGTATTTGGATGGCATTTAGGCCTGGCAACGGGTCGGATTTGGAGCGGGTGAACGTCCACCTGCATCCATCCACTCCACCCGATCCACCCGTCACCCGCTCACCCGCATCCAATCCACCCATCACCTGCGGATGAAACGGGTGGTAAGCGGGTGAAATGGATGAAATGCGCTTTATCTCAATTCTTTCATTTATCTCTCAAATAAGTTTCAAAAATCTAGACAATTACATACAAAACAACCAACGGGAACTACATGCCCGAGTCTTAGACATAATAGTTACCGCAAATGATAAAGATAACAATCATACATTGTCTCTAATTTCGGAGGAAGGGAGACGATTGTCCAAAGACTAAATGTTCTACACGAACAAGTAATTTGAGACAAAGAGTGAATCAACTATAACACAATCTCTGGAGTCTTCTGGAGTCTGGAGAGGCAAAGACATAAATCTTCAATTCTCTTCAACGAACTACCAAGTGGTGCCCATGTAGATATCATCACCAATTGACGACTATCATTTAAAAAAATTAGTTAGTAATCATAAATTCATAATTTCACTAAACGTATTCAAATACTCAAAAAATATATGTTCTCCAACAAGCATACCGAATCCACATTAGTGACTTCGGTATTGCAACTTTTATCTTCACCAACATCGGCATCTTCAAGTATTGTAGCACACGCTTGTGCATTACTAAATGAAGAAACTAACATGCGAGAAAATAATACGATAAATTAGTATCATATGATAAATTGAAATAAATAATATAATTGAAAAATATCAAAGACAATTTTATTATTACCTGAATACTCGCCAACTATCCAATTTTGCAAGCACATCAATGCCTCCACGGTATCAAAGTGAAGAGAAGAACGATGAGGACTCAATACCCTACCACCGGTACTAAAAGCACTCTCGGAAGCAACGGTAGATGCAGGAATTGCTAAGACATCCCGAGCAATCTTTTTCAATGTTGGGTACTTGGCATCTAAACTCCAAAACTGAAGGACATCAAAACCAGGCCTATCCGGACATGGATCATCATCTAAATAATAGTCTAACTCTATCCTCACATTTGTCTTCTTTTTTTGGGTTTTCTTAGCTTCACCCCATAGAGTACTTTTGTTTTGGGTTATAGGAGGAACAAGAAGATCAACCACCGCATGACGTTTGCCAAGAACATCAGAGGTAGATGGAACATAATCCTCACTATATCTTTTGGTACTCCAAGAGAAGGTCATACAACAAACTTTTAATCCTTTGAACTTCACCATAAGCCTTATCTCCATAAATCACCTCAAAATAGAACTCCACACATGCTAATTTGTCCCTAGGGTCTAGGATGGCCGCAATAGCAAGAACCCCATTAATTGTTGACCAATATTTGTCAAACTTGCCAATCATTTTCAAAGCCATATCTCTAATAATTTGTTCTTCATTCGAAAGCCATGAAATTAAAGCTACCTTGATATCACATATGTAGCGAAAGAATAAATTAATAGTAGGATATTTTCTACCTGAAAATAACTCAGTCACATCATGAAACACTTTCAACTTTTCACAAATTTTTCCGGCCAACTCCCAATCAAGATCACTAGGGACAACAAACTTAAAACGAGGATTTTGAGTCTTCAACTTTGAAAAAACCTCTCGATATGGAAAAGCACTAACAAGCATGAGATAGGTGGAGTTCCATCTTGTCTTACAATCAAGCACCAACTTTCTTGAACAATCAATCTTCAAACCCCTAACTTTATCCTCAAACTTTTCAACTCTTTTTGGGGTTTTTTTTTTGTTGTAGGTTACGTTGAAGTTAGTTGAAGTGGGTTGAATTTTTTTATATGACGGGTAGAAGTTAGTTAAAATAGTGGGTTGAAGTTAATTGAAGTGAAGTTGGTTGAGTTTGGTAGAAGTGGGTATTTCAATATCACATCTAATTCTGCATGAAATCAACATGTCAGTACAATATTGCTCTAATTTTTGTTTTTTCCTCAAAACAGTAACATCATAAGATAACTACATAGTAACAATTAGATACGCAGTTAATTCGACCATTTCATATTATAGGTTTAGAAATAACCTAAAACGTAATATAAGATCCATCTCCCAAGATGCAAGGAGCCCAAAAACATGGGCAAAGCTATATATGGTGTCCATAACGATGTCCTCAGGCACCCTTAGTCAAAAATTCTCCAAATTTTTTGTACGAAATCGTTCAATCCAAGATGTTACCATGGATACCCACAAAATGAACTAATATTTATTTAATTGTACCAAGTTCAAAAAAGGACATCGTCATTCAAAATTTTGAGACCCGTCGCTACATAAGAAATCAATACAAGCATAATTAATTTGCGCTAATTTTTAAATATTTTATTATGCGACATATACTATAAACATCACAGTCAAAAAATTACATAACCAAAATAATAAAACAAATGTTTCGTTTGAGACAACATAAACTTTTGATTTGAACACTCCTATGTACTCAACCAATGATTCTTGATGCAGCCTTTATCAAGGAAATACATACATCTTTTATGGTCTTTCCGTCAAAAAGATTTACTACTCTCATAGCCCTTATTTGAACAGTAGATACCCAGTGTCGACCATCAATTAGCAATTCAATTCCAAGCGAACAAAATGATATAAAAATGACTGGAAACATGCACTACTCATCAAAAGAGGTTGCAAAAATGCTTCACAAATAGAAAGGAGGCATTTAGTAGTGAATGAAGTACTCAACCTTACAACAACAACAACAACAACAACAAACTCCCAGTGTGGGTCCCGTTTTTATGGGGTCTGGGGAGATCCAACTGTAAGCAACCTTACCTCTACCGGTATTCCTACCTATAGAGAGGTTGATTCCATATGACCCACCAAAAACGGTTTTGGAAAAAGGATTATAGAGAAAACGGTTGCGAAGCCATTAGCCGAGTAAGCGAAAGCGGGAGAGAAAAAAGGGGGGGGGATAGCAAATAAAGGGGGAGTAGAGACATACCTAGGCAAACCATAGGCGCTTAACGCCTTCACAACCCAGCATAGCACGACCTGCATACAAGCACAAACGGACAACCCTACATTAGTAAAATTAGTGCTCATTTGAACAACCACCGGCGAAGAGCTAAATTAGTGCTACTTAAATTAATTATCCACTACCAAAATAACTAAAATTTCTGAATAGTGTCATAGTTTACATTAGTAATGGATCCACAGATACGCATAAGAGTGTTGAGCCTACGAATTTTCGGAGTTTAGACTGTTTAGTAAGTGTCAATTGATTTTTATGAATATCCAATTTTTGAAATTTTCTTTGACTATCAATTGGCAAATTGGCTTGGTTTACATTTTTTCATCAAATAATTACTAAAGTCCTCTCTTCAACCGCAAAGAATAATCAGTCTATGTTCGACAACAATATTTTGAGTAGCGTTTAGTGTCTTGATCAAGTCAATACACCAATTAATCGATCCCCCCCCCCCTTTCTTTTCTGATTGACAGTGCGAAAGGGTAAGGAATACAAAAGGGATACTCCCACAACCGAGGGAGAAACAGTATCTGTTAAGGAATATTTGAAGTTTGTAACGAATATTATATCCAGAGAACAATAACCGGCGCTCAAAGCATCATTTCTTCCAACCGGCCTGTTATCTATGAGGTACGTATGCATGTCTAAGTCCTAAAAGCTATGGGAAACTTTTTCTCTTTGAGGCTTTCAACTGTATCCTTGAGACTCACTTCTAGTGGAATGTAATCAATGCCCAAGCTTTTAGCCTTAGTTTTTGAAACTTTGTATGTTTCCGCCAACACTCCATCATCGGCACACCTGAAAAACATTTGCAGACAAGTTAATTAGCTCAAATGTCAGGCTGGATTTGGCATTAGTTAGGGTTAATATAAGTCTGAGCCGGATTTAACTTGGTTGAAATCGGGATGTATAGTTTCATATCAAACATCTCCTCGTTGGGCCGAAGGTTTGGAAATAGAAAACCTCTTTTCCCATTATGAAATATGCCCTTAAAGATTGGAAGACTCACTTATTTGGAAGTTGAAGAGTAGGGTAAAGCTTGTGCAGCAGCTTTACAATCTCTGAGTGATGCACCACACTTTCAACTAGACAATACCTTCCATGGGCGGAAGGGATCTCAAACGCTCGTATATGAGCTTTTGCAACATCTTCGATGTGGACCCAAGGAAAGGCGACATTTGGATAACTTTCCACCCCTAATATGTGCACATATTCATACATTTAACAAACTGTCAGAGATACATAACAAAAGGTATTCATAAGATGAAATTTGGATTCAAATTTAGATTCAAACACATAACCAAAAAACAGGAACAGAGGCTACCCCTCAAAAAAAAAAAAAAGAAGACACAAACCATTGATGAGGTTCAAAATTAGAGCTACAGTTTCATTAAGTGTTGGCTGCAACATCGGACCTATCACCGTGCCAGGGTTTATTGAGACCATGTCAATGCCATTCTCTTTCGAAAATTTCCAGGCAGCTTCTTCAGCCAAAATCTTTGAAATGGTATACCACTTCTGTACAACAACAAAGGAAGAACCAAAACCTAGTTCAGATTTGTTAAAGCCACAATGGGTAGAGCCCTATAAGTGACCGGCCAAAGATGTCCACTTGACAGCACTTAACTAGCTACACTTGTAAAAGACAGATTTGTCCTTTGGATGCGTAATCTGAAAGACCTGGTACTACTGGATAATGTAGCCAGTTTGGCAATGAATTGAAACCTGGACCCAATATCGACCCACATTATATGATTTGACCTAAACTAAATCAACTCGATCATATTGATCCATGCTGATAGATAAATTTTTTGCTTTGCTTGTACTACGTTAAAGTAAACTTCCTCACTAAAATATATTATACATTTTTTTTAATGGAGTATTATACAGTTGATGATTTTTAATCTAGTATCTAATGACACGAATCTCTTTGTTATTTAGGCATAAAATTACTACATTGGAACCCAATTCATTATTAGAAAGGACTTTTGAAGTATGTTGTTGGTAATTTTTGAAATGAAGGTCAATGATAAGATTCGACATTGCTCAACCTGATATTTATCCGACCTATGGAGGATTCAATCTCTCAAACGAAGAAAACTAATATAATTCAAACTCAAGCTTAACAAAAAAATGACACAAATATGTTAGGCAAGTTATGCATACTGCGCAAGGGAAATTATGGTAATGCTCAGGCTTAGAAAACCAAGATTCATCAACAACCACACTAGGAGTTCGAGGTACTCCAGTGTGAAGAACTGTAGCCATTGAAGATGTGAAAGCCACTCTTCGCGCTGATGGACTTCTTTTACAAGCTGCTAGAACATTAAGCGTTCCCTTC
>JACYFF010031959.1:14695599-14722220 GCA_017589665.1 Selenicereus undatus
TTTTTTTTTTTGTGTATTTTGAATAAATCCCAACTGAAGCAAAATATGTCAAAGTACAAGCTTCACACAACATATTTAACAATATTTACCAACATATTCAGCTAAAACATGTCATAATTTTTCTAAATGCACCAATTAATTAATTAAGTCATAGGCCTTGTACCTCTTACTAGCAAAGTCACAGTGAAGTAGTGGAAGTCAGCAGTAGGGGTTCAGGATCTGTGTCCTCTCCCAAGTAGCCCTGCAAGAAACACATAACTGAGGCATTTTAAGGAACACATGGTGTGCAAGTCACTCTGATGTTGAAGGAGCAGGAATGGGGAAGCAAGGCTACACCAAAAACAACCCTAGAATCCTCAAATCCACCCCTCATTTCGAAGCAAGCTACACCAAAAAGAGTAAAGACCCACAAATTGGAGGAGAACAACCACAATGCGGCAATAGCAGAGGCGATTGAGATGGGAGCCATACCTTGGTGGTTGTCGGGGCTTCGAAGCAACGAGCGAGCAGGACTGGAGCTAGGAGCAACGACGAAGCGCCGTGACAGGAGAAATTCAGTTAGTGAGTGAGTGAGAGAGTGGAAGTTTGAAGGAGCAGGGAGCAGGAAGCACGAAGGAGAGCGAGCAGGAAGCACGAAGGTTGAAGGAGAGCACGAATGGAGCAGGAAGCCCGCGTTGGTTCTGATTTTGCCCCAAAGCCAGAGACCGGCTGTTTTGGTCTCTAGTGAGACCGATCCATTTTGGTCTCAGTTGGAGACCGGGATGCATAGGCGGCCTCTAAATTTGAGACCAAAAATGGTTTTAGTCTCTAATGGAGACCAATTATGGAGTTTGGTTTCAAAATTAGAAACCAAAATTATATTTAGTCTCCAATATTTGAGACCGAAAGTTCCATTGGTCTCAAGTGGAGACCAAATTTGAAACCAAAACATTTGGTCTCCAAAATTATTTAGAGACCACAATATTTTTCGGTCTCTGAAATGAGTAGACCCTTCCAAAACAATTGAACCGGTTGGGAAGTCCACTAGGAAAATTGGAGACCGTAATTCTTTTGGTCTCTAAATCTGACACCGAAAACCCTTTTGGGTCTCTAATAAATCTAAATCTGAGACCAAAAATGGTTTTAGTCTCTAATGGAGACCGACATTATATTTAGTTTCCAATATTTGAGACCAAAAGTTCCATTGGTCTCAAGTAGAGACCAAATTTGAAACTAAAATATTTGGTCTCCAAAATTATTTAGAGACCATTGTATTTTTCGGTCTCTGAAATGACTAGACCCCTTCCAGGGCTGAACCGGTTGGGAAGTCCACTAGGGAAATTGGAGATCGTAATTTTTTTGGTCTCTAATAAATCTAAATCTGAGACCAAATTTTTTTTTCCGTGGTCTCTAAGTGCATCTAATATTGCAGTTGGTCTCCAAAATCTAAGACCATAAATCATGTTGGTCTCCAGTTGAGACCGTACACTGATTTTGGTCTCTAAAATCTAAGACCGAATTTTGTGTCGGTCTCAATTGGAGACCGCATAGTATGTTTTGGTCTCTAAATTGACTTTAATTTGATACCAAAGTTTTTGGTCTCTAAATTCGGTCTCAAAATTTAATTAGAGACCAATTTTTTTTTCGGTCTCTAAAATCCGGTCTCAATTGGACCGGATTCTTGTAGTGTAACTGTGTAGATGAGCGGTTGAAATAAATATATTCGGTAAATTTAGCTATTGCGTTAGCTTATTAACGTAAATTGACATAAAAGAATATAGAGAATGTCCAAATATAAAATTTCCAAATGATATTTTTGGTCAAAAAATATGAAACACTACTTCTGAATGCCAAAAGCCAATACAATTAGCTTTTTTAGAAACGCTGCTTAAAACATTAAACACTACTTGAAATGCTAGTGGACACTAAAAATCGATTAATTGGTGTATTGACTTGATCAAGACACTAAACGCTACTCAAAATATTATTGCCGAACATAGACTGATTATTCTTTGCGGTTGAAGAGAGGACTTTAGTAATTATTGGATGAAAAAAATGTAAACCAAGCCAATTTGGCAATTGATAGTCAAAGAAAATTTCAAAAATTGGATATTCATAAAAATCAATTGACACTTACTAAACAGTCTAAACTCCGAAAATTCGTAGGCTCAATACCCTTATACATATTTGTGGATCCATTACTAATGTAAACTATGACACTGTTCAGAAATTTTAGTTATTTTGGTAGTGGATAATTAATTTAAGTAGCACTAATTTAGCTCTTCGCCGGTGGTTGTTCAAATGAGTACTTAAAGAAAATATGTTTGGTAGATTTGGTTGTTATGTTAGCTTGTTACTGCAAATTGATGTTCCTTTTACCAAAAATGTTCCTTTTGACTGCCGAAAACTAATTCATGTATTAACTTTTCATAGACACTATTTGAAATGTTAGCACAAATGTTGACTTACTACGGTAATGTTTGACTTCCAAATGTTTTGACTTGCTAGAAACATTACAATGCCAACATCTCTCATTGCTTCAGGAAAGCAAACCAAGTAGCAGACCGCGTGGCTAACTTAGGCATTACAATGCCATCCAAATACTATGAATTGTCCATCCCTCCCCCCGAGGTTAGGAATGCTGTGTATGCAGATAGTATTGGGGTGTTCTGGCCCCAGCATGGTTCCTCCTAAAAAAATAATAATAATAAAATCTCTTTGGAGCATAGCCCCTCTTCTGCACCAAAAAAAAAAAAGAATTTCTGATATAAATTCACATACTACCAATGTCAGATCACATGTAGACTGCCACAATCACAAGAAAGAGTAAATGCAATTGATAGGTGGTAACAGCGACTGCGTTTGGAGCTAACGTTGATGATAAGCTTCTGTGACACTTAACGTTTACTAGAATTAGTGTCCTCTCTCTCTTCATGCTCTTTAAGGCCTGCCATTGATTTTTTTTGGACAATGGTAAGCTTCAGTACGTACTTCATTCACTAATAAATGCCTACTTTCTGTTTGTGAAGTGTTTGTGTATAAAATATGATGTAATTAGCTAAAATTATCACCTTGAAAATAACCAACCATAATGTGTTGTTACGCTTTTAGTGTACTTTTTTTAAACGTTAAGTGTTGTGTTACTCCTAAATCCACTATATATTAGATGATATTTTTGATGAAAGATAAAAACGGTTGAATTAATTACGTACCCAATTGTTACTACATAATAATATTATAATGTTAACATAATTAATGGTGATTAATAGTGCCGTGATTTTTATAGTACGGAATAAGTGAACATTGGAATAGATGTATTTGGGATATTATATTGACATTATTGTTTTCAGGAAAAACAAAGTAGAGTGATATGGTGCTGACAGGCTGATCTCATGGAAAATCACGCGTGATATTAAAATCTTCTAGTTGCATAGTACGCTGTTCAAAATTGAAGAGCAACTAATAATTTTTATTATGTGCCATTCACCAAAAAAAATAAAAAGTTTTTACTTTCTACTTTTAAAATATTTATATCTGCGGATTATAATTAATAGTCTAATAATTCTATGTAAAATTCTAGAGGTTTTTTTCAATTAAGAAGATCAATCACTTTTTCAGTATAATACAATGAAACCGCCTCTGTTCTTCCTCCTCTTTTCTCTCTAAAAGACCGTTCTTCTCAATCTAGTTCCTAGGATTGCCATTGGTATTTTTTTCTTATTATTTTTTCTACTGAACTTAGCTCTTCTCCAGATTTTGCGTGAACGCGGGATGCTTGTGCACCGAGCTGTCCTTTTTAATTATTTTTTTACTGAATTAATAATCTATCTCTATTTTCAATAGTCTCTCTGCACTCTCTTTCGACGGGTGATACTTTTTCTCACTCTTAGAGCAAATCTATCGGTTTAGCTTTAAACTATTCTGGTTATTTTGGATGGATTATTGATTGATTGTGATATAAATCCACGAAAAATATCAATTTTTCAAGTTTCGACTACAATAATAGGTAACATTTCTCCGTAAGAAAGCTACAGAAGTTTGACGGATCTCCTCATTCAAGGTTGTATTATAAAACAGTGATTAAGTGGAAGAGATGCATTTACAAGCCTAGCAATTAGTTTTCTTGCCAAAGGATTTATTTTGTCATTCTAGCAATATAATTGTTCGGACTAGAGCTGTGTTGTAGATGTTGTATGGCTTTCAATTAATGAACTCATCATTTATTATCCAAAAAAAAGGTATAATTCAATGACTTTTAAAGTTAATTAAAACATACAAATTATTATGTAGAAAGCTATAGATGTCGTACGGTATCTAATATTTAATATTTCAAACTTATATTTATATTTATGTACTTCCTCAAAATTAAGCCCCATCCTGACCAATAATTATCCTCCTCTACCAGCATCCTTAGGTAAAGTACTGCGAGATGACCTGTGATAGTTGATATACAATCCTTCAACAACAACACCACCTTTTAATATGAGTCCCGCTTTTGTGGGGTCTAGGGGGATTCAGATGTAGGCAACCTTATCTCTATCGGTATCCATACCCGTAAAGAAGTAGTTGATATACAATCCTGAAGTTAACTAAAACATACAAATTATTATGTAACACTGCACATAGATGGTTGATGCACAATCCAATCTTATCACCTTGATCTGTTATGCAAGTTAAAATTTATGGAAAAATAGTACAACTCAACACCTGTGCTTTTCGTAATAACTAGTATAAACCCGTGCTATGCATGGTGCATGATGAAACAGATATTTAAAAAATATGTATCATTGAAAAAAATTAAAAAATATATCGATAAGTAGTTAGTAGAAAAAATAAAAAGTTGTGAACTTCATAAATAGCAACTGAGATAAATAAAGTCAAACAAAAAATTAATTGAATCATATAGGATAATTTAAATATATAGAATTAGTGGTTTATATTTAGGGATGGAAGCTCTACCCAAACCCGAAAAATCCGAAACGAATTCTCTTTATTTATGGTGGGTTCGGGTACAAAAAATGAAGGAAAAATAGGTATAAGGCGGGTGTACCAAAAACGGGTATAGGTATGGGTACGAATCGGGTACAGGAATGCCATACCCAACCCCACCCCATATCCAAACTTGATTTTTTTTTATAAAAAAATTATGGGGCTGAAGCAAGTAGGCTGTAGTGAAAAAAAGGCCCAAATTTGTACCTAAATACATATTGTGCTCTCAGATTCAGCTGACAGCTACTCTACTCTTATGCACCAACACAAATTTGATATTTTATAGGGACATAATGCATTTCAATTATGAGTATTATTTTTTAAACTTAATAAACCCGACGTGTATTATTTTAATTTTGAATATGTAGGCAGAAATTTAATAAGGGGAACATCCATGTAAAAAAGTATTTTTCATTTGGTTTTGAACCTTTAAAAATTAAACTTAATGAACCCGTTAGGTGTCAGTTTTTACAATGTATATGTATCAAAATAAAACCTGAATAACTCGAAAAACCAGATGGATATGGGTAAGGTATGAATTTTTAAAACCCGATGGGTACGGGTGTGGGTATGTGGATGGTTTTAGAAAATGAGTATGGTTGCGGGTACAACTCCACTCGGCCCGAACCCGCCCCATGCCCATCTCTATCTATATTTAATAGATGGCTACCCCGTAGATAATGAGATTATTATATATTCTTTACGATTTTTTTAAAAAGTAATAATAAAGGCATGATTTATTTGGGGAATGTACATTTTTTAAATAGATATAATCAAAAGCTTTGATTTAATGTGTGATTAACTTTTACAGTTGAGATTACACCAAATAAATCACTCATGTTGTAGCATTTTAGGTTTTTCCAAAAATTATAATTTTTATTAAATGTTTGAGAATTGTTTAAGATAATAGGATTATCATATAGTCTTTTTCACATATAAGTGACATTATCAGGAAGTTTTTTAAAAATAAAAATTATAAATGGGTATTTTACTTGAATAATGTAGTTTTTTTAACTTTAAAATCTACAGTTTAGATTTAATGAATAAATATAATTGCCTATTTTTTTTCCTAGATAATTTTTTTGATTGAATTTTTTTCCTGGATAATTGGATCATCATTTATCTTTTATAATGTATATCCAAAATCATGGGGGATTTTTCTTAAAAAATAAACGGATATCTTAGCTTTAAAATCAACAACTTAGATCTATTGCATAATTAATTTTTATCGTTAAGATTACACTAAATCATGCAAATCACACTTGTTGCAGCATTCTAGGGTTTTTCAAAGATTACACGTTTTTTAACTACTCGAGATTTTTTTAGATAATAGGATTATCATATATCCTTTATCACATAACCGAAATTATGATGGATGGTTCTAACAATAAAAATGATAAATCTAATGCATAAATAATTTTTAACTGCATAAATAATTTTTATGGTTAAGATTATACTAACTCCACAAGTCACACTCATTGCAACATTCTAGGGTATTCCAAAGATTATCATATTTTCTTACTGTTGAGCATTTTTTTAGATATTAGAATTATCATATATCCTTTATCGCATATAATCAAAATTATGAAGAAGTTTTTAAAAAATATAAATTATAAATTAGTATTTTTCTTGGATAAGGTATTTTTTAACTTTAAAATCTACGATTTAGATTTAATGAATAAATATAAGTACCTATTTTTACCCTAGATAATTTCTTTTGATAGATTTTTTGCCTCAATAATTGCATTATCATCTAACTTTTATCATGTATATTTTTAAATCATCGATGATTTTTTTAATATAAATAAAAGGACATCTCAGCTTTGAAATCGACAACTTAGATATAATGCATAAATAAATGTTTTATGGTTGAGATTATAGTAAATCTCGCAAATTGCACTTATTGTAGCATTCTAAGATTTTCTAAATATTATCACATTTTTTAATTGCTTGGGATTTTGTTGAGATAATAGAATTATCATATATCCTTTATCACATATAACTGAAATTATGAGAAATTTTTTTAAAAATAAAACTATAAATTGGTATTTTAATTGAATCAGGTATTTTTTTTTAACGTTAAAATCTATGGTTTAGATTTAATGAATAAATATAACTACCTGGTGCGTTTCCTGAGATTTTTTTAATAGAAATTTTTTCTTGATAATTGGATTATCATCTATCTTTGATCATGTATATCCGAAATCATAGGGATTTTTTTAAAATAAAAACAAAGAGATATCTTACCTTTAAAATCAAAAATTTAGAACTAATGCATCAATAATTTTTATGGTTAGGATTACACTAAATCCCACAAATCACTTTCATTGTAGCATTCTAGAGCTTTCTAAAGATTACCACGTTATTCTATCTACTTGATATTTTTTTAGATATAGGATTATAATATATCCTTTATCACATAACCGAAATTATGAAGGATTTTTTTAAAAAATAAAAATTATAAATGGGTATTTTACTTGGATAAAGTAGTTGTTTTTAACTTTAAATTCGCAGTTTAGATTTACTAAATAAATATAACTACCTAGTTTTTTTCCTAAATAATTTTTGTTGATAGAATTTTTTTTCCCTAGATAATTAAATTTTTATCTATCTTTTATTATGTATATCCGAAATCATGGGGGATTTTTTTAAATAAAAATAAATAGATATCTTAACTTTAAAATCGACAACTAAGATCTAATGCATAAATATTTTTATCGTTGAGATTGGAATTATAATATTATAAATTATATAGATATAGATATAGATATAGATTATATTATAGATATTAATAGATAGACAGATTTTTTAAAATTAATTTGATTTTTTATAATCCAACGGTAATTATTAAAAATAATCTCAATCTAACGATTTAAAAGCTCTAATTTTTGAGAATTTAGATAAACAATAAGACTCATAAGATTGCTATTATATAGAGAGATAGATTATAGATATTATGGATATAGTTAGATTATAGATAGATAGATTTTTTAAAATTAATTTGATTTTTGTATAAATCCAACGGTAATTATAAAAAACAATCTCAATCTAACGGTCGAAAAACTCTAATTTTTGAGAATTTAGATAAATGATAGGACCCACAAGATTGCTATTATGTATTATATAGATTGGAGCCTTGGAGGCAAAAGGTCATTATAAACGTTGCTTGTCTGCTGTACTTAATTTGATAAAACAATTCTATAAACTAACTATAATAATGGGCAATTGGACATTAAAATATTCAGGTTATCCAAGACAGATGCGAATGACCTGTGATGGTCAACAAGGGACGGCGACGTATGGATTCATATATAGACTATAGAGAGCAAGGATGTGGCGTCTAAGAAGGTGAGGTAACACACCAAGAAAACAAAAACGAAAATCAAAGATGAGTGCTAAAGGCAACGAAGAGGTGGTTGTATGTGTAACAGGGGCATCTGGTTACATCGCCACATACCTTGTCAAGCTCTTACTCCTCCGTGGTTACACCGTCCACGCCACCGTTCGAGACCCGAGTTTGTCCTCCTTGCTCTCTCTCCCCCCACTTGTTTATATGATATCTTATATAGTAGTTAACGACGTTCAGTGTGAATTTCATAGAAGTAGTTCTTAAAGAATTCGGATATAGATTCTTTATCGATGCATATAAAGAAGTCACTTTCGAGAATATGGTATCTGACGGCTATAAAGGACCTATGGTTATCTCATGTGTTTATAGTGTTACTAGCATGGGCTAGGAAGTAAGTAGGAAGCACAATTTTCTTGGCTAACTTTTGCAAATGTCAAGATTAGTTGATATGCTTTTCAACTGTGTTGGCATAAATATACTCTTAGGTGTTGAATGTCATTTCAGCTGTACGGAATTCAGTCTCATTGACACGATCAATAGTTTAACTGGCAAAGTTTTTTCGGTCTATTACGTTGTATTGATGGTTTAAAATTTTGTGTTTATAGACATTCCTACACTTTCAAATGGAAAGGGGGATGGGCCCAAAATGAAGAAAACTACGGATAAATGCTAAATTGTACTGTTGGCTGCACAGGTGATAGGGCAAAAACAGAACATTTGAAGGGATTAGAGGGAGCAAAGGAGAGGCTTCACCTATTCAAAGCAGATTTAATGGAGGAAGGCTCCTTTGATTCTGCCATTGCTGGATGTGAAGGGGTTTTCCATACTGCTTCTCCTGTTAATTTCAATGTTACTGATCCTCAGGTCTCCCTCATTCTCTCCTTCATTCTTCACTTCACAATTTTCTTTTATTTTTTACTCAATAAACCCTTCTTTAGGAACTTTCAAAATGGAATTCCAATTTACCGATAATTGTGTTTCTCGAATTAGGGCATGTTCTTTTTGTTGGAAATATGGGTTGCTAAATGGGTAAAATTGGTTGAGATTGGTTAAAGTAGGCATTTTTTTATTGACGTAGGTTGAAGTGGGTTGAATTTTTTCTATCTGATGAGTACAAGTTGGTTAAAATAGGGGAACTAAATTGAAATAGGTTGAAGTAGGTATTTTGTTTTATTGAAGTTAGCGAAGTGGGTTGAGGGACAATTTACCAACGAATAGAACACGGCGTTTAGTATATAGAATTATTCACCTGTTATCCATCGACTGCCTTTCAACCTTATTCTACACCTTTATATCAACCATGGAGACTACTTTACATACGCTTCTTCTATCCAAAATTATTAACTTGTCAAGCTATGTCTGTCCGCATCTAGATATTTGTGTTAATATCGCCGCATAAAATTTTTGTTGGGTCCTTCAATTTTATTTTGCTAGCAAGCCAAACCCTGCAAAAATATTATTGTTAAGCAGTCTGTCCTGCATTATTCAACATCAAACTATCTGTCATTGATTTGTTATTTCTCCTTTTCTTTTGGTGGGATTTCAGGCAGAGGTACTGGATCCTGCAGTAAAGGGAACGCTCAATGTTCTAGCAGCTTGTAAAAGAAGTCCATCAGTAAGAAGAGTAGTTCTCACATCTTCAACATCTGCAGTTCTTTTCACTGGAGTACCTCGAACCCCTGAAGTGGTTGTAGATGAAACCTGGTTTTCTAAGCCTGAGCATTGCAATGAATACCCTAACTTGGTGAGACAATTCACTTTAGTCCACTATAATCTGAGCTAAAAAGATTTGAGAAAACTGTATGTAAATCACAATCAAGCCGATTCAATTTAGGCACATCAAAGGTAGGCTACTTTTGGGTTCAGGTTTCAAGTCTAGACTGATATGAGACTACATCATCGCATCATGAACCAAATAGAAATCCCAACAACAGATTCATCACTTCATTCTCCTGTTATTGCAGAGTCAAAAAATACCCATTTGGCTTAAAAACTTTGAACTGAGTATGTATGGCTTTTTGTTTGTGCTTGTACAGAAGTGGTATATCATCTCAAAGATTTTGGCTGAAGAGGCTGCTTGGAAATTTTGCAAAGAAAATGGCATTGATTTGGTCTCAATGATCCCGGGCATGGTGATAGGTCGCATGTTGCAACCCAACCTTAATGAAAGTGTAGCTCAAATTTTGAACATCGTCAATGGTGTGCATCTCTTGTCTTCATTATGTGTTGAATTTGAATCTGAATTCGAATTTTGTCCTCATAAATGCTTTGGGATCCTTTATTCTTGATACTTCATTAAATTTGTATATGTACCAGGAGCGGAAACTTATCCAAACATGGCCTTACCCTGGGTGCACATCAAAGACGTTGCAGAAGCCCATATTCGAGCATTTGAGATCCCTTCCGCCCATGGAAGGTACTGTTTGGTTGAAAGTGTGGTGCATTTCTCAGAGATTGTGAAGATGTTGCGCAAGCTTTACCCCACTCTTCAACTTCCAAATAAGTGAGTGTTCCATTCCTTAAAGGGCCTGGAGGCTGAAACTGTGCAACCCGTACCAACCATATTAAATCATCGGACTTACATTTAACCCGAATAACAATATACCTGAATTCTATGATATGTTTGCTACAGTTAATGTTGTACGAAATTGTTTTCCAGGTGTTCTGATCATGGCGTCCCGGCGCACACGTACCATGTTTCCAAAACCAAGGCAAAGAGCTTGAGCATTGATTACATTCCTCTTGAAGTAACCCTCAAGGATACAGTGGAAAACCTCAAGGACAAGAAATTTCCCATAGCTTTTCAGGCTTAAAGATGCCTCATGGATTGTCATATGAGAACATGATGTTCAAACCCTGTGTACTATACTCTGCATATTGGATTTATTTGGCTCCAAATATCCTCTCATTTTATCCTATGTGCAAGTGAGAAGAGAGCGGAGAATGATGACAGCCATTTTAAAAAATGCATTCAATTCTGCACCAGCGAAAAACCAAAAACAAATACATTCAATTAATTCGGAAATATCACCCGCATGCTATTGGAACTACATACAAAGATGATATATAAAAACCAGTGACATTTGCTATTGCTCCGGAAAGACAAGCCATCAAACTTGAAGCTCTCCTAGCTAGGTGCCTTGGAACCCTGACCTGCTTTCCCCCCCCAAAACCAAAACCAAACACCTTGCTTTTTATGCAGAAGAGCACTGGCAGTCTAAATTAAACCCGATCACAGCTTCAGAGTACAAAGCTTTCAGCTTGACTATCATCCCTTAATACAATCTTGAGTAGAAATTACAGAGTTCAGAAAAAAGTTCTGCTCAATTACAGTGGCAACTTGTGGAGCAAAACGCATCCGGACTGACATGAACAAATCAAGGCCCAGGTAAAGACACGTTCAGAAAGGGATCAAAAGTCATGGATCTTTAGCAGATCGAGAATCAATATGCCTCCAAGGATTTAGAGCCTCTCTCATAGCCTGAGCTTCAGGTGAGTTCTCCCACGCTCGCTTCTCTGACTCCAAGACTGCTACCTTGTCATCTGCGTGGGAAGTAGAGCATTAGTAACCCAAGAGCTGTACGAACATATTTGTGTCTGCCGCATATCTGCAGAAATTTCACAATGGTTCATCTCCTGTTTTCAGGCTCGTAAGTTCTAAGAGGAACATTAATTGCTTTCGTATTTTGTTCCCCCAAACAAGAATTGTTTTCTACCAAAATTTCTTGCACGTTGCTTAGAATCAGTCTCTGCTTAGAATCAATCTCTCTACTTGCAATGGTTAGACTACCCACAAATGGTTGGAGACCCATGGATTCAAAATGTGGCCAGACTGTGCCAAAACGGTCGCATTGGAAAGGTTTTGGAGTTGAGCGAACCGCATTTTCATGCCGCGATATGGAACGCAATTGCCATATCAAAGCGATTTTGTAGTATCGCGGCCGAAATCGAAATCGCGACTGAAACTACATTTTGAATCCTTGTGGAGACCCCATAAAGGGAAGACTGGAAGACCCACCATCGGTGGTGTTTTAGAAGTCCAAATAGATTAGTGTTTACAACTGAAGTAAAGGCTATCTAGCTCCATCCAACAAAATCCTCATGGTCTGTTCCCGTTCTCACATATGGCAAGCCAAATTATATTGATCATTTTAGGTGCTAGAAGCTAAAATGAAATACCTAACTTTCAAAGTAGGTATATCTTGTTGGACAAAATCAAAGTTTGGTGTGATGTTGTTGGAAATTGATAACCTAATTAGCTTCCTTGTTAAATGCTAGTGACCTACCTTTGCCTTATATGAAAGGAAATTGAACTAATTTGATAAGTTGGTGAACTACTTTTCCCCTTGTTCCCTATATATATACATAGTGTTAACCACTCTATGTGCATTCCCATGAAGTTAACTTGGAATACTTGAATCAATGCCCAAATATGTTTATATTAAGGGTGAAATGATTATGTGCTTAAGGCTAATTTTATGGCTGATTTCTTGAGGTTTAGGCATCGTAGAATGAGCAAGTTACAGCTGGCTGGATTTTTTGTTGCTTTGATGAGTCAAGAAGCTGAATTTTTTGCTTGGCCAAAACCCCCTCCTTCAGCCGTAAGGAAAAGGTTAGTTCACCAACCTAACAAATTAGTTCAACCACCTTTCATATAAGACAAAGGTAGGTCACTAACATTTAACAAGGAAACTAATTAGGTAATCAACTTCCAACATTACACCAAACTTTGATTTTTTCCAACCACCCCCTACAAAAATTAAAGTATAATTAGAAGATAAAAACATGCTTGGATATAGAGAAATTAATGTGTCAATACAAATGTCCCGCGACTTGAATTGACACCTAGTAATACCAGGTTTAAAGACAAGCGTCCTACCAAATGACAATCATCTTGAACTTGATAGGATGGTGTAAGTCCGCCCCTGGCACACATTAATTTCATATATTTTCATACTCCGTGATTTGGTGCCTTAAATTGGTCATACGCCACTCCCGGTAACTCATAGATGCTCTACGAGGTCGACCCATACTAACCCTACGACAAGAAGCGATCACACTTCCACATCTAACTCTAAGTAGGTGGATCCATCTAGCGTGTTTTACTTTCACGACTCAAATGGTCCATTAAGAGCCAGATGCTCAACCTTAAGCACTACAACACACATACAGCATAGGGAGGGATACCATGTAATGCTCCCGGGATTAAGTAATGACTTCGTTATTACCCTATAAACTTCCCTTTTAGTGAAGTAGGGATCCATCATTATAGTTCCTCAATGGGTCTCAATCCCACTATTTTTCTACACAGGCCTATCGTTATCAGATCCACAAGATTCTTTTCAAACTTTACATAGTTTAATGATCACTCAATTTTCCAATAGCTCCTTCACTACTTTGCATCTCAATCATATATGTCATCTCTTTCTGTTGAAGGTCTTACTGATTGCAACTGATATAGTTGACATATTATCACAATGTCGTCCAATCGAAGGAGCCGACTCATAGCATATGCAATATCAGGCTTTGTATATAATTCTTTAAAAACATAACACCGTCAATTATTTTAGCATATTCCATTTGGCAAACAGGAACACCTTTATTCTTTACCAAAGGCATACTAGCATCCCAGGGTGTCCTATCAGAATCAACATCAAATAAATCAAACTTTCTAAATATTTTCTCAATATGATGAGATTGGTTAAGGCTAATGCCATCTTGGGTCCTCTTAAGTTTGGCTCTTAAGATAACATCACCCATATCTTTCATTTCAAATTGGATATTTAGAAAGTTTTTAGTATCATTAACAATATCCATATTCGCACCAAATATAAGCATGCCATCAACATACAAGCATATAATAACACAACCATTAGAAATATGCTTAGAATACACGCAAGGGTCACCTTCATTTGCCTTAATAGCTATATGTTGTAATTGTGCTATCAAATTTTTCATATCATTGTTTAGGCCTATTTTAATCCATATAAGGATTTTATGAATTTGCACACTTGATGCTCTTGATACCATAAATCCCTCAGGTTGCTCCATATAAATTTCTTCATCTACATCCCCATTCAAAGATGCAGTTTTCACATCCATTTGATGCATAATTAAGTCACAAATAGAAGCAAGTGCAATCAATACTCTAATGGTGGCTATTTTAGACACGGGAGCATATGTATCAAAGCAATAGCCAAGGTCACATCACATATTTTTAATCCTTCAAATGCAATCGTAGAACACAAATTTTCATATTCATGGATTTGTTCAATATACTATACTTATCTTCTTCAATATTAAAATTTAGTCATCTACTAATTGTATAACGTTTAGATCCAGCATCATCACCACCATATTTTTTGTTAAGAGCATACCCTTAGCATATTCAAATTTCATATAAATGTCAAGTAGTGCATTAGACATATAATGCAATAATATACCTTTCCAAATTTTATTATCTCTATCAAATTTCAGGATATATTCGGTTTTGGCACTTTCATCTCTAGGAGTAACTTTTTTTCTTCTAAGACATGCAATCTCAATTTGTTTAAGATAAAATTTCATTCTACCAGCCGCACGATTATAATTTTTAACCTCTAATGGTTCTAGTTTAGACACATTAAAGAGACAAAAAATCCAACCCTAATTTGCTCATTCTACCACGCCTAAACTATAAGAAATTAGCCATAAAATTAGCATTAAACACAGTCATTTGACAGTTAATATAAATATCTCTAATATAAATATCTCTAAGCATTGATTCAAGTACTCCAGCCTAGGAGTGTACCTAAAGTGGTTAACACCGTGTCAATCCTGGACAACGGCACCACACGTGTAAAGTTTGCACCTTAGCTTCAGCAAAATCATTCTTCGGACAATGGTCAAGTCACGGCACGAATTGATCTATTAATTAATTTCAGTTATTATTTTTTGTTATTACTAATCTCATTATTGGAAAATTTCAGGTAAAAATTATGTTGATCGGTTTAATTCAAGTCTAGTGGTTCGATTAGTGCCATTTCGTAAAATATATTTAGTGGTTGTAATTGTATATAACACCACCTAAAACTATATTTTCCAACATACCTTGCCATAGGGACTAAGCCAAATCTGTCAACACAATAAAATCATGGATCATATGAAATTTTCAAGGGTTTAGTAGCAGATCAAACAAGGACAGGAAGTTCTTCCTCTGAGGCTTGTATATGAGACTGATTTCTCCGGTGGTACTCTATTCCTTACCCCCTTCCACGGGCCCGGGCGGCCCCAAAAGAAAACCACCAAAAAAAAAAACCAGACACCAAGAACAGGAACTTGCAGTGAAGAAGAGCTAATCATGGAATTGCAATATAGTGCCTACACCCTACAGTCTACACAGGCACATATTATCATAAGACAGTAACTTTGCAATAAGGTTAGGCATCTAAGAAAATGCAGGATTAAGATATATGATCTAGCTGCTGAATAGTACCTTTAGCACATAATAAGTTTTCACATAAAACCAATAACTACTTATGTATTAGATATCCATGCTTAAATTCAACATCTTCAAAAGCATTTCACTTCACAAATTATGATAAACTATCATAGCTAGCACTTGCCAACTCTACAGCAACGTTAAAACCCCAACACTTCTATGACTGCTCATCAGCCCACAAGCTACCCCTAACCCTCGTACACGTAATTCATTTTGTATGAAGTACCTTTTGAAGCTAGATTTTTAGCCGCGCAATTCAAGAAATGGCATGAAACAAGAACACATCGTATTGAATTTAGCCTTAGTGAATATGATGAACATCACAAATACTAAATCCCCAAGGCTGATGAAAAAATAAAAAGGATAAGAACTTAATTCTCCATGACACAAACTCACCGCTTAGATCACTCATGGACTACAACAAATTGATCCTACGGTGTCACCACAAAAAGCACCTGAATTCCATGGGAGGATATGATGAACTCACCGCGCAATTCAAGAAATGGCTTGAAACAAGAAGACATCGTAGTGAATTTAGCCTTAGTGAATATGATGAACATCACAAATGCTAAACCCCCAAGGCTGATGAAAAAATAACAAGGATAAGAACTTAATTGATCCTACAGTGTCACCACAAAAAGCACCTGAATTCAATGGGAGGATATGATGAACTCACCGCGCAATTCAAGAAATGCATGAAACAAGAAGACGTCGTATTGAATTTAGCCTTAGTGAATATGATGAACATCACAAATGCTAAACCCCCAAGGCTGATGAAAAAATAAAAAGGATAAGAACTTAATTCTCCATGACACAAACTCACCACTTAGATCACTCATAGACTACAACAAATTGATCCTACAATGTCACCACAAAAAGCACCTGAATTCCATGGGAGGATAACTCCTGCATTCAAATAGAGTTAAACCACTAAACAAGAAATGTTGGATGTGTTCGATAAGGATGATCTCCTGTACTCAATGGTATGACTACCAGGTTCAAAAGGAAATAATCTGAAACTTCATACTTAACCATCAACTGGCTTTTACATCTTCAAAAATAAAACTCTGGCTCTTTACAGAAAGCAACATTTCTCGTAGTGAAGGTTTCTGCAATCACACTCCCCCCCCCCCCCAATATTTATGATCAACTGCATCTGCCGTTCACACTCCACGGATGATTCCAAGTCAAACAATAGGAAAAAAAAAATCCCTCAAATGGGTCATTTTGAGATCAAGAAAATATCTGAACATATGTCAAAAAGTGCCCAAAACTTGTTGCCACCACTGTTCTTCCAGCAAACAGGATGCAACAGCTACCCTGGACTACTTGTGCTTAGGCCATTTTGAGATTACCAAAATCAAAGTTATGCTAACTATACACAATAGATCTCCATTAAGCTTGAATTTCACAGCTAATCTTGTTTCACTTTAATTACATTAGAACGCCAGTTTGAAGCCCATCTTCATTGAGCTGTATATCTTCCTTGAAACACAAATGCAACAACATCCCTTTGGGCCCAACATCACTTCGGCCCTATCTCATAGCTAACATGTTTACCAAGGCCCCGCCGCCATGCACAAGGTAAAGGGAAGGTCAGAAGTTGATCACAATTAGAAAACCATATACATCTCCAACGGGTTATTCACATCACACCACTCTCACATAAAGAGCAATAAAAACCCAAGTCCAACGAAACTCTAACTTGTTAACCTTCATGTATAAATGGCTGACCAGTAAAAAGCCCAAAAAAAAAAAAAAATAACTTCCCTAAGTTTGCGTCCGATATTAATTATGAATGCATCGAACTTGAGCCACATGCCGCTCACGAGATATCAATTTTACCACCAATTAGATTCTTATAATCCGAATGAAAAAATGGCTCAGACAATAAAACTACGGAACATCATAAGGAAACAGTGATGGAGGGTTCTCACACAGAAACCGGTTTTAACCATGAAAAGCTCCATTGAAGCTCCAACTATGGCGGAACCAACAGCAATCTTCAAGTACCAATCAAGAAACTTCATATCCCTGGAAAAATACATACGTTGGAAAGAAATTCAACTTATAGCACAGAAATTACATATAAAACAAAAAAAAAGACAAATAAAGGTTGCCAGTGATCCCTCTAGGCATGGCAAGGGGATACCATTACCATTAGTAGTATTAAACAATGTCCAATCACCATTCACTTCTTGAGGGAGGTAAGATCATGATCTCCCAATCCAATGAGCAACCCTCTTATTACACTTAGGACACTTGTAGAAAAACACATGCAAAAGCAAATACAATTGATAAATAATCAACAATAAATTTCTAATACAATCTACTTGCTTTTCGAAGATCAAAGATTATAAGCATATACGTGCGCACTATGGTGGATCTAATATGCAACCAAAGACAGGTCGCACATCAAATAAACAAATGGCAAACTTCATGCATCCACACATTAAATTTTTGTTTGCCAACATTGCTGCTATCCCAGAAGCACAACAAGACATTGAGCTAGGACATCCAGCTTATGTTTACAGCTACAATTCATTTGTAAACCAAAGAAGTCAATCTATGAACTGGGATTGACTTGTGCCTCCAGCATCAGAGCTAACGTTACAACAGCTATATGGAGCCAACTCTTGAGCAATATACACCATCTATCTTAGCCAAACTTCATGCCCAAATCCCAAATTCATCAAATGGCTGACCGATTACAAACAAAAATCCACGTAATACGAATAAACCACAGAAAATCAATAACGCATAACAATTGATCTAGAAAATTAATTTAAGCGGTTAATAATCTAAACCAACTATATGCAAAATCAAAGGTAGAATAGCACAAAACAAATTCAAGAATTGCACAAACCTGAGACGAATCGTTCAATTCAGGCGTCAATCCAGTGAAAGATGGTCGCAGGGGATGGTTGGAAGCGCTGAGATAAATTGAACAACTGAGAAATTTAAGAATTAGGGATTGGTGTTTGTAACTTCAAGTGACGAGAGAGGAGAGAGGAGATCATGCGAGTCTTCCAATGCTGGGGGAAAAAAAACAAATATAAACCCAAAAAAAAAAAATCAAGTTGGTAATTTATATCATCGGTGGTAGCCGTTGAACTGGGCACGCAAAATTGGGCATTGGGCTTGTGAAATATAGGCGTGGACGCAATGGCTATATTTTCACTGCAAAATTCTGTTTTTGATGGTTAATGTTGCCTGTAAATATCTAAGTCATGAATGTGAAAAACTCATCCCAAAATAATTTTCATTCTCAATCTGAAATTATCTCATTTAAGTTGAACTTTTTGAGTGTTGTAGGGTATTGAAGGAAGTAAAGAGAAAAAAATCTGGATAAGTAATAATTATTATTTGGCTATGTTTATGTTTTGTAAATTAAATTAATATTTTGGGTTATGTATTTGAACTAATAATTGTTGTTTATGATTTTGTTGTTAGAGATATTTGGGAGGTGTTCATAAAGTTGAAGAATCAAGATAAAGAGTGAAGAGAAGGAATTTGTAAGAAATTCTAATTTTTTATATTACATATTTACTCTTAATCATCTGTTTAGTTGTTTGAATATTTCCTTAAATTGGTAGAATTTAAAATATTTAAAAGTAAATATGTATAAGTTGATTATTGAAATTGGTATATTCAATTTGTATGTTTTCAATTATGATGTTGGAATTAATTGTTAGATACATTTGACACATGTTTATATGTTTCAATTAATATGTTTATATGTTTTAGAAGTTAATACAATTTTAAGAAATTTGAATTGTTAAATTTAAAAATATGTTAGAAATTTATGTGTTATAATCTTAGGTAATATGTTTATATGTTTAATAATATATGCCATACATGTGTAATTTAAATTGAATTTAGAAATAAATATGTGAAATTAATAACTTTGAAATTTGAATAAGTGGGAATTTAAGTAGTTACAACATAAGAATATGTTAGAAGTTAAAAGTTCTATAATGTCACACATCTGTATCCAAATTCAAGTCATAAATTAAAAATGTAAAATCAACAATTTTTAAATATGAATTTGACATATTTAATTTGTAAGTTCAATTCAAAAACTGGTAGAATTTTAACTGAAAATGAATTTGAGTTTAAGTTGTTAGAATATACTATGCTTGAGTTGAAATTAAAAAGTAATTAGTTGTTTACATGTGAAATTACATGGTTAATTTAAAATGAAAAATTAAACTTGTGAAGTTACATGTTTATATGTAAAGGTAGAAATTATGTTTACAAAATTTGATTATGTATGAAATTTATGAATTGAAAATTTGGCATATATATGAAGTTAGTTTAAAATTTGTTACTATAGTAAGAATTTGAGTATGATTTAAATATATAGAATTTAGTTAGAATTAAAAAATGTTAGAATTTCAATTGTTAAATTATTTTGACCTTAAGTTATGTTGCTAGAATATGCTTGAGTTAAAATAATTATTTACTTCTGAAATTACATGGTTAATTTAAAGTGAAGTTAGAAATTAAACTTGTGAAGTTACATGTTTATAAGTGAAATTAGTAATTATGTTTGAATTTGTTACTTATGAAATTACATGGTTAATTTGTGAATTTAAGTGTGATATACATGTTGTATGTTGATATGGTTGGACTAATTTGTGAATTCAAATAAGTTACTTGTGATTTAAATTTTTGAAATATAGTTAGAAAGTGTTAAATTAATTGATATGCACATTGTATGTTGATATGATTGGGACTGATTTGATAATGTTCATTGGAAACTACATCTTTAATTTAAAAAATTAATTAAATATTACTTTAACTTCTTGTGTTCATGTTAAATTACATGTTAAGTTAATATGTTTTAACTAATATGATAAGAATATTACTTTAATTTATATGAATTTTACCAATTAAAATTTAAAATAAAAAATTGTTTGTTACATGTAGGTGTAAACATAAAATGGATCATAGCGACCCACAATTGTTCATGCACTTACTAACCAAGAAAGATTCACAACAAGAACCCTGAAATACTTTGAATATTTTCCTGCACGCCCCAAATTGGCAATTCCATCCACAATATCCGCAACGATACCCCCACATTATTCCCAACATTACCCATCACCACAAAACGCCCAACCACAAAGCCACAATGCCCCTCAAATTCCACGTTTTAGCTATGGCTTACTGCCCCCTTCATATCACCCACCACTACCTCATCCTAGGTCATTAGCTCCTCGCCCACAACCTAGCAGTAACCCCACTAATAATGAAGGCGGCGGATTGGGCCCTAAGTGGACATTAGAGGAGGAGCGTCACTTGGTGAAGTCATGGAAAAACGTAAGCTCCATCCCCATCACCAGATGGATAAAAAGAAATCGGGGTTTCGGAGTAAGCATACCTTTGTGTTCAATCAACACGCTCTCAATGAAGTTACAAAGAAAATAGAAAATGCTTGTAACGCCGGTTAGAACCAAGCACCTCCATTGGTGTCCAAGTGGTGCACTGTGTGGTGAAGGGGTACCAACAAAACCCAAGTGGGCCAAATGCGGATACCATTCTCCAGAACGCACATGATTTGTATTATAACAAAAAAAAATTTAAAAAAAAGTTTGAACTCACACATTTGGTGGGTACTACTGAAGGATCAACCTAAATGTGAGACCTTCCACGATCAATCTACAAAAGCATCTTCCAAATGGTTGAGGATAAATGAGGTGGGCGCATACTCTATCCCACAAT
The DNA here is from genome assembly GCA_017589665.1 of Selenicereus undatus. NCBI lineage: Eukaryota > Viridiplantae > Streptophyta > Magnoliopsida > Caryophyllales > Cactaceae > Selenicereus > Selenicereus undatus. Next base: position 14,717,124 of record JACYFF010031959.1, read on the forward strand.
AAAGATACTCTAACTGAAGAAGTGAGGGGGCTTATCCGCCCAATAGGAAGAAAAACTACCAAGGGAAAGGCGAAGTAGTAGTTGAGGACTCGTTGTTGGATCTGATGACTAGAGAGTTGTCTGTCTTGGGGACATCAAGTGTTGAGAGTAGTACCACGTTTGAACGATATGTCATAGCCCAGAGAAGAACGTGGAAGTTGTTCAACAAGTCATTCAACTAAGAGAACGACATCAAGCATTCAAAGAAAGAGAACAGCTTCTAAAGGAGACGAAGTATGAAGACAAGATTTTAAAAATGAACATTTTCTGAGATGTGTGCTGAGAACCAGACTCGATATGATCCTTCTCAAGAAGAAATTAGGAGATGTTACTGCGAAACACCATTCTTAACTTATTATGACACCGCTTCAAGAATCAAGGTAGGGACCTATACCTTTTTGCAAACACTCCTTTCATTGCACATGTTCAAGAGGTTCCATACGACTTACAATAAACATTTCTAAAAACAAATAAGCATAGCATTAAGAAGATTTTCTTAACATAGGTTTCAATCTAAATAGGTGTCATAATCAGTTAAGGATGTTGTTTAGCAATAACGACTCCTAATTTCTTCTTGAATAGGACTATATTGAGTCTAATCCTCAGCATACATAAAAATGTTCATTCTCAAAATCCGGTCATCATACTTAATCTCCTTTAAGCGTTGTTCTCTTTCTTTGAATGTTTGATATCGATCTCTCAGTTCAATGACTTGTTAAGTTGTTTCCGCATTCATCCGTCAGGCTATGACATATCGTCCAAACATTTATACTATTCTTTACAGTTGATGTCCCCAAGACACAATTATTTGGTCATCATAACTAACACCGGGTCCTCAACTACCACATTTGCTTTTCTCTTGACGGCTTTTCTTCCAATTGGACGAATCCCCCCCCCCCAAAAAAAAACTTCTTCTGTTAGAGCATCTTCATTGGCGGGGGTAGAATATGCCCCCAACTCATTTATTCTCAACCATTTGGGAGAAGCATCTGCAAATTGATCGCATAAGGTCTCCAATTTAGGCCGATCCTTAAGTAATACCAACCAAATGTTTTTTTTTTTTAGTTTTGGCATAATACAAATTACCTAACATTATGAAACTCTTTAAAATTATAACATTAAAGAGTATATATACATTATAAAACTTTTTTAACTTCTAACCTATTCATCTATTGTAACTAGTTAAATTTGCACAAGTGAAACATATGTGTCAAATGTTTCCAACATCATAATTCAAAGCATACAAATTAACATATTAATTTTAACAATTAACTTATACATATTCACTTTTAAGCATTTTAAATTCTACCAATTTAAGGAAATATTCAAATAATTAAACATATGATTAAGAATAAATATGTAAAACAAAGAAATTAGAATTTCTTACAAATTCCTTCACTTTTTATCTTGATTCTTCGACTTTATGAACACCTCCCAAATATCTATAACAATAGAATCATAAACAACAATTATTAGTTCAAATATATAAGCCAAAATATTAATTTAATTTACAAAACACAAACATAGCTAAATAATAACTGTTACTACTTACCCAAAAAAATTTCACCTACACTTAACTTCACTTCCCACAACACTCAAAATTTCAGTTAAAATGAGAGAATTTTCATATTGAGAATGAGAATTATTTTGGGATGAATTTTTCACATTCACAATTTGATTAGCTCACTTTAGCAATTAAAAAAAATTTCTCCCAAAATACAGCTGTTGGGTCATCCAACGACTATATTTCCCAAGCCCAATGTCCAATTTTGCGTGCCCACCCAGCAACTATTTTCCCAGTTTTTCTAAAAAAAAATTTTTGGCCGTGGATCAAAACGCAAGGTCACCTTCAACTTCAAGCCTACCACGTGAAACACGTTTCATGCTGGAAAATGACCCAAAAAAAAAAAACCTCGCCAGGAGGAACGACCCACGGTTTCAACACGCGTTTCCCACGCTAGATGGATGCCTTGTGGACCGCCGGCCCAATCCTGGCACGTGTTCCATAGGTCTACAAACACTCTAAATGGGACAAACCGATCCTACACGCTCCATGGGTCGGGCTGACAGTTCGTAAGTTACTACCAAACAAGTGAGTCGGGAGTTCGTAATTTAATAGACTGTAATACACTACCAAACATGTGATTCGGGCTCGTTCAACAGTGAGTTGAGGTGGTTACGCATTATGATTAGGCAGGTTAGTTTGGTTAACACGATGGGCTTGAACTAATTAGTAGCTATGAGATCGTTTTTACTTGAAGTCACCTCAAAACACGAAGTAAGTTGGTAGGGCTATTTTTAGGTTTGAGCAGATACAAGGTAGCTGCTTGCAAATCGACCTCAGTTACTTTCCATCGTTGATTGTTGATGGTATGAATATAAAGGCGAAAACAGAATTGCCTCACAGATCATTTATGAAATCAGGGGGCAACTAGAATAAGTGGTACAGTATCGGGTTTAACAAAAAGGATTAAAATTTAGTTCTCCTTCAAATTAATTTATCCTTTTTATTTTGAAAAGAAAACTATAAATCTGTCCAATCAAAAAAATAGATGTAATGGACAGAGTAAATGTAACGCCCCCATTCCCTAATGCCTGATTACCCTAACTTAATTATTTCTTTCTTTATGGTTGCAGCATAAGTCTTCTTACTAGAGGCATTACCACCATTCCATAACGGAACAAGGTTATCCAGAACTACCCGTAACACTATGATACTCACAGATTTACTAAACTTTGGAAACAGAACATACAGTTAACAACTTGTTCAGTCATAAGGCACATTGTAACTTAGCGTACAAATACAAAGCCATAACAATTCCAAAGTCCAAGAGAATACACAATTAGCAAGTCCCCCGGGTTGCTAGCTTATAAATCACTGGCCAGCTAACATTTAGCAAAATTGCGACTCTCGCTCATTTCTCACTTCCTTCTAACTTGTCAGAAGGATGACTATTCACTGATAATTTATCTAAAACAGAAAACATAAAAACATTTGAATAATAAGCCGAAACTCAGCACGCACATCCCTATGCTGTAAAATAAGTTTTGTATTCAATTAATTGGGCGCCCGCATTTCAAACCATTATGTTTTGCAAACAGGAGAGAGAGAATATGTATGTAAAGTTTATTTGCTGGTTATTGTCTGGAAGTAGACCCCAGTCGACGTCTAAAGCGATCTTAAAATAGGTGCACACCTCCCAGACCATTCAGGAAGCTTGAGTTGCAGCCGCGTGGGTAAATTAAAGGGCATAAGTTCTGATGATTGATAATTGATGGGGCCACTTGATTAGGTGACAAAACATTGCGTCAAATGATTCACTGTATGAATATTACATTGATTTGTATAGTTTGAGAAACATGTGAATTTTCGAATAGCACAGGCAATGAATGTACGTATCTGATCTTTGAAAGTCTTTCTCCTTTTCAGTGAAAATTATTTGGTGGCAGCTTGAAGCGACAGAGGTGGCCGTGCTTCTGCTTCAAATGTGTAATTTTACGATTAGTGTAAATTTAGGTAACTTTATGAAATTTTCCTGGTTTCGTAAATAATTCAAAATCCTTTCACTCTTCCTTTTAATTATAAACGTATTCCTCGCTAATTACTTAACTTGATTCTACTTTTTTTTTTGTTTTTGTCCTTTCTTTGGATAATGCTAACGCTTGTTTTATAAGCGTTATGCTAGCGTAATAATTTAACTCGCTTTGTTTTTATTAGTATCGACATTATTGCCACCACTATTCAAACTATTATTTTAAGCTCATTAATAACGTTTACCCCACCTCATTTGCTAGGCCTAACATCGTCCTTGTTGCTATTATTATGATCATTATCACTATCATTATTAGAATCGTGGTTATTATTATTGTTATGGTTTCTCTCTTTAATTAGTCACATCGCTATTAATCGCCATATGCATTAAACTTTGTGATTGTGATATAGCTTAGGGTAGTATCACGGGCTTGGGCTCAAGTTCAAATCGAGTCCCAATCATACAAGTGTTCCCTAGCTGGGATAAGACCTTGTAGGCATATTGAGTAATAATTCAAGTTTCTAAACTATTTATCCCCTCCTTATTTCCTTCTCCACCAACTTCACTAGACAATTAACTCATCCCATATACTTGTACACTAACATCATACACCTACGTATATCTCTTTCTTTTCGTTCCATCATTACTAAAGACTCACTTAAAGATTATTAAAGTAACCCAATTAAGCTTAAGCTTAAACTTCACCCAAATGTTTACCCCTAACTCACCATGCCCACAACATCAACACTTACATACAGGTATCCAACACAACACCCTTATACATATAAGTGACAATTATCACCAAAACTTATTTAACATTATCAAATCAACATAATTAAGCTTAGATTTCACCCAAACATCTAAACCCTAATCACCCACACATGACCACAACACATACAGGCATCATATATACTCCACTAATCTCATTCAATTATTCATTAAGCAAATCTAAACACCGTTAAATCATTAGAAGCAAACTAAAATTCATATAAAACCTCCAAACCCCCATTCACCATAATCTTCCCCAATCTCCACATTCAATCCATACCAAAATTTACAAGTTAACTCTCATTTGATCGGAATACACTAACTATTACTCAAATTCAACCATACAAGTTAGGGTTTTCACCTTCTAAAGTCTTATTTGATGAGAGGGAAGATGGCCGGCACGGCGGTGGCTGACGGTGATCGAGCGGTGGCTAGGCAGCGGCTGGGCGGCCTCGGAACAGGCGTGGCAGGGCTGGCTGGGGGTTGTCCTGGCTGTGCTAAAACAGAGAAGGGGAGGGAGGTCTGTTTCTGGAGCAGGGGGGTGGGAAATTGTTTCCGGGGCGGCCGGGCGGTTAAGGATTTTTTGTTTTAATTTTATTGTTACTTTTGCATTTTCATTTCCCTCTTTTTTTTCCCTCAACCTAATTTTATCTAGATTTTTCTTACCTTAATCCTAATCTTCTTCTTTCATTTTTTTTTATTTTCCATTCATTACACACACACACACACACACACACACACACACACATATATATAT
>JACYFF010031959.1:14732220-14754080 GCA_017589665.1 Selenicereus undatus
TATATATATATATATATATATATAACACGATTCTAAGCATTTAACGTTTACTTCGAAGTTATTAAACAATCATGAGTCAACTAATCGTACATATATCAAACCTAAACATTCGTAAATCATTTCAAAGTAAACAAACGATTATGAAATAACTAAGCGTATATACGTTAATTCTAAGCGTTCATCATTCATTTCGAAGTTAGAAAACGATTATGAATTAACTAAACGTACATTCGTCATTTCTAAATATTTATAATCCACTTCGAGTTAGTTTTCAGGCATGAATTAACTGAATAGGTTCGAATCAAAGCTAAGCATGCATAATTCACTTTGAATTAAATCTTCAGGCATGAATTAACTGAATAGGTTCAAATCAAAGCTAAACATGCATAATTCACTTCGAATTAAATCTTCAAGCATGAATTAACTAAATTCACTTAAATCGATTCTAAGCCACTTTCGAGTATTAATCAACTAAACTAATATTTAACGATTCAAAGTCATTTTCAGGCTTAAACTAACTAAATTTAGCATACATCGCAACTTAAAGCTTAAAACAATTTTGAAACTACTAATACTTAGGAGGCGAGAAACACCCATCTCAATGCAAGCCAAGGATTCGTTCGAAGGGCTCTGGGCTCAACCTTGAGTGCTGGGAAAGACCTGATTCTTTGACCCATGCTTGCTGATTGCTCGACTAGACTAGACCACACCCAAATCTCCCCAGTCACGCGCCCAAACCCACGCAAAACGGACCCCAATTCGTCTAGGACTTCACTCACTAGTTTAGGGTTGTGATGGGTGTTCAATACAGCGAATTAACAACCAATTTATAGGACAATCGAAGTGGCTTGAAACAAGGTTGCATGGCCAAGCCTGGGTACGCAATCAGTGCCTCCCAATTTGACACCCCAAACTAACCTCCAACGTGGTGATTTCTCCCCGAATTTTGCCCAGATTTGGCACCAAGGTTTCGCTAGTTTGTGGGGAAGGTAAAACGAATGGAATTACAGCTAGAAGAGGGGGAAAATCGGGTGGATTTTCTGGTGCTTTTAGCCTCGGGCATGGTGGAGCGAGAGGAGATGAGGAAGAAGAAGCTGAGAAGGGAGAGAAAGAGCTCGGGGGCTGTCGGGTGTCGCATGGGAATGAAGAGGAAAGGGGCCGGGCACCCCTTTTTACAAAAATGCCCCTCCCCTTTTTCTTTTGTTCTAAGTTGTTCAATAAATAGCACCGCTAATTTAGTTCGTATCTCGAACACTAAACCTGATCGCTAATATAAGCTTCCACCGATCATTCATTCCCAAATGTATCAAGGTTCAACTAAATAAACATCGAACTATACTTAAGGTCGACAACCTAATCATATTCGGAAAACGACTAAATAAATCGAATAACAACTAAATTAAACTATCAATATAATTTAAAGTTGCAAATAGCACGAATTAACTTTAAAATCAATAATAGTAATAATAATCCCTTTTAATAAAATTATAGCTCCCATAAGCACATCAACAATAATTTAACTCATACAGCTACTAAAAATACGATTTTATAATGTAAAAAGGTAATACAGTTAGCTTAACGGAAAACAAAAAATGCGGGTCTTACAGTCATATTGCTATTTATTAATTTTTGCTGAAATCTTAAAAAAAAAAAAAAAAAGAAGAAAAGGTTACAACTATTAGTATCTCTTTTTTGGGGGGAGGGGGGTTGGTTACATACCGAAATTCCCTATTCTTTTCTTTTCTGATTCAAGTAAAAACACAAAACTGATAAAGGCAAGATTGAAGGCTATCATATCCCCTAGTATTGACTAATCTTAAAGATTTCAACATCCGAGTTGATCGGTCGACATAAATTTCAGAACACCTTTTGACATCTTTGACAATGGGTTTTGTAAGTGGGGACAGTTAGGGTTAGTAAACAAAACAGAGCACCTTCTTTTCAACTAAAAGCAGTCCAAGGAGGATATGAATTGTGGGGAGTTAGGTAGAGTTTGAATAAAAGTTTCGAAGCCTAAGAGATTAGCATTAAGCGAAGAAGGCATCTTCCACCACCACAAGAATAGACAGATGCGTAACCCTACTAAACCCGTGATATCCCACTACCCCAACTCCCCCTTTCAAACCTTTATGTTGACTTTCTATTTATCTAATTATATGTTATGTTTGTTTTGATGAAAGACAAAAAAAAGAAGAAGCTTAGATATTTGCTTTTTAATCATATTCTATAATGATATTATGGAATTACTAATCATATTTGGAGATATTATGAGACTTCCTTGATCTTGTGATTTAAGATATGATTTGGTCATGGAAAAAATAATAACATTAGCTTAAGGAGAATCCAAATCAGTATATGACTTGATTATGGAAGGAATTGATCAAAGAGAATCCAAATCTGCCAAAAAATCAGGACAACCGTTGCAAGCAAATCAACTAGCCGTTGCATGCTGAATTTGTGTCATATTCAGTGACACTGAACTGGATCTTCAAGGCCTTGAACTGAAGCAAGAAATCAAGATGTGTCTAACGACTACTTTCCATCTATTCTCTAAGCTTTTGTTATAAATGTGCAAGATGGTTGAGAGCTGAGAAGATGAAGCAAGACAAGCATTCATTGGCATACTCAAACACACTCTCTTATTGTATTGATTGAGCTTTAATATGCTATTGTTCTTTGAGTTATTCAAGTGGTGATTAGGTGGGGTTATAGAGTTGAAAGGTCAACTCTACTAAGCGCTGTTGGGGGTGTCAACTTGGGTATTGGAACTTAGAGTATGTGTACTCTAGAGTTGTAATCATCCCTCCTAATAAAGATTCGGGTTAATCCTAGAGTTAGTGAAGTCTAGGCGGGGATTAAGTTTGTTGAGGCCCAACGTCGTTAAAAATTCGCTTGTATTTTGTCCACACTTATTTTTCCGTATTTTATTATTCGTCAATTTGCGATTTTGATCATCACCCTATTCACCCCCCTCTAGAGTGATTTAGTAGCTTTCACACTTTCACTTTACGCTTCGATGCCCCGTCTATAATGAATGTTTTCTCAACAGAAGTTCTGGTTCCCCAGGACCACCTATAGAGGACTTGAATAGGATTCTAGATTCGGGACCGTTGTGCAAAGCGGACCACATTTGACAACCTGAAGTTGTTTGCCTGATTATGTAAATCCCAATACTAGCATAACATATTAAAGAAAATGTCCAATAGCGGCTTGCTGCTTTCAAAAACACACTTGTTTCGGAAGCACCAAATCGTGCGTAGGATGTAGACGGCAAAGAAGCAGGAAAAACAAAATATATGAAGCAGGCCATACATGCATTTGTGACCACTCATGCTCGAATTAGCACTTGTGTGTGTGTGTGCGTAGGGTAAATACAGGGAAAAGTAAACTTAGATAGCTCTCTTACAGGAGTTCTATCTAAGTTGTCGTAATACAATATAGAATGAAAATTTCGATCATTAATGACCTCACATAGAACTGTATTGGAAACTGAATGAGCCATCCTAGCCATCCAATCCACTGCCTGAGTTGCTTATATGAAGATATGGTTGAAACTGAAGGTGGTGAACTTTTTGCCAAAAAAATGGATATCCTAGATCATAAACTCAATCTGCCAAGGTGTACCAGACTTGTCATTCAGAGCTTGGATGATGATGTTTGCAAATTCCCAATTTGAGCGCTTCTCGAATGTCATGTCTGAGTCCCATAGTGTCAGCAATTAAAATCGAAGTATTGCCTAGGTTGTACGCTCCTGCTTTAATGAACTTCCCGGTTTAATCTCTTACAACAACCACAATGGTTGACTCGCGAGGAAGAAATGGAGGAGAGAGAGAATGGTGAGGCAAGGCAAATTCTGCAGCAACAACCTTGTGCTCCACGCCTCACGAGGAGGCTCACACCAGTGAGCTTCCTCGTGAGTATGTTCTATTTTTTTAAAATATTTTTTATTAGTTTTTTTTTTAAATTCTAAAAATAAACTTCTATGTTATGGAGTGAGTGTATAGGTATTATTTTATTAGTAGATATAGAGTCCATAGGCATTATTTTATTTGGTGAGGGAAAGTGGTGAGTTTGTCATTGGAGAGAGTGAGGATTGTGAGACAAAAATTGAAGAGATGGCTAATGTGGCAGTGGTAGGACCCAATTAGTGAGCCAAAAAACGGCTCACCATTGTTTTTGCTCTTAGGACAAAGCCTGGGGCGCTTGAGTTATCCATTTTGGATCCATCAAATTTTGGCTTTACGGATCCAAATTGGGGGCGTTTCCATTTGACCAGATGGTGTGGTTTAGACTGTGGCGGTTTTGATGTTCGACTTAGCACATACCCTTCTCTTTTTCATATTAGATTAGAACTAATAGAATCTGATGACATTTGATCTAAAACGTGGTGGGACATTTACATGTCCCTGCATCACTTTCCTCAAAAGATTGGTTTCAAAGGGTATTTGGGTTCAAGAGTGTAAAGGTTAGGGCGAGCAGTTTTTCTTTTTTTTTTTAAAAGATATTATTAGTTGGGCAAAATCGAAGAAATAAGAGATGCCAAAGACGCAACACATTGCCATGACTGAAATTCAACCTGATTACACAATTACTACATCTTAGAATTATACAAAGATATGCTAATTGGGAAACGTGGTTACGACGTCTTCGAAGTACGGTAATCAGTGTTACACAACCACCTTTCTCCCGCCACCACTGCCTCCTACAGCAACACCTTCCCTATCCATTTTTACTAGAAGTCGTAACACCGACTACCGTACTACCGCACTACTGTATCGGTCAACCACCTTCCCAATTACCCTGCACATCAAACAATAACAGTTTCTGGTCAGCGCAACCAATATTGCATTATCCACAACACACAAGTACATAATAAGAGTCTCCAACACCACTGCTCTCTGTCTACCTATTCAATACACTACGTTTACCATGGTGAACACCATATTTTCCCTGATTAAACAATGCGCCATTCTCATTCAATTTCAGTGTCAACTACATCATCTTCCTTTCATCACAATAACACCCTATCCCACCCTCCAGCATGGCCACCCATGCAATTGGATTTTCAGTCAACAACATTAATGATACCTTGATAAACGGTGACTAACAACATGACACACATGTTACCCCAAACATTTACCCTTCCTACACCCAAAATCATTAACCAAAATCTCATTCCACATACCAAAATCACAAATTTCAAATAATATGTAACATACCTTATGTTTACCACTCCGTTTGAAGGCGTCTACCAATGTCAGACGCCCAAACCGTTCCACCTCCAACTTCAAGGCTGACCTCCAATGTCAAGTTTCTACCATCACCAAACATTGCAAGCTCACTTCCAACCTCCCTTTGCACTTTCTCTCACCTACAAGTACGCACCTTGCCTCACCCCCTTCTTCCACAACCAAGCTGCCTTGAACAATTTGGGGCTAGATTTCCCTCAATTTTTATGCACAATTGTTCACTACTATAAGAATTTATGAGTAGATCCAACTTCGGAGAGAGATTGAGAGAGAGACAGAGCACATCCATGAACTCGGTACAAACCCTTGCTTTTTCACCTTGCGTTTGATACTGATGAACATCTGTTTGTCCCATTTTTATCCCCTATTTGACTCATTTTCTCATGCGTTTTCACGTTCGATCGTGCCAAGGAAGAGTCAAATCGGCATCCTTTAGCGCACTTTTAACTCATATAACATCTTTCGATATTTTTAGGAACTTTATTGAAGAAACGGAAAGACGAACAACATTTAGCAGAAAGGAGTGCCAAGAAGGTGAGAAAAGCTGCGAAAAAGTGTTACACGGAAGTCCCACGAAACCGGACCCACATAGCTCGGCAGACTCGCTCGAACTGGCACACTTGGTCGGGCTGCCACATGGCACGACCGTGCCAAGTGGCACTCCCTTGCCACTTGTGCCGTTCTGGGCTTCTTTGGGTAGAGTTTTGGCACGGTCACACTGTGCGTCGGGGCACGACCGTGCCACCCCCATTCCGCGTCGCGTTTTAAATCTTCCTTCGGGGCTGTTTTGGAGGACATAGAATTTTCATTCAGTTTTCTCTCTTTTCACAAACGTTCTTAGGTGATTTTTAGGTTTTACATTCAGGCTTTTGATTTCCATTGCTTTGTATTGAATTCATTGACATTGAAGTTCGAGCTACCTTTCAGTAACAATCAATTCAAGTTCGTTTTCCCGATTCCTTTTCTTCTCTTTGTTGTTATTTTAGGTTTTTGTGAATTGAATGTTGTTTGGTAGAATTGAGATTTTGGTTGTTGATTGTGAAGTGATGTGTGGCTAAATCATTCAACTTAGGTTGGGATTGATGTCGAATATGTGTAGTTGAATCTTGTACTAGTCCAATCCCTGCTTCTCCTTTGTTTTGCGATTATGAATTCTACTATGCACGCCAACTGCTCGATGAAATGCTTGAAAGAACATTCATCCTTTTTATTGGGGTTTAGGGGAGCGTTGAGAAACGAAACCTTTACCTAGTGTGCCTTAATAGACGATTAGGGTTTTAATATGAAAATAGTTAAGATTTTAATTGGGGTTTAAGATTGTGAATCTTGTAATCCTTCGACCTTTAGTCACATGAAAATAAGCGACTATAGTTCTAGGATTAGTCTTCGGCCATTGAGAGAGGGAGGAGATGAGCTTAATTGACAATTTATTCATTCGTGATGCATGCCTGGGAGATGTTTAGTAGGACTAGTAATTGATTCGCTAGCATATTCGTGTTGTTCATTCCAACCTAGGTGTTCACTCTTCTGCTGTTTATTCTATCTTTTAGTTGTTATTGCTTTCCTTAGTTTAGCTCCAAAACCCCAACTGTGATTTCCTAGCTTGAGTAACTAAAATCGTTCTAGTAGTTGAAGCCAAGTTCCTCGTGGACACGACCCGTACTTGCCGGTTGCTAGCTACAGCTACGCCGTGCACTTGCGTAATATTTATAACTCAACAAGTTTTTGCCGTTGCCAAGGAACTTGCAGCTTTCAATATTAGAATCGATTAGCGTGCTTTAGACTAGGCGTTTTATTTTGATTTCTATCGCCTCTTGTTTCCCCCTCTCTCTCGTGCTTGAAACTGTTTATGCCGTGGTAGTGTTGGCTTTGTATGCGCAGGCGAAGTTAAAAGGATCAACCACTTGTTCCTTTTAACCCAGAGATTGAAGGCACCGCTCGAAGGTAAAGCGGTGCAAGGAAGCGGCAACAAGCACAAGTTCTGATGGCTGGGCAAGATGAAAGAGTGTTGCGAGATTATGCTCTCCCCCAAGCATCGGGCATAACCTCCTCCATCGTTAGCCCTGCCATCGAGGCTAACAACTTCGAGCTCAGCCCCGCACTGATTACTTTTGTGGAGAGGAAGCAATTCGGCGGGCACCCCTCGAAAAACCCTAATGTGCACCTTCGCAAATTCCTTGCGAAGTGTGACACCATCAAGCTGAACGGGGTGTCCACCGATGCAATCCGCTTGCTGCTCTTTCCCTTCTCACTGCGGGATAGAGCTAGCAACTGGCTGCAGAACGAGGAACCCAACTCGTTCACCACTTGAAAAGTGCTATCTAAGGCATTCCTCAGCAAGTACTTCCCATCTGACAAGACTACCAAGCTGAGGACGGACATCACCTCCTTTGCCCAGTAGGATGGTGAGTCCCTTTACGAAGCATGAGAGAGGTTCAAGGACCTCCAGCGCCAGTGCCCCCATCACGGAGTTCCTAACTGGCTCTTAATCCAAACCTTCTATAATGGGTCAGAGCGGTCAGTGAAGATCTCGGTCGATGCCGCAATAGGGGGTGCTCTCATGGGCAAGTCGATTGAAGCGACAAAGACATTGTTGGAAGAGATGGCTTCCAACAACCATCATTGGGCAAGCGAGAGGGCCACCCCCAAGAAATGCGGTGGCAGACACGAGGTAGACGCTGTGACACTCCTGGCGAGTAGGGTGGATGCCTCACACAACATCTGGATAAGGTGGCCACCCCTTTGACCACTTCTACAGAGCCATCCATGGGGACCTATGCATACTGCGAGGCGTGTGGTATCCACGGACACACCTCCATTGAGTGTTACAATGCTCCCTCCAGCATTGAACATGTCAATGCTTACCACACTTACGCCCCACCCCCTCAAAATAACCCCTATCCCACCACGTACAGCTAGGGTTGAAAGAGCCAAACAAACCCTCTCTACAAAAATCCCAACCCTCACCCCTAGAACTCCATCCAGTGATCTGGTTTCCACAACCGAGCTCCCTACACTCCACCCCCTCCACCTCCTAAACCTACATCTCACCTGGAGAGTCTCATGGAGCGCTTCATAGGGACCCAGACCACGACCAATGAGACTCTTAAGGAGTCAATCCATCTGCTGACCTCCAGGGTAGATGCTATGGCCGCCTATCAGAAAACGATGGACACACAGATTGCTCAGATTGCCCAACAGGTGAGCCTCCTATCCCTACCTCAGGGGCAACTTTCAGGCCAACCCGAAGTTAACCCCCGCCGTCACGTCAATGCCATCTCCACGATGGAAGAAGGGTCAGAGGAGAGCCCAGTGATGGTTCTCTAGGAGGTAATTCCCATTCCTGACTCTGCAGGAACGGAGGGGAAAATGCGAAAAGAGACTCTGAGCTCTTCTGAAGAGACCACCCCTCCACCTTCCGCTCGCACCTACTAGCCCCCAGTGTCTTACCCTCAGCGACTAGCATGATCCAAGTTATGTCAGCTTGAACCTAGATTCGTGCGATTCTTGGAAACCTTACGCCGAATCAATGCCAGTAGCCCCTTCTTAAAAGTTCTCAAGAATGCACCTGCGCACTTTAAACTTTTAAGAGAACTCCTATCCAAGAAAGGAGAGCCCGAGGTTACTCCAGTGGCCCACACTTTCGGATCCTGTCGCGCACTTCTACCAAGGTGATCATCATCAAAACTGCAGGATCCTAACAGTTTCTCTATCCTATGCTGCATATGGGATATGCAGATCGAGAGAGCCCTTTGCGATCTGGGCGCCAGCATGAGTCTTATGCCGCTCTCTCTCTGCACGAAGCTGCAACTGCGGGACCTCACGCCCACCAGCATGACTATTCAGCTCACAGACTGCTCCATTAGGCAGTCTGTCGGCCTTCTAGAGGATGTTCCAGTCCAGGTGGGCAAGTTCCTCATCCCATGTGATTTTGTCGTTCTTGACATGGATGAGGACTTCCCGACCCCACTCATCTTAGGCCGACCATTTCTTGCGACCGCGGGGGCGATGATTGATGTGCAGACAGGCATCATATCCTTCACTGTATGTGGGCAAAAGGGTGGATTTCAGCTTCCCTCCTCCCACTCCACCTTCAGCGCTTGTCCTCCTTCCGCCTTCTAAGGAGCCTATCCTTATCTCCCCCTTCAATGCTGCTTCTAGGGTGGAGATGTTTGATGGAAATGGGGGACCTCCCATACTACTTGGCGGCTATTCCACCTTTTCTGCGGTCGTCCCAACTCGTTCCGAAACCGCTACTACTCGTACTAGGGAGGTAGAGGATCCTACTTCATATTATTACACCTCTCCCAGGCCACCTCTCGCATCATTCCCGTCTACTATTAGGATGTAAGGGTCAAGTTAAGGATCTTAAACAAGTGCTTCTTGGGAGGCAACCCAAGCCATTTATCGCTTTCAAAAAAATTAATAATAAAAAAATGTCACTCACGCCCTTTTCCCCTCCCCCTTTCCCTCTTCGTTCCTTTCCCTTCCCCCTCCCCTTACCCTTCTTCTGTGTCGTTTTCATTGCGGACAATGAAAATCTCCAGCATGGGGGGGGTGAGCTTATCGCTCTTTGGGTGGAATGATGGATTTTGGGGTATTGTTTGAATAACACCACTTACATTTGCATCATATAGATAAGATGATATATAGTTTTCTTAGGGTATCTTTGCATTTCTTTCCTTTAATAGAGCATGTAGGTTAGAGCATATAAGATACATGTCGCATCTCAAAAGGAGAAGTGATCGAGTTGGCGTCCCTAAGCTTTCCAGGTACTACTTCTTACCCTTCTTCTCACTATCCTTTATATCTTTTATTGCTTTTCTTAGTTAGCTTTACTCCTTTTTAATAAATGTGTGCGAAAACCCCTCTTATGAAGAGAACACAATGGGTGATGATTGATTGATCTGGTTGAGTTGTGTGTTAAAGTGTGGCCTGTTATGGTGTGAACTTTTGTGAGTTGCGCTCTAACATTGCCATCTATGGTTCCCCCACCCTATGTTGTATGTCATATTACCCTTGTGATTCATGTGACTTAGCTTGATTTACCTCGATAAGTGGGATATACCTTGGAGTAAGTTATTGGACTGTGGTAGACTTACCTGTGAGACTTTGAGCCTAATGACTATTCATTGCATATAGTCTCATACTTTCCTTCATGTGTGACTCATCCATGATTGCATCTGTAGAACTTTGTCTTGTACTCTTTGAAATCGCATTTAGCATGTGCATGTGTTGATATGACTGAGGCAATTTTTGTTTTATTTAGCCACATGAGCCAAAAAGCCACCCATTGATATGTACTTTCCTCTTTGCTAGCCCTTTGTGCCTTTCCCCTTGTCTTTGTTGTTACCCCCTACACACTACACATTTGGCCTATTGATATTCCCTATATCCTTGTCAAAGTCCAGTGGAGCGACACTTTCATGTTGAGTTGGGTTTGCTTTGAAGGTTAGTTCACCTTGGGTACGTTACTAGTGGTTTGTTTAGGGGGATTCGTGATTCAAGTTTGTGTTCTCCATGCTATTCACATGCCACTTGTGCCGTTCTGGGGTGCTTCGGGCAGAGTTTTGGCACGGTCACACCGTGCCTCGGGGCACGACCGTGCCACCCCCGTTCCGCGTTGCGACTTAAATCTTCCTTCAGGGCTGTTTTGGAGGACATAGAATTTTCATTCAGTTTTCTCTCTTTTCACAAACGTTCTTAGGCGATTTTTAGGTTTTACATTCGGGCTTTTGATTTCCATTGCTCTGTATTGAATTCATTGACATTGAAGTTCGATCTACCTTTTAGCAACAATCAATTCAAGTTCGTTTTCCCGATTCCTTCTCTTCTCTTTATTGTTATTTTAGGTTTTTGTGAATTGAATGTTGTTTGGTAGAATTGAGGTTTTGGTTATTGATTGTGAAGTGATGTGTGGCTAAATCCTTCAACTTAGGTTGGGATTGACGTCGAATATGTGCAGTTGAATCTTGTACTGGCCCAATCCCTGCTTCCCCTTTGTTTTGCAATTATGAATTCTACTATGCACGCCAACTGCTCAATGAAATGCTCGAAAGAACATTCATCCTTTTTATTGGGGTTTAGGAGAGCGTTGAGAGACGAAACCTTTACCTAGTGCGCCTTAGTAGACGATTAGGGTTTTAACATGAAAATAGTTAAGATTTTAATTGGGGTTTGAGATTGTGAATCTTGTAATCCTTCGACCTTTAGTCCCATGAAAATAAGCGACTATAGTTCTAGTATTAGTCTTCGGCCCTTGAAAGAGGGAGGAGATGGACTTAATTGACAATTTTTCCGTTCGTGATGCATGCCTGGGAGATGTTTGGTAGGGCTAGTAATTGATTCGCTAGCATATTCGTGTTGTTCATTTCAACCTAGGTGTCCACTCTTCTGCTGTTTATTCCATCTTTTAGTTGTTATTGCTTCTCTTAGTTTAGTTCCAAAACCCCAACTAGGGATGACAAAAAGTTAGGGAATACCCGTCCCCGCCGGGGCCCCGCCCCGAAGTGGGGGAAAATCCCCGTTCCCAAAGGGGATGGGGACGGGGACGGGGAGGAAAATTAATCCCCGCTCGGGGATGGGGACGGGGACGGAGACATAGTTCAACCCGTCCCCGTCCCCATTTCCCCGCCGGGGATTTTGCCCCGTTCCCATCCCTGTCCGCAATTCCCCGATTGGAGAAAAATCCCCGCCTCCGCCCCCAATTTTAATTAAAATGACAAAAATAATCTTATTTTCAAAATTTTTAAATGAAACAACTAACGTAATATATGTAATTTTCTTTGTAAAAATCCTAGGTATATACTGGATTTGGTACTCATGGCCGTAAAGAGTTTAAAAGGTAAGGAAAAACCAGCGGGTAAAAATCCCCGTTGGGGTCCCGGCGGGGATTAAATCCCCGCTGGGTATGGGGACGGGGGGGATTTTTTCCCCGCAGCGGGGAACGGAGCGGGGACGGGGGGCGGGGATTCCAGCGGGGACGGGGACGGGGACGGGGAATATACTCCCCGTCCCCAACCCGCCCCGTTGCCATCCCTAACCCCAACTGTGATTTCCTAGCTTGAGTAACTAAAATCATTCTAGTAGTTGAAGCCAAGTTCCTCGTGAACACGACCCGTACTTGCCGGTTGCTAGCTACAGCTATGCTGTGCACTTGCGATATATTTATAACTCAATAGATGCCTGCTGATGCTTCCAGATTTGGGTGGAGAGAGAAAGTGAGTATATCAGGTAGAGGGAGGAATGTGAGATGTTTTCATTAAGGGTATTGTGGTCATTTCACTTCACATTGCTTTTTCTCTCATTTGCTTTTCCCTCCAAAATCAACACCCATTTGTTGATAAAAAAAACCGAGTTTGTTGCATGCCAGTTAAAGTATGACCCATTTATAAATTTTCCATTTGTAAATTTCCCATAAACATACTTCACTACAAAGGAATGTCTGTTAGTATTACGCAAGCATTACACTTGGTCAAGTTTAATTTCATGAGCATCATAGTTTGAAAGAAAGGAATGCATGTTATTACAGTTAGTAAAACTTTTACAAGTTGCTTGAGTAGAGATGGAGATTAAAGTACACTCAATTTACTTGGGAAGAGTGGTGGGAGTCTTGAGAAAAGAAAAAGTTGCATAGTGCTTAGAAAAGTTGAGTAGTGATGTTGAACCTTTGTTTTGTTTTCTAGTATGATGCTAATACTTACTAGCTCCATTGACTAGTGGGTTATTTTCATTAGACAGGCGTTGAGATAATATTTGGTTGCATGTAAACAACTTTATAATGCAAATAGGTTTTTATTTTTGTTTCTATTATTTTGTTTGGTTGTAAAAAAGCATTACAAATAATAGCTACCTTATAATTGTATTATAAAGTTGATTACATTATATTACATTTAACCAAATATCATATAAAGGTTACATAATATTATATGTGCACACTCACACACATAGATATATATATATATATATATATATATATATATATATATATATATATATATATATATATATGTAACATATACATATACTCAGTAAATAAGTGCCTAACTGTAACGCCCCAATAATAGATATATCATAGCTGAACATCTAGAACTCCATGGATGGGCGTTACCGCCGTCCGCAAGGACAAGGCATCTCTAAAAATATGAAAGTTGAACCATAGAATCAAAGTACAACCTTAGATGTCATTCACGAGCATTAGAAACTTTTAATAACAACACGGGATCGATTCTAAAATCTTAGGGTTACATCAAACATAGCACAGCTTAATTTTACAAATATACATATTGCAGTTCAGATGTACAGCTGGGGCTCCAAAAAAAAAACACCACAAAAAGTCATGAAAACGTCTTAGCGCTTCCATCCGCCAATCAAAGAGACGGTCCTGATTTAATTATCACCTTCCGCCTCCCTGCCCGCCTGTGAGCGGTTTACTGAGCATCTTCCTAAAACAAAACATAAAAGCATTTCGAACTGTGAGCCAAAGCTCAATACGTGCATCCCTGTACTGATAAAGATTCAATGGGGAAAAAAATATGAGGGCCCGCTTTGTAATTCATTTTGATCTTAAAACAGGGAATGAGATGTATATAAAACTAACTTGTCAATTATTATCTGTTAGTGCACCCCTTAGTAACTGTTACGATCTATGTATAGGTGTACACCTGTCAAGCCGACCGGAAGACCTGACCTGAAGCCGCGCGGGTAACTGAAGGGCAAAGCCCTGTAACTGATAACTGATGGGGTCACTAATTATGTGATAAATCACTGGTTCAATTGATTCATTGATGTACTTACCAAAACATTATAATTTCGATAAATACGTGCTGATTTCTAAAGATACAGTCAATGAACGTACCCGAGGTCTTCAAAAGTTAGTACACAGATTAAATAGATGACTAAAATGGAGAGGATGAGAGCTTAGGCCTTGATGCTGTTAAAAAATCATTATAGGCATAAAATTAGTACAATGAATACTCTTAAATGGAAAAAGACTTATAAAGAATTTGTGTGAATCAGTTAAAAGAAAAGGCTTATGAAATTGGTAAAGTTAAATAAAGTATGAAAATGCTAAGGTAAGGCACGGCGGCGAGTTTAAAGGGTAGGGTTTATGACAAGGTACGGAATGAATAATCCACAACTTATACTCCCGACCTCCAACCGAGATGTAAGACCCCAATATAAATAGCTTAGGAAGTCCTCTAAAACTTTCCTGAAGGGCACATAACCAGATTCCTATGACAGGTTTCATAAAATAGGGTCAGAACAGCAACATGTCAGGTTTTGGTAAAAAAAACAACCATTCTGTCCACCCTGCACAGGTTCCAGTAAAATAGCCATAACTTCCTCCACAGACCTCGGATTAAGGCGATTCAAGATTCATTTTAAAGCTAACATCCAGACCTATCTACCCACAAAAAATCAGAATTTTTTGCCCGGCCGATCATTACCAGTTTTGTTTCAAAGCTCGTCCTGTTTCACTGAAAATTCCAGCAGGACTTCTTTTAGTTGTTACTTCCCTTTTTAACACCAAACCTCAACTCAAACTCTTTCTCAAGAGTGTATAACACACTTTGGTATGTCCCAACCACATACAACATCACCACACTCAACTTCAATTCATATATATATCCAACAAAGCTTACTTTCCAAGCACATAAACACATATCTCTAGGTTAATACAACTTTTGGTCCAAACCATGCATTTATGGACAAAACCCTAACTTTGGGTCAACTTGAATCCCATCACAACATTCCAACACATCATAAAAGCCATATTAAACTTCAATTCATTAAGAGATAGGCAAAAACATGGAGAAATCAAGCCATAATTATCACTTGAACAAGAAACTTGCACACCTCAACATGAAACCCTAACCCTAACTTCATCCAAAATCAACCCCACCATAAACCCTCAACAAGATGATTCTTAAAACCACAAAAATAGCTTAATCCATCATTAATACAACCAAAATAAAGAACAAAACCCAACAAGATCAAAGATCAAAAACAAAATCAGCATAGAAGTGCAAGAACACTCACTTTGTGCTAGCCAAAAGAGGTTAAGATGATCCTTGATGATAGAGGGAGTTAGAGGGGTGGTTGGGGGTGGTGTATGGTGGCTGCTTGGTGGCTGAAAAGGGTGGTGCTGCTGCTGATGTTGGTGCTGTCGTGAGGTAGAGAGAATGAGGAGAGAAATAGGAGAGAGAAAGTGACTTGAGTTTACTTGGTGAAAAATGAGTTAAAAATGAAAATTTGGCTTTTTCTATCCCATTTACTTGGCTGAGAATTTAAGGAGAAAAGTCAATAAAAGCATGCTTGATTTAGGCCTAATTAAGAGGATTAGTTAATCAAATAAAGGTCAAGTCTTGTTGCATCGAAATCGGCTTTAAACGGGCTCGGGTTTAGTGAAAAATGGAAACCGAGCGCGTTTCTGAATTTTTTTTTTTTTAAAACAAATTTGAAATAAATGGTTGTGACGCCATGAAAAAGGATTTTCAACATTAAATTCTTAAATATCAAGGCCTAACTCAATTTCCAAAATTTGACGAGAAGAAATCTCCGAATTGCAAAGTAAGGCCCCGTTAGAAATGTCCAAATGAGAATAATAAAGAGATGGAAATATGAAAAGAAATGATGTGAATGAGATGAAATTAATAACCAGAATCTAGGGTCGGACTATTACACTAACCAAGATTCGTATTTCAAGACAGTACTACAAAAGCTAAGTATATATTGTTTAAGACTTATATAAGAAGAAATGATGGAGAGGTTGCGGGATCATAAATATGACAGAAAAAGTTACTATGAGAGATATGGAACTACCTCTATAACAACTCCAAAATCCCATATGTATTAATAGATGTTATGCTATTGAAGATGTAATCATTTATAGAACTAACATCTTCTATAAAGAAGCTACATTGTTTATTTTGTTATAGAGAAAAAAAATGAAAATCAACTTGTTTGCACAAAATAATTTTCTAAAGGTAAAAGCTAATTGTTAGCATATGTTCGATACAATTATTAGCATATTTTGCATAAGATGATATTTTCCAAAGGTCAAAGCTAGCATCCAATTTGTTTCAACTTCAAGATATCATAATAAAAACTTCAATTTAGTGTACCAACTACTAACATTTACACAACCTCCAGTACCCACTCGCCCCTCAACACCATAGACTCGAATCTATAGATATATTGGACAAATTTAGACTAAACAAATTTATTTTTTTAACAAAAGAACTACGAAAATAAGGATAAAATTTTTTAAAATTTTTTTAGAAATTATCATATATGAACATTCGGGTCTATAATCCCAAAATTGTCATATGAAATATAAGCCAACCCCCCCCCCCCCCAAAAGAAAACTTAAAAAAACAAAATTCTTACCAACTAACAAAAAAAACAAGTGTGATATGTGGGAATCTAAATTACAATGCTATTTTCGACTCAGCGATCATCTTTGACTAGGTCATACACGAGAAGGAGAGAAAAGGCGCACTACAACAGATCGGTCTATTTGAGATCGAAAAATTCGGTCTCCAAAATAGAAAACTGGGTCTCTATTTAATTTTGGAGACCGAACAGAGATTGAAAAGTGTCGGTCTCCAAAAGCTTGGTAGCAATTTAAATTTGTAGGCCAAATTGCACACATCATTCCTTACTTGAGACCGAATTTTGAGACTAAACTACCATGGTCTCCATTGGAATATGGGCCATTTTGGTCTCAATTGGAGATCAAAAAATTTGGTCTCAATTAGAGACCAAATATTTTGGTCTCTGATTGAGACCAAAATTGTCCGATCTCCATTTGAGACCGATAGAGCCCGGTCTCCATTTGAGACCAAAATGCCCGGTCACTAGTGGAGATCGCTCGCCTCAGTCTCTATTGCAGACCAATTATTATTTTGGTCTCAACCAAAGACCGGGGCCTCTTTTTTGCTAAGCTGGTGACCACAACTTCAATTTTGGTCTCAAACAGAGATCATGATTTCAATTTCGGTCTCTGACCTGCATATATGTTTTGCAATAATTCTACCTATGTCAACATACCACCTACATTTTACACATCATGCTATTTACATATCTGGGCCACATTTGCCCCTAAATACAATAACTCGAAGTACGTGCCACACGTTTGGCATCACAAATCCCAAATTACACCAAAATTTCCACAGTTTCGCATTCCAAAAATACAACAACTGCGTACAACAATTCCGTGTCCGACAATTTCAGCAACATTGCCCAAAATGGTTATCCAACATACATGAAGTCCCGAGACCAGTGTTCCACATTCAAATGTTCAAGCAATTACAATTATGCATCCAACTAAGCCAAGGGGGTACAACCATACATACCTAAATCTATGAGGACACTTGAGAGTTGTCCAAACAGGTGGTTGGCCAAGGAGCGCCGAGAAGCTATCAAACCGAGCATTAAGCTCTAGTAGTCCAATTCTTTGCCCATCAGGCTGCTTCCTCGTAGCTTCCGACTCCTCCCTAGTACTCCTCAAATCCTCCTCTGTCGAACGTAGTTGAGCTTGGGTCGTATGCAGCTCATTTTGCGTCGTTTGCAATTGATCCTGGAGCTGGGTAACTATCGGGGCCAATGAAGTGCTGCAGCTACTACTCCTAGAAGCGATTCGGTGGTTGGTCTCTCAAATATGGCAGGACCCTCTCTTTCAAGTCCGTATATAGTGTCATTCTCACTCCAACCACCACAAGCCTTAAAGAACAGGTGATCTGCTGCTGAACCGACCTGCACATCAGTCCCTACTTTCAGTCCCTACTTTCAGTTGCTCATATTTTCCTTGCATCATTGGAATGAAAAGAAAAGGTCAAACCAGTTCGTTGTGTACAAATTTCAGTTGTCTAACTTTAAACCGAACTGTTGCTACGGTGCTTACAGTTTCGTAAGCCATTTGCCAAATTCACTGTATATTTGTTCATTCTTTTAAATCAATCTGTTGCTAAATATAACTACAATGCTATTGTTTTCTTTGATGTCACCAAGGAGATCATCAAATAAGTATTTGATAACCGGTCAGAAGCATTAATTAATGATTTAGTAAATTTAGACAATCGAATATGTCGGTCTAAAATAATTGAAGATAAAGAATAAAAAAAATTCATATTATTTTTCAAATTCTTCTTGATGCATTAGTTAGAATTATGCAAATCCTTAGTAGAAGACATTTTGAAAGCTTGTGGTTTCTTGTGGTTTCGCTGTGTCATCATTTGTGTATGAAGGGGTACCAATTATATGGTAGTATGAATACAAATAGGGAGACAAATTACACAATAGCATCGTCAAATAGTTCCATTACATTACCAACACCAATATCCCATAAAATCAGTTGTCCTACGATAATACAAATCATCGTACAATATAAGCCGTACATCCTGAATTTTATGACTGGAAATATATGGTTTGAAGTATGCTCTTTAAATAGCTAAACCGGTGCGTCTATTGGAAAAAAGAGAATGATATTTCGCTTCTGAGAGAATGAGCACACCTTCAGCTAATCACGATGTCCAGATTTTCTGACTCTGCTGGTCTCAAAACTTCCGTGTTGATTCTTTTTCGTGCGTTTTTGCTTATTTGAGTATGGTCAATTCATCGGGAGGATCACCTTCTCAATTCAAATTGAAAATGTACCGAAACTTTTTGAGGAATATTTCTCAATTTACGATCCGAAGGCCATCGTCAAAATGATGTCACTCCTCATATCATACGATTGCAAGATCTTGCATCAAATCATGAATTTTGTGCAATATGCACAAGATCATGTTGGATTAAATATATGATTTTTGATCATTATATTGAGAAGAACTTGCATCAAGTCATGCATTTTGTACCTTATCACTCAAATAATGCGTCATTTGTTATGTTTCTTAAAATAAAAATATTGAAAGGCGTTGTAGCCTTGTGCCATCTAAAGGCAAGAATAATAACTAGATCTTATAACGCATTATATTGAGCAAGGATACAAAATACTTTGATCATAAAAAAAAACAACAGATTAAAGTAGGATGTATTGACAATACAAACCTATTCAAATTGCCGATTTCTTGATGATCACTCAATCTTTGTTTCCCAAGGCCCCCCATTCCAAGGAAGGATTCCCACATAAGCCTTATGAACCATGCAGTGTGTGAAGAGATTGAACTCTTCTTTCAACATATTAAATTAGGGGTGTGACCATATCCATGGAAACTAAAGCAGCTGAAACCTCTAAACAAGGAGGTTTTCCAGTGTAGACAGAGAGAGAGAGAGAGGGAGAGAGAGAGAGAGTAAAGAGATAAGTAAGGTGTGGTGGCAATTGAAGGAGGGTTGATAATGAACTAGCGTGGTTGGAGGGTGAGCCCCTTTTTATATTTGGTATATGATGGAGTCATGCAGTAGATCTACCGACACGCCTTCTTACTTTATAATTTATTTTGTTGGGTGAGCCCCTTTTATAATAGGATCGCCTTACTTGAGCCATGTGTCCGCATGCCATAAGAGGAGCAGATAATTGTCATGTATGGTAAGACTGTGCCCAGTTCACAATGCGAGGCAAATTTTTTATTTTTATAGTATATTTTTATTTTTTTTTTTGGATTAATATATGATTAAAAAAAAAATTGTGTATTATGAAGTGAGTCCATGATAATTTTTTTTATTCGGTAATTATAATTGAAGTTTCATGGGTTGGAGAAATGACGAAATAGAAGTTCCAAAAAATTGAAACTTTTGCTGATATGACAAGGTTGAGTTTCAAAAAATGAAACTGTGACTGAAAATGCTCTAAGGCGCTTACATGTTAGTTAAGACTTATTAAAAACAAGAAAGAGTGGTTTTAGTTAGTTTTTAGTTAATACTTGTCAGAGGCTTAATATAAAAGATATCAGCTAACAAATTGATTTATACCAACTATTTTGCTGAAATCAACTATACATATATCTATGTGAATGCAATTAAAAAATATAGACATAAGTCAGTACAGTTAAATTTTTTGAGAATTATTATTAAAAATATGAGTCCAATTTTTTGTTATTCAGAAGTTCTTCCATTTATATTTTCTTGATTGGTCGAATGAGAGTTTCAAAGGGGGAAAAGAGTGCTTTTTCTTGTTACGAAAGAAAATGAGTACATATGTTGCATTGTTACTGACTGGTAATTCATTCTAAATTGTTTTAACCTTGTACTTTAGTATGAAATAGGCTTGAGGCCTTAGGCCTTGTTCTATTTTGCGTTTATGAGAATTTAGCTAAGAGTTTATATCTTTTTACAACTTCTTACCTTAATATAATCCTTACATCTTCTTACATCTCCTTATATCTACATACATCCCATATAAATTTTCTGTAACATTAATTTATTTGAATGATAGAAATATGTATACTTTTTTAATTATGCACGCTACTAATATACAAAATTTGTAAATATCTAATGACCACAACATTTACAAAAAGATAAACATAATATAACAACGTAAATTATATTTGAATTTTGACATGAATAATATATGTTATTATAGATGAAATAAGTGACCATATTTTTAAAATTATAATACGAAGCTTTTGTTCATGTTTAAGTCTGAAGCATATAGTTTGTATGCGACGAAAGCATTACAGCTGATATAACGGTGGGTAGGTTTATTTAGGAAAAGTAGAAACTAGTTAGGCAATAGTAGTGCTGGGCATTAAAATTTCTAATTTCTATAGCTTCTTACCTGCCCGTTTAAGTTCTCATCTTTTGTTTTTAAATTTTTGTTGATTTTGGAAGGTAATATTTAATTTTTGAAATTTTCATATTTTAAGTATTGCTGAATAATGTTTTAAGGGTTATTTATAAAATTTTTTGGTAACAATATTGACCATACATTTACATTTAAAATTGTTTACCTAAAATAGGATTTTATTTTAAGAGTTGTATTCAATTTTGCCAAAAAAATTTATTTTTTTTGTTATACTTTGCTTATTGGATCAAACAAATGTAAATATAAAAAATCACCTCAAGTGTACGAACTTTTCTTGACAAAATTTACAGCGTTTAATATATTTTATTGTTATGTAATTAACTAACTTAGTTAATAGTTTATTTTCAATAAGTTTATAATTTAATCTTATTATTGTTCATCCAAATCGCTTTTGTAAAACAAACATATTTCATTTCAATTATATTAAGAAATATTTTGTTTACTGATGGTATCAAATTTTAGTCATAAATATGACTAATATATCATAATTTTAACAAATTATACTATACAACTCTTCAATAATTCAACAGCTCCTTATATCTTTCCTTACCGCTCCTTACATCTTCTTACACCTCCTTACATTTTCTTACAACTCCTTACATCTTCTTACAATTCCCTATAACTCCTTACAACTCCTTGCATTTTCTTACAACTTACAACAGTATCTCGAAATAGAATAGGTGCTTAGTATAAATTGTACATTTGCAATTGTGTTTGACTAATGAGAGGGTCACGTGCCGCAATTTGAACGTGCGGCAAGAACTTTTACACCAAAAAGCCATCGAAATTTCATTTGGGTTGCCTCCAATAATTGTTAGGGCATTTTCTCGCTCAATATATATATATATATATATATATATATATAT
>JACYFF010031959.1:14759080-14787759 GCA_017589665.1 Selenicereus undatus
GGGTTTATATCTTTCGGCTAAAATTAATGAATGTAATTGCTCATCATTTTGAGTTATTACTCCTTGCTTTCCTTTATATACATATATTACTTAACTTATTATTATTATCGTTGCATTATTGCTATGTTTATTCATTTATATATATGTATTCTTATTACATAGATTTTTTAATTAAAAAATTTGTACCTAGTTTAATAATTTGCAAATTTTTATTTAATTATCATTCAAATCTTTATTATCATTCAAATAAGTTATTTAGGAGTGGAATGAACTTCATTTTAAGGCCACTCTGTCATTTCAACCTGCAATTACATAAATAGACACACATATAAAATACTAAGTCGAAATGCGGCACCAAACTGGATTAATTTATTATCAATATAATGAAAGATAATTAGCATGATTTTAAGTTTGGGCCATTACAGCAAGGAGGTTTCAACCCTCCCAATCAACGTAAAAGATGCAGGCTTTCATTACTGAACAAGGCTAGTTTACTGATAGATTAGGAGTTATGAACGTATGGTCCATTTGGGTTCATTAGATTACTCTTTTTGGACAAATCATAAATGCTTACACAAAGGCTAAAATTTTATAGGATCTATTGCCCTTTTTCCTCTCAAGTAAATCTTCGCCTATGTAATTTTTTGCTGTGAATAGTCAAATAAACATACTTCACTACAAAAGAATGTCTGTTAGTATTACGCAATCATTACACTTGGTCAAGTTTAATTTCATGAGCATCATAGTTTGAAAGAAATGAATGCCAGTTAAAAAGAGTATTCCCAGTAGGAGTTTCGGATTTTGTAACTCTATTTTGCCACATCAGCAAAAATTTTAATTTTTTGGAACTTACATTCCATCACTTCTCTAACCCGTGGAACTCCAATTTTAATCATCCAATAAAAATATTTGTTATGGACCCACATTATAACACAAAACTTATTTTTAAATCATTTAAAAATTATTTACACACTAAAAAAAAACAAAACAAAAATATATTAAAAAAATATTAAAGGTAGTCCACGAGGAGACACGGACAAACGTGCTGCTCCTTGTGTGCCTCGCGTGTCATACTGGCTGGAAAGACAGGAAATAACACGCAGCAGACACGCAGACCCCACACTTGCCTCACGTGTCTGCCGCTGCTAATGCTCTTACAATTAGTAAAACTTTTACAAGTTGCTTGAGTAGAGATGGAGATTAAAGTAGGGAAATTTACAAGTGGGTCATACTTCAAGTGGCATGCAACAAACCAATTTTTTTTGCAACAAATGGGTGTTGCTTTTGGAGGCAAAATCAAATGAGAGAAAAAGCAAAATAAAATAAAATGACCACAATGCTCTTAATGAAAATACCCTATCTTCTTCCTTGCACCTCACTCACTTTCTCTCTCATCAAAAACCTGGAAAAAACAAAGGAAGCAAAGGCAAGGGGAAAGAACGAGGGTTTTGTGTGGAGTTCAAACTTGCGGTCTCTCTCCGTCTCTCAATCTCTCTCTAAAGTTGAATGTACTCCTGAATCCTGGAATAGTGAACCATTATCCATGAAAATTGAGGGAAATATAGCCCCAATTATTGAAAGCAGCTTGGTTGTGGGAGAAGAAGGGGGTTGAGGCAAGGTACATGCCTGTAGGTGAGGGAAAGTGCAGAGTGAGGCTGGAGGTGAGCTTGCAGTGTTTGGTGATGGTGGAAACCTGACATTGGAGGTCAGCCATGAAGTCGAAGGTGGAAGGGTTTGGGCGTCTAACGTTGGTAAACGCCTTCAAGTTGAGTGGTAAACATAAGGTATGTTACATATTATTTGAAATTTACGATTTTGGTTTGTGGAATGAGATTTTGGTGAATGATTTAGGGTGTAGGACAAGTACATGTGTTGGGGTAACATGTGTACCATGCTGTTAGTCACCGTTTACCAGAGTATCGTTAATTTTGTTGACTGAAAACCCAATTGCATGGGTGGCCATGTTAGAGGGTGGGATATGGTGTTATTGTGATGAAAGGAAGATGATGTAGTTGACAATGACATTGAATGAGAATGGCACACTGTTGAACAGGAAAAAATGTGGTGTTCACCATGGTATTATGTACTTTGTGTTGTGGAGGATGCAGTAGTATTGTTTGATAGCGTATTTTCATTAAGGGTATTGTGGTCATTTTACTTTATTTTATTTTTTCTCCCATTTGATTTTTCCTCCAAAAGCAACACCCATTTGTTGTAAAAAAAAAAAAAAAGGGTTTATTGCATGCCACTTGAAGAACAACCCACTTGTAAATTTCCCATTAAAGTACATTCCAATTTACTTGGGAAGAGTGGTGAAGTCTTGAGAAAAGAAAAAGTTGTGTAGTGCTTAGAAAAGTGGAGTAGTGATGTTGAACCTTTGTTTTGTTTTCTAGTATGATGTTAATGCTTACTAGCTTCACTGACTAGTCGGTTATTTTACGTTTACTTTTACTATAAGCTATTGTGGTGGTCTTTTTAGTCAGGGTAGATTTCTTTAGCTTTTTAAGCTAAAGTAGGTTTGTGATTTGAATTTCACCTCACATACATCTTTTAACCGGGCATTAGCAAAATTGTATCTCAAGTAAAAGTCATAATTTCAAACTTACATTGATAAAAAAATCAAAGGATCATAATACATAAATCAAGTTTACTAAAAAGATAAAGATATTATTGACAAATGACTTGAGTCTTCATTCAACTTGGTTATCTACTTCCTAAATTAGGTTTTGTTTTCTTTTCTTTTCTTCCCCTCATCTTTCCCAACCCCCCTCCCCTTTTTAAAGAGAAGGGGTTGGGGCGGTGGCGGTGTTTCAATAATGAGTGATTAGGCAATAGAACAAGGATATTGTTTTATATTCTCATTGGACATGCGTCAAGATAATATTTGGCTGCATGTAAACAACTTTGTAATGCAAACAAGTTTTTATTTTTATTTCGATTATTTTCTTTGGTTGTAAAAAATCGTTACAAATAACAGCTACCTTATAATTGTATTACAAAATTGATTGCATTACATTACATTTAACCAAATATCATATAAAGGCTACATAATATTACACACACACACACACACACACACACATATATATATATATTTATATATACTCAGTAAATAAGTGCCTAACCAAGATTCATATTTCAAGATAGTACTGCAAAAGCTAAGTATATATTGTTTAAGTCTTATATAAGAAGAAATGATGGAGAGCTTACGGGATCATAGATATGACAGAAAAAGTTACTATGAGAGATATGGGACTTCCTTTATAACAACTCCGAAATTCCATATGTATTGGTAGATGTTATGCTATTGAAGATGTAATCATTTATAGAACTAACATCTTCTATAAAGAAACTATATTGTTTATTTTGTTTTAGAGAAAAAACATGAAAATCAACTTGTTTGCACAAGATAATTTTCTAAAGGTAAAAGCTAATTGTTAGCATATTTTCGATACAATTATTAGCATATTTTGCATAAGATGATATTTTCCAAAGGTCAAAGCTACCATCCAATTTGTTTCAACTTCAAGATATCATAATAAAAACTTCAATTTAGTTTCAATTAAGCTTACCCTACATGGGTCACACTCACACACAGAAAAATCAACTTTTTTTGAGGAGATAATTGTTGTGGTGGACTGATAAAGTTTTTTTTTTTGTTTTTTTTCATGCTCCATGTCTATCGTACTGGCCACGGAATTTCCACGAAACTCCTCCTGAGCTGTAGCCTGTAGTGTACCAACTACTAACATTTACACAACCTCCTGTACCCACTCGCCCCTCAACACCATAGGCTTGGATCTATAGATATATTGAACAAATTTAGACTAAAAAAAATTATTTTTTCAAAAAAAGAACTATGAAAATAAGGGTAAAAAATTTTTAGAAAATTTTCGAAATTATCATATATGATCATTCGGATCTATAAACCCAAAATTGTCATATGAAATATAAGCCAGCTATTTTTGAATCAACGATAATCTTTGACCAGTTCATACACGAGGAGGGAAAAGGCAGTAGACAGTTTCATAAGCCATTTGCCAAATTCATTATATATTTGTTCATTCTTTTAAATCAATCTGTTGCTAAATATGACTACAATGCTATTTTTTTTCTTTGATGTCGCCAAGGAGATCATCAAATAAGTATTTGATAACCGGTCAGAAGCATTAATTAATAATTTAGTAAATTTAGACAATCTAATATGTCGGTCTAAAACAATTGAAGATAAAGAATAAAAAAAATTCATATTATTTTTCAAATTCTTCTTGATGCATTAGTTAGAATTATGCAAATCCTTAGTAGAAGACATTTTGAAAGCTCGTGGTTTCTTGTGGTTTCCCTATGTCATCTTTTGTGTATGAAGGGGTACAAATTATATGGTAGTATGAAATACAAATAGGGAGCCAAATTACACGATAGCACTGTCAAATAGTTCCATTACATTACCAACACCAACAACATCCCATAAAATCAGTTGTCCTAAGATAATACAAATCATCGTACAATATAAGCCGGGCATCCTGAATTTCTATCATTGCATATCATATCAGGTATTTTATACTCGATTTTACATCAAGCTATGCATCCTGAATTTTGTGATTGGAAAGATATGGTTAGAACTGTGCTCTTTAAATAGCCAAACCGCCGACGTCTATTGGAAAAAAGAGATTGATATTTCACTTCTGAGATAATGAGCACACCATCAACTAGTCGCGATGTCCAAATTTTCTGCCCCTGCTGGTCTCAAAACTTTCTTGTTCATTCTTTTTCGTGCGTTTTTGCTTATTTGAGTATGTTCAGTTCACTGGGAGGATCACCATCTCAATTCAAATTGGGTATTTACTGAAGTTTTTTGAGGAATATTTCTCAGTTTACGATCCGGAGCCAATCGGCAAAATGATGTCACTCCCCATGTCATACGATTGCAAGATCTTGCATCAAATCATGAATTTTGTACAATATGCACATGAACATGTTGGATTAAATATCTGATTTTTAACCATTTTATTGAGAAGATCTTGCATCAAGTCATGCATTTTATACCCTATCACTCAAATAATGCGTCATATGTTATGTCTCTTAAAATAAAAACATTGAAAAGCGTTGTAGTCTTGTGCCATCCAAAGGCACAAAGAATAACAACTTGATCCTATAACGCATTATATTGAGTAAGGATACAAAATACTTTGATTATAGGAAAAAGCAACAGGTTGAAGTAGGATGTATTGACAGTACAAACCTATTTTAACTGCCGATTCCTTGATGATAATTGAATCTTCATTTCCCAAGGCCCCCCATTCCAAGGAAGGATTGCCACATAAGTCTTGTGAACCATGTAGTGTGTGAAGAGATTGAACTCTTCTTTCAACATATTAAATTAGGGGTGTGACCATATCCATGGAAACTAAAGCAGCTGAAACCTCTAAACAAGGAGGTTTTCCAGTGTAGAAAGAGAGAGAGAGAGAGTAAAGAGACAAGTAAGGTGTGGGGGCAATTGAAGGAGGGTCAATAATGAACTAGCTTGGGTGGAGGGTGAGCCCCTTCTTATATTTGATATACGATGGAGTCATGCGGTAGATCTAACGACACGCCTTCGTACTTTCTAATTCATTTGTTGGGTGAGCCCCTTTTATAATATGAACGCGGGCCTTACTTGAGACATGTGTCCACATGCTATAAGAGGAGCAGATAATTGTCACGTATGGCGAGACTATGCCCAGTTCACAATGGAAGGCGAACTTTTTATTTTTAATATATTTTTAATTCTTCTTTTTTTGGGATTAATATATGATTAAGAAAAGGAATTTTGCGTTATGAAATAGGTCTATGATAATTTTTTTATTAGGTAATTATAATTGGAGTTTCATGGGTTGAAAAAATGACGAAATGCAAATTTCAAAAAATTAAAACTTTTGCATATATGGCAATGTTGAGTTCCAAAAAATGAAGCAGTAACTGGAAATGCTCTAAGACATCTACATGTTAGTTAAGACTTATTAAAAACAAGAAAGAGTGGCTTTAGTTAGTTTTTAGCTAATACTTCTCAGAGGCTTAATATAAGATATATCAGCTAACAAATTGATTTATGCCAACTATTTTGCTGAAATCAACTATACATATATCGATGTGAATGCAATTAAAAAATATAGACATAAGGTAGCACAGTTAAAATTTTTGAGAATTATTATTAAAAATCTGTGTCCAATTTTTTGTTATTAAGAAGTTCTTCCATTTATATTTTCTTTATTGGTCGAATGAGAGTTTCAAAGGGGAAAAAGAGTGTTTTTTTCTTGTTACGAAAGAAAATGAGTTTTGTTTTTTTGTTCTCATCAAACTTTGATATTTAAAAGAACTACAAGCAACATTTTTCCTTTTTATTTATGTTTACAAATTCTTATTTAACTCAAAACAAAGAATCTCAGCAACTGTTAACTTCCTTTTGATAAATACTAGATCCATGGATCTCATTCCAAGAAGATGTTACTGCAAATATAAGGATCTCTTCACCAAACTATAATATAAAACAACAGGCATGAAAGACGAATGATCAATGGATGTAAAAATGATTATTTTTTTTTACATAGATGGAGATTGTATTTTGACATTAGAATTTGTATTTATTTAAGTTAAATATATTTTATAAATGTCATATTGCTATTTATTAATTTTTGCTGAAATCTACAAAAAAAAAAAAGAAAAAGAAAAGCTTACAGCTATTAGTATCTCTTTTTGGGGGGGAGGGGGGTTGGTTATATACCGAAATTCGCCATTTCTTTTCTTTTCTGATTCAAGTAGAAACACAAAACTGATAAAGGCAAGATTGAAGGCTATCATATCCCCTAGTATTGACTAATCTTAAAGATTTCAACATCCGAGTTGATCGGTCGACATAAATTTCATAACACCTCAAAAGACGAGGAAGAAAAAAATGATAGTGGAAACAACTTTTGACAATGGGTTTCGTAAGTGGGGACAGTTAGGGTTAGTAAACAAAACAGAGCACCTTCTTTTCAACTAGAAGCAGTCCAAGGAGGACATGAATTGTGGGGAGTTAGGTAGAGTCGGAATAAAGGTTCTGAAGCCTAAAAGATTAGCATTAAGCGAAGAAGGCATCTTCCACCACTACAGGAATAGACAGATGCGTAACCCTACTAAACCCGTGATATCCCACTACCCCAACTCCCCCTTTCAAACCTTTACGCTTCCATGCCCCGTCTATAATGAATGTTTTCTCAACAGAAGTTCTGGTTCCCCAACCACCTATAGAGGACTCGAATAGGATTCTACATTCTGGACCGTTGTGCAAAGTGGACCACATTTGACAACCTGAAGTTGTTTGCCTAATTATGTAAATCCCAATACTAGCAGAACATATTAAAGAAAATGTCCAATAGCGGCTTGCTGCTTTCAAAAACACACTTGTTTCGGAAGCACCAAATCGTCCGTAGGATGCAGACAGCAAAGAAGCAGGAAAAACAACCCCTGACCAAAATATATGAAGCAGGCCCATACATGCATTTCTGACCACCCATGTTCAAATTAGCACTTGTGTGTGTGTGTGTGTGTGTGTGTGTGTGTGAAGGGTAAATACAGGGAAAGGTAAACTTAGATAGCTCTTCGTACAAGAGTTCTATCTAAGTTGTTATAATACAATATAGAATGAAAATTTCGATCATTAATGACCTCCCACAGAACTGTATTGGAAACTGAATGAGCCATCCTAGCCATCTGATCCACCGCCTGAGTTGCTTATATGAAGACATGGTTGAAATTGATGGTGGTGAACTTTAATTTCTGCCCAAACAATGGATATCCTAGATCATAAACTCAATCTGCCAAGGCATACCAGACTTGTCATTCAGAGCTTGGATAATGACGTTACTATCTCCTTCAACTCGGATGTTGCAAATTCCCAGTTTGAGCGCTTCTCGAATGTCGCGTTTGAGTCCCATAGCCTCAGCAATTAAAATCGAAGTATTCCCGGTCCAATCTCTTAGGACAAAGCCTGGGGCGCTTGAGTTACCCATTTTGGATCCATCAAATTTTAGCTTTACGGATCCAAATTGGGGGCGTTTCCATTTGACCAGATGCTGTGGTTTAGACACTGCGGTTTTGATGTTTGACTTAGCACATACCCCTCTCTTTTTCATATTATATTAGAAGTAACAGAATCTGATGACATTTGATCTAAAACGTGGTAGGACAGTTACATGTCCCTGCGTCACTTTCCTCAGAAGATTGGTTTCAAAGGGTATATGGGTTCAAGAGGGTAAAGGTTAGGGCGAGCAGTGACATAGCACATTGCACATTGGGTAAAACCGAAGAAATAAGAGATGTCAAAGACATAGCACATTGCAACAACTGAAATTCAACCTGATTACACAACTACTACATCTTAGAATTATATAAAGATAAGCTAATTCTAATTCTACTGGAACCGCTGAAGGACTCCCAAAACACAACCATGCTAAGCTAAGAGTGCACTGCAAGAACATCAATGATCGCTCAAAGGAATACAAATTCAGCCTTCAATATCTGCCACTTCCAACCTCGAAAGTGACAAATCATGCTTGCCTTTTCTTTTGAAGTTTCTTCCTCATGCTCCCAGTGACCCTTCTTATAGGAGACATTTCATCTCCAACAACAGAAATACCAAAGCTGCTTGCTCAACTCCAAGACTTCTCAAACAATCATTATCAAATGTAGGAGAATCTTGTTTTACTTCCTCATATGGTTCTGTTCTTGAGCACCTACAGATTTGTTCTTACCGTGCAACTTCTCCCTTGAGCCATTTCAACTTATTTAAATTCAATATGAATACAACCTCAACCTGACTCAACCTATTTTCCTGACTTTAGAGTTGAAAAACCAATCCGTACTTGAAAAAGAGTGATGGGATGGGTATTGCGGATTAGGAAAGCAATGAGGATGAGTTTTCAAAATACTGGTACAGAAGATGACATCATGACAGTAAATCATCAATTTATTTATTTATTTGTTTAGTGATAAGGACAGTAATCGCCATTCAAATGATTAAGGCGAGAAGCTGAAAAACTGTGCCATATATGTGTTTCTGTCGAACTCACAAAGCTGGCTAGCAAGAGTAGTCTAGTCATCTTTTTGACAAGGAATGCATCTATATCACCACCCATCCCTCAATCTAATGCGTTATTTTTATTGAAAACGCATTAGTATTTAACATTGCAAGGAGGACTCTCTTACCCTTTTTCCTCTGAAAAGATTCGGCTTCTTTTGCAGACCGAGAGAATTCATGTTAAAGCTACCAAAGCCACTTATAGACTCGTACTGCATGTTTTATTTCGCGTTTAGTTACAGCTAAGAGATGTAAGAAGATGTAAGAAGATAGAAGGAACTGTAAGAAGATATAGGGATAGATGTAAAGAGTTGTTGGATATTACAAAAAATCTATATGGGACGTAAAAAGATGTAAGAAGCTGTAAGGAGATATAAAAAAATGTAAGGATTATGTTAATGATTTAAGGAGATGTAAGAAGGTGTAAGGAAATGTAAGCTCTTAGTTAAATCCTTAAAAACGCGAAATAGAACAGGGCCATAGTCTCAAATAAATCCAATGGAATTGTGTAAAGTTCAGGACTTCAGTACAATAAGCACAGAGAATGGACTGATGACAATATTGATAAGCTACATATCCCAAGAGTCCAAGACTGATCGAGCCCCCAACGGCGGCAAATTCAGTTGAAATAACAGAATAATAACGACATCTATATTTCAGATAAACCTAGTCTAATAGAGCCTATAACCATGGCAACTTAGAACCACAGTCGATCCCAAATGCAAGGTACCATACAGGCATGAAGGGGACCTCTTTATGTTCTCCTCAAAGGGTTCAAAGGCCCTAGCCACAATCCTATAGTTAACCGGCACGCAAGCCTCTTCCTAGCAGATAGTGGGAACGAAGAAGCCCAACAGAAGGGAAGGAACATGTCAAACACAACAGCGACAGGCTCCAACACAACTCTATAGAGAATTTGAGTTATTAAAGAGCCCCCAGAGGAGAAGGAACATCCGTATATGGGTGATACAAGTACACAGCCCAACCAGCTACCTTACTGAGGTTCAAAACAGACTAGTGTTGAAGCATAACTTTTTTTAAAGACAAAAATGAAATAAAGGTCCTTCATTTGCATGAAAACCTGGCTTCATAATTTACTTTGATCAATTTTTATAGTTAAAGATCAGCTTCTTGGTTGAAATTTAATGCTCAGTCTCTTCATCATTTTCCCTCTCCACTAGTTCAATTTCATGCCCCAACATTTTCCTACAAACTCTATGATTGCAAAAACCTCATTGCCAACCCATCATATCCCCCGAAGGACGACCAAAACTTGGTCAAATAATTTCTGCAACTCTCTTCTTGAAGTCACGTATTATCATATCCCTTGAACTACAACCAAAACTTGATCACACCATTTTTGCAACTCTCTTGAGGTCAGGAATCAAGCTCCTCACCTAACCACCAATTCATTTTACTTCACCTAGGTGAAGATTCTTCTCATAGTTCAGTGCCATACATTTCCACAGTTGATGTACTCAAACTAATGCTCCAACAGGCTCCAAACATTCCCAAAGGGTATTCAAACCCAATTGCTTCTTTATCATAAGCACTCACTACATGGCTTCCATACCTACACATCATATGATACAGATACACCCACCAAGTCAACCCGGCTCCGATCAATCTTGATCTTATCCATGCTTTATCGGAAGAAGGGGGTTTCAAGACAGATTCAAAGAGAGATGTGAGAGAGAGAGAGAGAGAGAGAGCAGCAAATTATTCACTCACACAGAATTCCAACCAGTCAAGGCTATTCGAGTTCCTACAGACTTCCACATTACTATGAGTCCGCAAGGTTGACAGAACACAAAGATAGCAACTACAGGATTGCTCGACAACCACCTAAACCACAACAGCCCTCAGGTGACAAGTTATTCACAGAGTTGGCAATTCCCAACAACATATCACAGCCCCCATTAACCCAAACTTACCTCATACAACATCAGTTCATATTACCACCATCAGAGCACCATGAACAATATCAAAGCTGAAAAAAAGCTCCATCTTAGCCCAGCAAAAGAGGGAAGTAACCCAATAAGTTCAATATGGCAACCACCAGACAAAAAGTAACATCTTCATTTCCGCAACCATGAAAATGAACAAATGAAGACGGCTTCTGGTAATAGATGCTACCAAAAGCAATATTGACATTGAATGAAAATAACATAATTGCAATTAACGAACATATATGGATGCTAGGTCAAGCTTCCTTTTCTTTTTTACCTTTTTGTTGGCTTGGGGGGGGGGGGGATGTTCTTAAACCAATCCAGGACTTATATTGTAGTCCTAGGACACATTTTGGCAGCGAAATAGCAATAGGGAGGGGGAGAAAGCCGAAAAAATCGGGACAGGAAAATTTTTATGTGGTTGCGTGGGTCTATCGACTGGGTCTCCCTAACAACCTTGACAACTCTTCCTAATTTGCGGGCAATTGCCAATTGGATATGGACTTCCAATCAGACAAATCTTTCAAAATGTCATCAAGACATGGAAATGCGCATCAAAACAAGCAATATCTGCATAAATTTATCCAAATACACTGTCAAATTCGAGAAAACAACGTATATTTCCTCAGCAATACGTTTCAAAGAGGATTATTCAGGCATCCACAACACAAGACAACTTGGCGCTGCTTGCCAAAACTATAATCAGATCGACAAAGTGCCCAATCCAAAAATTCACGGAAAAAAAATGGTTATCAGGAGGCAGGACCTTAAATTTCAAGAGTCAGTGGATTTGATGATGAAGTTCTGACGGCTGATAGGGTTCATCACAACCGGAGGTCCAGCGGTCCGAGGCCATGCCTGGAATTTCTTGTCGGTCTCCTCCCACCATTCCTTGTTTGCAACAGTGTGTGGTGTTTTCCCTGCAAAATCGCAACCAAAAATTCAAAATCAATCAATACAAGGCAGAAAATGAAAACAGAACAGAAAAAATTGCAGATCGATTTGTCTCTGGCCTCCGAAGATCTTCTGATCGGCGATTAGGTTATCGCAAACATAGGCGACGGCGAAAGATCCAGCGAGTGCGCCGATGATGTACTTGGTCGCCATTGTTGACCTGCAAAAAAAGGTGGGTATTGAAAAGGGGGTAATGCTTGCGCAATGCAACGAAATGCAGATCGATCAAAACCCTAGATTTGACCAAAACCCTAGATAGTATATCATCTAAGTAGCAGATTTGAGGAATGAATCTGGAAGAGAAAGAACTTACCACGGAGTTTTGTGTTAGGGCAAAAGAGTTGCCGGGAAGAGAGAGATGGGAGACTTGGGATGTCGTTTATGCACAATTGACCGCGGATGCTAGAACAACCCCTCTAGTGTAACATTGGGCTATAGAACAAATCGATCTCTTGGGCTCGAATCGAGTGAGTCCATACATGTGTATCCAATTATTCAATCTGAATGATTGAAATAGGATTCCATCCAATATTTTAATTTAACTCGACGAATGAAGTTTCTGAAAGTTATTACTATAAATTTGGATTTGAATTTTGTCTACGTCAATCCTTATGTGTCTGTTTGCTTACAAAGGGATATTTGACAAGCAGCTTTTTGAAGAGTTTTTTGATCAAAAAGAATTTTTTTTACTAATATTAGCTATTTGATCAAATAACAAAGCTAATTTGGGTGTTTAGTGAAAAGACTTTTTAGAAAGACTTTTTTACTTCAAAAAGTTAATTTGGAAAATGCTAATTCTATGAACTTTTTGAAAGAGCTTTTTGAAGAATTAACTTTTTGCCTCATAATTTTATCAAAAACAACTAATTTTGCCAAACGGTTTTTCAAAAAATAACTAATTCAAATAGTTAATATAAACAATTAACTCAAACAACTAACAGTTAACCGTTAATATAAATAGTTAATAACTATTTGTAAAATAAAGCTAAAAAAAAGGTTAGAAACTTGACTTGAAATAATCATAGTCTTACTAAGTACATTATAAAAACCAAAGTTGGGTAGCTGGTTTTTAAGGACGATCATGTGTACTCGTGTGATTCATCGATGGTGGTGGGGGAAATTGTGTGAATGACAAGACCAGCCAA
Source organism: Selenicereus undatus (assembly GCA_017589665.1). Taxonomy (NCBI): domain Eukaryota; kingdom Viridiplantae; phylum Streptophyta; class Magnoliopsida; order Caryophyllales; family Cactaceae; genus Selenicereus; species Selenicereus undatus. Next base: position 14,772,226 of record JACYFF010031959.1, read on the forward strand.
CCTAAAGTCCAATCAAAGGAGACACCATCGAGTGAATGGCTTACCGACGATGTTGTGGAATAATCTGCTAGCACCTATGCGCGGTCAGGAAGATTGGCCGCAATCTGTGCGTTTGAGGAAAAAATTGCAGGAATAGGTCAGCAAAGCAGTTAAACTCCTCAACTGGTAGTCTAAATCCAAGTCCCTTTACTTTAGCTGCGGTCTCACCCTTTCTTGTACTCCTTTCACTTTCGAATTGAATTATTAAACTTGGCACTTAAATTTGTAATTTTATTTTATTTTTATCTCACGTCTACTTTTCGAACTATTAGAAAAGTTTATTTTCAATAATTCTTCTAACTTGAATTATAGTGGAATGAAGCATAATAAATTGCCATATGTTTCATTTCTATAAAACAGGGAGCATTAAACGTTCGTTAATTTTGAATCTAGCATTTAACCTAAACAATATCTCTACAAGATTGCAACTAATGATCATTGTACCGCTTTTCCTCTAACCAGACTGAAATTTGAGGTATGGATTTAAATTAATGGTTTATTTATTTATTTATTTATTATGAATTTATGACCAATTACTAAATCTGAGGTTGGTAAAATAACTAAACCATCCCATTTGGGTATGATTGCTTTATAGTAACTGGTTCTGTAAGCTATGTTATTGAAGCTAAACACAAGCACAAGTCCTTGCAAGTTACTGCACAATTTTAAAACTAATTCAATTCTCTTATAAAGCATGATTTCGTTTCTATCTGAAGAAGTTATTCTAAGAACTACATTTGCACAATATCATTCAAATATTAACTATAATTTCTCTGAATATTTCAACGTTCGCATGTCACATTGATCAATAGATTAACCAATCCAATATAGATTCACATGTTATATCGATGAATAGATTAATCAATCCAATATAAATCTCATTGTAGTGGTTACTAACAAATATTACATTTTTACTATCCGCCCCCCCCCCCAAAAAAAGAAGAAGAAGAAAAAATAGCAGCAGCAGCGATGACCTAAGACATTTGAAAGGCACCTTACCCGCCAGATTCGTTGGACACCAACCTGCATACTGCATCAGTTGGCGAGCCAAGGTGCACTACATGATATATTATGCACATGAACCACATCCTCAAATCCAAGACCTCATAGATCACGCGTTGTGGGCATGTATTTAGCATAAGAGAGGACATTTATGCTTTCGCTGGGAGAACAGCAAGAGACAATCTTTAAAGCAGAGACTCCCAACTTAAGTTGCACTTGAGCATTTCATACTCTTTACTTTTCTAAAAGGAAAGAAGAAAATCTCCTCCTTCGATATTCAATACATGGCAAATGTTCATAACAAAGTTGAAGCTACGTAACTACTTCATTTCTGTACATATACTCCAGTCAGCGACTGTTACAAAGTCGAAGACAAGGGGTAGTCTAACCCTAATTGCACAATTCACCACTGAAAATGCTTGCTGAATACATAAGAACCCTAAAAGATGGCATAGTACAGGAGAACAATGCTCTTTTAAGATCTCCCCTAAAATGTATGGTTAACTGAGATCAGTAAGCTCCACGAAAAATACATACAAATCCTATATGCCAGCTCCCATCTGCTATCAGATCAGGGCTCCTGGCTTTTTTGGGATATTCTTTGCTACTAAGTACTCAAATTTCTTCTAGTAGCTTCCATTTTGAGTAGCAAATCCTTGATGTCCGCCTCCATCCTCGTCTTCATGTTGAAGTATTCACGGTGGCTTCTTTCCAACATTTGCAACTCTTCAAGCTTTTGCCTTCGTCTTTCCTCCACCTCGGACAAGCCTAGTTTTGCCATCCGGCTGGCATACTCTTCCTCGATCTTCTCACCCTTGGCAATTGCTATGCGTTTCAGCCCTTCAGCCTCTCTCCGCGCATCGTTGGCTCGTTTCTGGAACATTTGAGCCTCAGCCTGCTTGATCTTGATAATGCTATCTAGCTCATCCACATCATCTGGTTTCTTCGCACCCAGCAATGAGTCAGCCTTCCATAGATTCCCACCGGCTGATGAATTCCCATCAGTGGCAGGAAGGGTAATCCCAACATTTTCCACTCTGGAGATTTCCTTTGCAGGAATGGGTTTTGACCAGATTGCTTCTTGAGCAAGTGCAGCAACACTGCTACCAATGTCTCGTTTCTTAACCTGGGGTTGGAATTGGAGTTCCCTGCTGGAAGATCCGACTGCGTTGCCAAAGTTGGAATCACTTTCTACAATATCAAAGGCAACTGAAAGGGTCAGTGTCACTGTCTCAGTGAACGTTGCAAGTTAAAAACCATAAAGAAATCTGTAATTCTGTCACTTGGCTCTCACATGAATTAACTAGACCTCAAACAGCTTATAGTGCCACTCAAAATCCTAACTCTACGAAGTGTGCCAGTTTATCTCCCACTACACAGAGCAAGTACCAGAAACTTTATACAAAAACTGAATCCAGTTGGCTAGAACCCAATCTTCTCTTGATATTATAACGTATGGACCTGTGGGCACCAAGTCAGATGAAACAAGAACTATGACAGAGAACTTCAACTCCAAAGCCTATTCCCTTTCCGCCTTTAGACCTAATCTCAATCCCAAATCAATTTCCTCTCTTTTCGCTACCCCATCCGTCATGCTGCTGTTCTTTTTCCTTTTCTTAGGGGGAGGGGGGTGGAAGGAGAAGCACGGCAGCAATCTGCTCAATTCGAAGTTTTGGAATATACAGTCCTTGGAACTAAGCTTTCCAGCGCATTATCTTCAGTTGAAAGGGAGAAGCAGCAACTCTTTTTTTGGCTGAAAACCCAGTTACCACATAGCTACAAATATTTATTGGACAGAAGGAAACCAGACAACCAAAAACAGAAAGTATTATTGATTGAAAACTACAATCAAGATGACTGGGTGCCAAAGGATGACGGCCTAAAACTGAAACTTGACGATCATCACAACAACCAGAGACCACACCGCAATCAGAAAGCAAGGATCCAATCACTAACAAGGTCTCAACACAACTAGAAATGACACTGGATACGAATTAAAGCATGTAGCTACCTAGTACCAAAAGCTGAATGCATGTAGTTTCTTCTTTCACTTCTTTGTTGATGGTTGACTTGTTTGTTTCAGGAATAATAAAGCAACAGAAACCACTAAACTATATGACAACAAATGCTAGCAGGAAATCATGCATGGAAAAGAAACCCAAATAAATGTTCTGAAAACAGGATCAGAAGTATGAATACCATTTAGAACCTTCATAATTTGATTATAGACCTCCACATCATTGGCCCCAGATTGCAATCTGACAAGCAACTGCTTTGCAGCATCATGCAACAGTCTCCCTCTGGTATCATTGCTTGGACTGAATATCTTCTTCACAAACTCAAGTTCCTTGAGCAACGTATCAGCTTTCCATTCGGTAGCACATGACTTAAAAACATCCTTCACAAATCCAAACATTTCAGATGGATGTTCACAGGCAAGACAGTAGAATTGCATTTCATATACCCCCATAGCTCCAGAGGCACTCCGACCATTTCTAATATAAGACTTCAGCAAACCACAGTTCGTATGGCACCAATGGTTGCAAACATCACATCCAACCCAACCACAAGTGTTAGAGGCAGTGTCGAACTTCGAACAAACAAGGCACATACAAGTACTGCAGAACCCATCTTTACGTGAGCAGAATCTACAATCACAGTCATCCACTGGCAAAGCACTTCCGCAGTTCACATTTCTGCACTTCAGATTCAAAAATATCTCAGCCAAATCACTGGATGTAAACCCATCATCACACTGAACAAATTCAGGAAGACCTGTTTTTATGGCTACAAGAATCTGCAATTGGGCGCGGTGAGACTTCAACAGAGTCTCTAGATTAAGGTCAGACCTTTTACGCAGTACTTCCTGAAGTGCAAATAGCTTCCCCCTGTTATCTTCTTTCACTATAATTTCACGAATGGCATCCTTCAAACAGAAAACTGAACGCTCAGGAAGTTCATGGACTCTCCAAGCCATGGCTTGGATTTGTTCAGAAACAATTAGATAAATTATCCGCTCAACACGATCTCGTTCGCCCACAAGTCCTTGTTCCTGCTCCCTTTGACTACTACTTCTGAATAGTCTGCTTACACTTTCTTCCCCCATTGCCCGCTTTTTATCCATCCCAAACTCTGACCTATTATCCTGAGATCCAGCGCTCAGAGCAGGAGACCTTGGATCGTCTTGGTGCCGTACCTTCCCAGAGAGTTGTCTCTGGAAACTGGCAGACCGATCCAATCCAGAAGGTGTTCCTTGCCGTGGTTGTGTAGCTCGGCCATTCAACATACCATGGGAAGCATGTGACAAATGCAGAGACCCGTTACCATTTGATGCTAACTTCTGGTTGATAAGAACTTCCTTTGGCAAAGAATCATTAGCATTTAGTGCCTGCCAATCAACACCTTGAAATAGAGGACGGCTTTTGACCGATTGCTCAAAGTCATAATCAACAGAATTGTGTGTGAGAGAGCAGCTTGGATTATGAACGAATTGAGACCCTGAAAAGGATATTGAGGTAGTGAAACAATCTGAGCCAGTGCGAAAAGTGGTACCAAGTGACTGAACGCTCCTTGCACGGGGAGGAGAGGTTGGAGGAGCTACTGCAGTGCTGTTTGAGGCAGCAGGAACAGAAACATTTGGCAGGCCAAGGGAAAGGTCTAAAGGTTCCAACTTTAGCTTTTCAGTTTCTGCCTTCGTGACAGTAGTCTGCTTGGCAGAATCTGCTTTGAATCCAGCAGAGCTAGAAAACAACTCAAACCCGCGTGTACTAGGTCCTTCCATAGCATCATCTCGGCAAGCAATGAAGTTCCTTTCGATCAGTAAACTATTTTCCCTAGGACTAATCTCATCCACAGCCACACCCTTTCCTTTGTCTTTCACAGCATTCGCACATGGTTCAAGTTCCTTCTGAATTTCTTCCTGAATGGCTTTGTTTGACACATCTAAACCAACCTCGAGATCAAAATTATTCTCCGCATTCTCTTTCTGTGGTGATGATTTGTGGATGCTTGTTGGATCAGGTTCTTCCACTTCGCACTGATTCTCAAGCCCGATATCTGTAGGAGGAGAGCACTTTGCTTGATTCTCACTAAGATCTTCATCTTTAGCAGCTGCATCTTCACTACCCTCATGCACTGGTCTTTCAACTTCTTTATCAACAGAAACCCTCTTCAAAGAATCAGTTTGGCAAGGTGAAGACGTCTCTGTTTCTTCCGCAACCTCATTGTGTGCAACATCTACAACCATCAGCTGCTTTTCATCCTCAGCAATTTCTTTGTTCACCTCTTTCTTACCCTCTTGAGCTAAATTTCCATCACGAGAGGAAATATCTTTACCCGATTCTGCCATTTCAGTGAGCTGAACTACATTTGGTTTACTTGCAGCATCCATGTCTTCTTTATCTTCATCCACACCTTCAGCAGCACTTCCCAAATCCTGCTTAGAATCATCCAGATGTCTTGGTGGAGGACGTTGAAGCAGCTCTGGTTGGAGCTCTCCTTCCTCCATCTCGCTTGCACTCGCACTCGCGCTCGCACTTGCACTCAAACTTGCGCTTGCACTTGCACTCAAACTTCCGCTTCTTCTTCCACCAGCACTACCAGCACTTTCTACCACCATACTCTCATTCTTCTTGGTATCTTTGGAAGCTTCACCCTCAGAATCCTTGGAATCTTTCGTTGAGTCCTTTGACCAAGTGGGCGACTTTCCGTCTTTGATCCCTTGAGGAGATCTCAAGCGCTCTCTGCTAGTTGCGCCTCCAAAATCTAGTCCACATCTGGTGCTGCTGCTGCTCCCACCTCTCTCAGCGGGCGAACTCTTAGCATCCTCCTCAACATCCTTCTTATTTCTAGTATCAAACCTCCGCCACGATGAAGAGCTACTATCCTCCCTCCTCGACCAATGCCTCTCGGACCTAAACCCTTTCGGGAAGTCCCTCCTGGACACACAAAAGCTCTCAGACCGGTGAATCCTCTCCCTATCCCTGTCTCGATCCCTCTCTCTATCTCTCTCCCTCTCCCTATCTCCCACATACCCACCTCGAGGGGATGTCAATGACGAAGCAACACCCACATCACGGTCCCTATACCGATCAAACCCTTTTCGCCTTTCGAAGCCATCAGCATCATGCTCCAATCTCTTCCTTAATCCCCTAGAACCCTCCCTATCATCAAAATTATCAGAGAAATCATGGTCCCCTCTCTTCCTCAACCCTCTAGGACCCTCTCTATCATCAAAACCCTCTAAATCAGGGTCAAATCGCTTCCTAATCACACCACCCCTTACACCCATCTCCCGATCATCGAAGCTACTATCCCCAAAATCATGCTCACCCCTCTTCCTCAAACTCAACCCCCTTGACGAACCCTCCCGATCCCGATCATCATCAAATGACGGCGAAGGCCGGCTCCGACCATTCTCCGGCGCCTTCGAGTAGAAGCGCCGATGATGAGACGACGAAAACGACGTCGTCCTGTCAAGGTCCTTCTCGCCGGCGGATCCCAAATCTTCACCGTATGATCTCAACCTCTTCATAATCGGAAGCTAATTAGTATTTTGCAAACAACAAGTTTTCCACAACTTAGATTTGTACATAAACCCCCCTTCTCCCCTCAGATCTAGACACCTCAGCTATAAACCCTAATTTGAACAGCTATTTTACAGAGAAATCATCTGAACACAAAATCACATCGCTAAAACAGAACAAGCTAAAGAAGCAGTTACCGGCGACGATCAGCTCCGACAATCTCCGGCGACCGGCCGGCGTGCCATTGACGGAAGAGAGAGAAAATTGAAGTTAAGGAGGAGAGAGAAAGCGGAAAAATGTAGCATACAGTAGAAGGCTTGCTTTTATCCCCTTGATCAAAACCACGGGAATAATCATAGCCTGATGGCCCCACAATCTGAGCCAATAGGCATAAGGAGGTGACAGAAGCTAGAGTAACAGGCGGTGAGGTTATCAGGATTGCGGAAAAGAAGGAAAGCAGCAGTCAACGGGTGGGAGATGAACGGAAGACACGCGCCGTTGAAAGATGGGCAGGGGCTGATTAGCGTGAGTGTGACGTACACGTGGGGTAAGGGGCAAAATGGGAAGGAGGAAATTAGTTTTTAAAATTGGATTTTATTTTTGCATCCGCAGAAAAACGGAGATAGTGGGGTCAGGACTCAGGACTGAGGAGAGAGAGCGGTTGACTATTCAGCGAAAGAAAAAATATATGAAGGGGTTGGAGTGTTGGACTGCATGCACTGCACTGCACTGCACTGCACTTTGTTGACGCCTCTGATCTCCCTTGAAATTATTGTGTTTATTTTCGTGGTCCACCTCTGAATTTTTCAACCGGGCTTGTTTAATTAATTACGTCTTGTGGTCCAGCGTTTGTCCTCAATTTGTGGCGGGCTTTTACGTTATCATATGTGTATAGATCTATTAAAAATTAATCCGATTTAAAAATTTTCTCAATCCGAATTTAAAATAAAAAGAATCTGTAAAATTTGCAAATTAACAGATCAAATTTGAATCCGAACTCGCCCGCTTAACCCCGAACATTATATCCTTAGTTTTTTGTTTTTCTCTAAGTTATCTTTTTTAACAATAATGGATAGTCATTTTTATTGAGAATTTTGAAAAGATATTATATAACTATTGCATCTATTCACAAATTAAACAATAATAACCTTATTTTTTCTTCTCCATTATCTGAAAATAAAATCGTACACAACTTTTAAATGAAAAAACATTTAAAATAAGTATAAAATTGCATTGAATAACTATCGAATCTTTTTTAAAAAGTCAATTTGAAAGAACACAAGTATCAAATATGCGAAAGTCATACCATTATATAGTTAGTTAAACAAATCTGTCTAATTTTTTTAAAATTAATTAATTTGTAATAATTTAAAATTTGATGTTATAATTGCAAGATAATATCTTGTACTTCTTTTATTTAATTTTATTTGATTTTCGTTCTAACTAGTCTTGAACTATGATACTGATGGTAAAAAACGACTAACCGTATTCGCATTGGGGTCGGTCCATTAATAAAGTTTTACCTGATTGGACATTGGTAGGTTAGTTAATAAAATTATTAAATTATTAAATAGATTATTAGTGGCAAAACTGCTACAACCCATTAAAATGCTCTAGACGGACTGCCTAATAAATGTTTGTCCACTATTAACCTTCTTTCAATATATGGGTCGATCTACCCAAAATCAAGTGGAACTTAATTATTTACCCGTCATTACAAGATGTTAATATATTATAATAAAATGTTTGAATATTTTAATATTCTTTTGAGAAATTACAACTATTATGCATTTTCATTAAATAATGACAATTTTCAGTAATAAATATGCAGAATTTTTGATTTTAAAAAAAGAAAAATAACTCACGGAAAAGGCATTCTAAATCCGTTGGGTTGATTTGAAACCCGTAAAACCGAAATACACCCGGCCTATATTTTACCCGAATTCGAAATACACGCGACCCGTATTTTATCCGAACCCGAATACACTCGACCTGTATTTAACCCGTCCGTCCGAAATGACAGGTCTAATGTGCATGATTAAGATTCTGTTTGATAAAATTAATTTTTTAAATAATAAATAGTAATTTAAGAAGTGAATAGCAATTTAGATAATTATTAATATTTTTAATTTGGTTGTTAGCGAATGGCTATTTATATGAGTGGTTGAAAAATTTGTTTGATAAATTTAGCTGTTGGGTTAGCTAATTAATCTAAATTGACATCAATGAATATAGATAATTTTCAAATATAAAATTTTCAAAAGATATTTTTCGACAAAAAAATAAAATGCAACTACTAAATGTCAAACTTTAATACGGTTAGCTTTTCAGAAATGTTGCCTAAAACGCTAAGCGCTACTTGAAATGCTAATCAAAATACTAGGTTACCGAGCACTAAAAATTAATTGATTAGTGTATTGACTTCATCAAAACACTAAACGCCACTCAAAACGCTATTGCCGAACACGGCCTTAGTTCATGTTCTTTTCGTTGGTTTTTTTCAATTTACTTTAATTCACTTTAATAAAAAAAATATTAATTTTAGTCCATTTTAATCCACTTCAATCAACTTCAACCTACCTTAACCCACTTCAACCAACTTCAATTCACCTCCTTCAAAATTTCATTTTCATCATTTTAACCAACTTCAAAAAAATATATCAACTTCAACCTACCTCAACCAATTTCAATCTACTTCAATCAACTTAATTCTTTTACCAACAAAAAGAACAGATCCTTAAAATAAACATTTATACGAGTAAGATTGTCTTTATTTGAACACCTCATAAAAATAGAATTTTATACTAAATATTGTTGTTATTGTGACTAAGAATCGAGCAACGCATTTTAGAGGTCATTTCTTGTATTGGCTTCTGGTCGACTATGTTTTGAGCCGTTGGAAAAAGAAGTGTCATGTACTAGGAGTAGAGGTTTAATCCATGCAAATGACTCCACAGAAAAAAAAAAAAAAAAGATCAAAGTTGCAAAATCTTATCTAGTCTTTTATTTCATTATTATTTTAAGAGATTTAGACACTAATATAAAATTCATGCCAAATTTTATGTAAATTTTATTATTTTTTTAACATTATGATAGTGAATTAGCGGCCTTTTGTTAGTAATGATAGCTTAAGTCGATTTTGGTGCAAATTTGATTGGATTCGAGGGGGAGATTATTCAATCCAGATAAATAACAAAGATAATTGCGTTCAAGTCTGTGTAAAATGGGGGATTTTTTGACTTTGAATTTAAATGTTTATGTGTACTGTACTCTCGGCCTATTTACAGTTTATATATCAATATCGAATTTAAAACTATTTTAATTTGGCAACGCTGCTAATGCGTATGTATATTAAACATGTGCAAAGGCATTGACTTAAAAATTCTTGCGTTTTACACAAATGCAATTGCATACCATATAAAATTGCTGCATAACATGGAGTCAAAAAAATACCTTAAAACTCGACCTTCGTATATAAAAAGTTAGGTTGATATTGCAATGCATGAATGTTCAAGTTCAAAATTCGGACTATTATCATCCAATACCTTCAAAGTACATTATATTATCATCCAAAACCTTTTTTAAATTTCTTTCATGCCATTTTCATAAAAGATAAATCTTTTTGGGATAAATATTTTTTTATTCAAAGTTGCAATAAAAATTTTCCTCTCTCAGTTTCTCATTCATTACTTAGCAGAGAACTTAAAACAATACCAATTAGATAGAAACTAACCAAGGGAACATCAATTACTTGATAAATGAGGTTCGTTTGTGAAGTTCTTCATAATTAGTTTTAGCATTATTTTGGAAAGTTTCCTGGTTCTTGGTTCATTGGATTGTTGCTGCCATAAAAATTGCCATGATAGTTATAGGCTTTTTATTTGCCAAGGTTGTCAAGTTAGCTGACCCTTTAAAAAAAAAATCATTTGAGGAAAAAAGGTTGATTAAATAAAAATGAAATACTGGACACAAATAATATGAAATCTGGACATCGTGGCCAAAAATAATATGAAATTTTTGACCGACTATCAACTGTGTCAATGTAGACCTCATTTACTTTTATCATACTTCTATCGAGTTATATGGTGGTTAACTCGACAGAACAATAGCATAGCTGGTTTTACAAAGCAGATTAAAGGGTTTTGATTGAAACTTAGGGTTTATTTGTACCTGAAAATGTAAAAGTAAAATCCTTTAAATATGTTGTCCACATCATGCTTTGTCAAGTCAACCACTATAAATCAGTGGTGGTGCATTAAAAGTAAATGGGGTCAAAGAGTTTGGTAGTACTAGTGTTTGGAAAACAAAGTTCATATTGTTTTTTGCCGCCTCATGAAGTTCAGTATCTACGTCTAATATTCTAATAGAATTTGATACACCTTATGCATGTAAAAAGTTTTTTGTGCCTTGGTAATATCACACTCATTTTTTTTTTTAAGGATTTTTTTGGTCTTTGGGCCTATGTTTTATCAGAGTTGAGCTATTGGTAGCGCATAGAGTTGAATTTTTTTTTAGATTTAAATAAAACTAGTGTTAAACCACTTAAACAAATCTGTATTAGTAGCAATATCTGTCTGTGGAAATCGATGAGTTGTTGCTAGGTAAACAGATGGGATTTAAGGTATTAGGATATGCCGGATGCCGGTATACATGATAAATAATTGAGACACTTAAGTACACTATGATTATGAGGAGCAACGAGAAACACCAAGGTCATGATCATTGAACTCTAAGCATGTGTGTTTTGAGGTTGTATTGATTATTGAATTCTGATATTTTGAATTGAATGTTTATTTATTTATTTTTCTCACAGCCTCGAAACCCCGCCCTTTTTCTCGACCCAGCCGCAGTGCCCAGAGGCATTGTACATTTGTACTCCAAAATCAAGCAGAAAGTGACCCAGAGCCCTACGCCTCCGCCCCCTCTTTCCGTTGACTCTCACCTCCACCACGCCTCTGAAGCCCACCACCATCGCGCCGCCGCAGACCGCCGATCCGTCCTCAGTCCAGATATGTGACTGTAAGTTTAGTACTTCACTATGCTGTTTAATACTTTAATTTGTGGTTATTTTGCTTTTAGTAGCTTAATTTGTGAGTTTAATTTGCCAATTTCGATTCTAGAGTGGCTCAATTTGTTTGGTTAGTATAATTGTCGGTTGGACGATGACTGACTATTTGAGTTTGGGTTTAGTTGATGAAATATTGACCGTGTGTGTGAAATTGAGTTTGAGTTCGGGTTAAATCTAATTGTTCGTTAGATGCTGATTGAGTATTTTGGTATGATTTTGGTTTAATTTGTGAGTTTAATTCAATTTAAATCATAGCCGCTAATTGCGTATATGAAATTGAAATTGAAACTTTCACAAGACACTAGTCATTGTTGTTATTGTAAATCAAAGTGCATAGATATTTCAAAAAGAAAGCTATGTAATCATCATTCTCTTCAAGTTCTTAGATCCAAGAATGCATAGATAAGAGGTCTGCTCGAGAGTTTAGATGTAACAGATATGCAATTTAGTTTTATGGCTATTGTTAAATTTAATGTTGCCTGTACTATTATTCCGATTTCTGACCTCCCTTCCTTAACCTCTTGGATCCGGCACTGTCTGTCAAACAGATGCAGCTTAATTGAAAAATGGTCAATTTACTCTTAGGGAACGAATTTCATGAAATTGCAAGTTTATTTCTAATGCAATGAAATCAATGCTAGCAAATTCTGTATTAATACCGTTGGGCTGTCTAATGTATTTGGTATTGAGTTCTATCATAATGCTAGTTCTTTTTGGATTTCAGTTTTCCATTTGCAAAGTCACAATTTCCGTGTTGAAATTTTGTGCTGACACTTCAATGAAGGATGCTATCCATGTTTCTTTGTCAATTTTGTTGTGCTGATATATTTTTCCTTGTTACAAATTCGGTCCGGTGCCTGACTGGTGATAGTATTAACAGTGCATTCACATAGAGGCTGATTTTAGCATCACACTTGTGTATAATTATGCCCCTTAATTGAGCAAATGGTGGAGACTGATTTGGTATCATCATGGTTATTCGGAATGTTAGGTTCTTGAAGGATGACTGAGTTCATCTGGTTTTTGTCTGTACCACTCATCTTTTGCTGCTTCTTAGTACTGTAGGAAAGCATTAAGTTGTGCTAGTTTTACCTATGAATGTGATGGAGAGCAGAGAAGAAGCTGTAAGGAAGCGCAAGATGGAAGATGTGAGTGAAGCTTTTGATGAAATGTGTTGCTTACTTGCTTTCACTGAGGAAAAATATGGTTTTGAGCATCAGTTTAATAACCATTTTTAGTAACTTCTTTAACAAATTCTGCCAGATGGAGCGTCATGAAAATGAGGGCCGAGATGCCAATGAAGTAACTGGAGAAGCAGAAGATGGAATGAACTTCTCTGGGTCAGAAGAGATGAACCTCGGTATTGCTCGCACACTGGAGAAAGTTGAGAGATTTAACCAACTGGTACCATCCCCCTTGAGAATTTACTCTGTACATTCTCTGCATGGTTGCTGCATCTATTTAGGCTTTCCATCCAGTCATGAATAGATCATCTGTTTTCCCATTTGATGCAATAATGTCTATATTCCCTAATGCAAACCTTGATTGAGTGGATGATCTCTAGCATCTAAACTTTACCTCATTGCAGGTTTCTGAGATTCTGGAATCAGGGAAGTCAGTTTTTAGCAAGCTAAGTGAGGAATTTGAGGAGCGAGTTCTCATGTAAGCTACAAAAAATAGCAATGAAATATGATTATCAGGAGCTAGCTAAGAAGATTGCTTCATTTCTTCCGGTTCCAAAAATGCATGTTACAGGATACACAAGGAGCAGATGGAGAAATGGCAGGAGGAGATAAAGGTCCTGAGAATGATTGATGCCACAAATGAGGAGATGAATGCTCGTCTTGATAATGTCAAATGCCTGCTTCAAACAGTTCACATCAGCCAGTGAAGACTGCAGTTGCTTAGGTATGGGATCTTTATTCATCGTGATTTCTGCAGCGAGCTATAGATTTGCCCCACAACTATCAAATCTGTTAAGAGATATACAAGATTTTATCAGTCTCTTGTTTGTAAAGGTGTATCCCTGTCTGTAAAGGTGTTGAATTAGATACAGAACAAAGAGTTGTTTTTCCTTAATACGTAAAAGATGCCCATTGGTTGAACTTGCATTCATTGACATTTCATGGCTGTTTTACCACTGGAGGTTGCTGATGAAACACATTAATGGGATGCTGCTTATTATGTCGAGCTCTGTTTGATTGCAGAAGGCCGTATTCTACACCAAGTGTCATCTTGCCCCCTAGTCTTTCTCTTCTTCCATAAGTTTACCATGTAGTTTCAGTGTTGTTTCCTTAAATTTGCTAATCATGCTAATAAGGCACACTCAAAGCAAATTGTATTGGAACAAGGTGTACTTTTAGTGAAGGAACCGTGCTGACAATGTTTTGACCCTAGCCCCAAACTTGACATGGATCAAGCGTAAACACATTATTGGCTTTCTGCCCATCCTGAAAAGGCCTAGAGTTGGAGTGCTTGCAGTCTGGCTTCTACTTCCCCAAGAATATTGTCTGTGGCTGTTAAGTACATGAAATTGACAACGGTTTTTGCGATAGTCTTGGTTGCTTGAAGATTAGTTATGTATCTAACACAAGCAAAATTCCTTTTTTTTTTTCCTTTTCTCTAGTTTGGAGGGGGGGGGGACAAAAAAATTCTGAAAAACTTTTTCTTGTTTGTTTAGAAGCAGAGAAATGATAAAAAAGAACACACGTGTGCGCGCATGTGCGCACACACACTCATTAATAGAACAAGTTAAAACTCCAATCAGTCACCAAATTCCCAAATCACAGCTCGGAATGAAGGTTGATCGACATTCCCCTACAAAGAACCGGAAGAGAGAGGAAATGGGGAGTTGAGGAGGTTGCAGAATTGGAGCCAGGCAGGGGGTCACCAGAGACGTGAACGGCGAAGACACGGCAGCGGCCACCGTGGAGAATGTTGGCTGGCGCGGTGCCATTTGGCTCAGAGCAGCCAAGCAAATTAGACTCTGCCCACTAGGACAATTGGGACACTGATATGCCTCCAAGCCATTCACAATCATAGTCCCAGCTGGATTCAAGCCATGGGCTCGGCAATTCACCATAGCCGATGAGTTTTCAAGAGAAGCTATCACTGCTGCTCCTAATTGACAGATAGAAAGCAACGATGGTGCATAGTCGAACTTCATAAGGTCCCTGTCGGTAACCGTTGCTGTTAAGTTGATGACATGCTGCACCATCGAAGAAATGATAACAAAATCAACCAAAAAACTACCAAATAATCGGCCTCGAAAACCAGCGTAGTAAACCAACCCAAAATAACCCCCCTTCTCACTACCACTTCACTACTCCTTCCATGGTTACAAGCATCAAGCAACGACATGATCAAGCAAACAGAAGATGTAACAATACTCAACTTGAGGTAAATTCGGTGGTTCGTTTTATGCTCGGCCGCCTCTTGGTTGAGCACGGGTTGGCATACCTCAACAACGACATTTAGCACAAGGAACACCCCACTTGAGGAAGGCCTTTCTCCTATGTCTGGCTTGAACAGGGGACCTTGCCAATTGTTCATTACTGTTAGCCCCAGTGATAATTACCTTGATAATTCCTGTAACTGTATCGTAGGAGCTCTCCAGCCTTGAGAAGGGGGGACTGGGGGAGGAGCTGTATTTTTTACCAGAGACTTGACACACCTTCGCTTCCACAATCCATTGCTCAGAACTCAAACTTGAGACATAATGAGCTAAATGACTACAGAGGATGAAATGTCAGGGGGATACATTCCATATGCTCACTTACAAAAAGGAAACATAGAAAGAAAAAGGGACACATGATAGTCAAAGAAACACAGCCCCGAACTAAAAGCATAAAATAATAATAATAATAATAATAATAATAATAATAATAATAATAATAATAA
>JACYFF010031959.1:14787769-14809478 GCA_017589665.1 Selenicereus undatus
AATAATAATAATAATAATAATAATAATAATAATAATAATAATAATAACAAAAAATTAAAAAAAAGCCAACATCCTTCACAGAGCCAAACATTTCAGATGGATGTTCACAGGCAGGACAGCAAAAATGCTTTTCAGATATCCTCAGAGCCCCATAAGAAGTTTTGAGTGTTTCTAACATAGGGCTTGACCAAAGCACAATCAACATGGCACCAATGGATGCAAACATCACATCCAACCCAATCACATGTGTTAGAAGCAGTGTCAAACTTTGAACACACAAACAAGGCACATACACTCACAGCAGAGACCATCTTGACATGAGCAAAATATACAGTCACATTTATCCGCCGGCAATGCCTTTCCACAGCTGATATCTCTGCACTTGAGATTCAAAAATATCTCTGTTAAATCCATAGACATAAGGCTGTAATCATGGCGAAGAAGAAATTCAGGACGACTTGTCTTTATGGCTACCAAAATCCCCAACTGAGCAGGGTGTGACTTCAAAAGAGTCCCCAGATCAGGTCAGACCTTTTACACAATACTTGCTCAAGTGCAAATAGCTTTTCCTTCTCATCTTGCTTCACTATAATTTCACGTGTGGTCTCCTTCAAACAAACCAGTGAATGCTCAGGGAGGGAGTTGAGGGAGTCTACAGGCCATGGCTCTTATACTGTCCAATGCACATCACCATGAGAATAGGGGCTTCGATCGGGGCAAAAGCAAACAAACCATTTTTGTGAGAGTCGGGTTCCTAAACTTCCAACCAAACACAAGGTATGGAATTTGATACCTAAACGTATCAACTCCTAAGTTTCATTCTTAAACTTCCAACCAAACATTCCCTTATGGTTGGTTTTATTTGCCTTTGACTCTGAAACCAACTTAAGTATATGTTACCAAAATTTTCATAAGATCTTAAATTCCAAGACCCAAAAAACAAAAGAGAATGGGGTCTTCAGGCCACGTTTAGAAATTAATACCGTAGTGGACTCGTTAGCTTCAATTCTATATATATGGGGTCTCATCTTATTATGTTGGAGAAGGTATGCTGTCCTGTTGCTGAGCTGTCACAAGGAAGCTGAGCTGGCACCTGAGCTTGTTATTGTTTTTTGTCCATTCTTGTCGCTAGATATTTACTGAGATATTTGATGATGTAATATAAGTGTTGGTGTTCCCACCCATTGGCATTTGCAGGACACCAACAACAACAATGATTTCAAATTGAAAATAAAAATTAAATCAAAAGGGCTAGAGTTTGAGAGACGGTGCAAGAATTCAAGCTAATACTAAAATCAAGATTTCGTAAGTAAAATCTTGAATGGGTGGTTCCTTTTATTTAATGAAAGGTTTGACATTGTGGAGATATTTGATTTAAAGTCTTTGCTAGGTGGCACTAGGCATTGACAAATTGCAATGTCACTTTCAATAAAATCTTAAAATGGTGGTTCCTGTCATTAAATGAAAGGTTTGACATTGTGGAGACATTTGGTCTAAAGTCTTTGTTAGGCGGCACTAGGCTTTGACAAATTGCAATGTTACTTTGCTAGCATGCTCTATAAGTGACGTTGAGCTACATTGCATTTGGCACATCAGGCACAAACTTAGAAGGCAGTAAGCTTTAGCTTAATAGAGTGATCTAATTAAAATTGGATGAAAGAGTGAGTACACAAACTAAAAATAGTGTGGAAGAGTATGCCAAAAATATACCCTATTGATCTAATTAACAAATATCGTGTAATAATTCTATCCAAAAAAAAAGGTGTGATAAGTTCGTTAGGTAAGAGAGTGAGATGGTTTGTAACTTTGCATTGTATGGTTAAAATATTATTGTAGTGGATATTATCCTGCTCAAATAGGGATCATGGACATAGCTCTATTGAGAAACTGGACCACGTCAAAATTCTTATGTCATTTTTTCTATTTTTAGGCATTGTTTTTGTTGACCCATTCATCGTCTCCCAACAATAGGTCAACCACACTAACTGTATATAAGTCTGGGGCTGAATGGAAAATCGCAGTAACGAAACTAGTGCCCCCCCCCCCCCCCCCCTTTTTTTTTCCCCAGTAGCAGCATGCAGACTCCTCCCCCATTCCGCAACCTACATTTTGTCCAATCGTTGTAGTCCGTCGAATCGTTGGGAGCTGAGCAACCTCAACTAAAGAGGGGATCCTGTCGGGGTTAATTTTCTAACATTTTTATTTGGGGTGTTGTATTAGACATGCGAGAACTATTTTCCTGCTTATTCATCAAAATATTAAATATTAAAAAAAAAACTATTAAAATCCAACGTTGTTGAAGTTTAGAAAAAAATAAATGGTTAAGATTAGACAATACCATATGTATAGCTAGGCTCGCGAGAATTATCATAATCTGTGTGATTGCCCTTTCTTCCGTTTTCACTAAGTAACACAACTAAGCATTCGATCACATCGAATTTCAATTATTTGCTTATTGTATCAGTGTTTCTTACTTTGTTTGGATTATAGAATCTTATTTAACAAAAATAAGCGGTTAAGAAATAAGGAATTAGTGAGGGGACTCCCTGGACTGTAAAGCTGCTTGAGTGTGTCTTTTTGTTAGGGATTCTTAGAAACTATTAGGTTAATTTGAAACATTTTTAAGCTGAAGTTGAGAATCAAGTAGCCTGAAAGGTTAGATCTTTTAGGTTTGCCATGAAAATGAATCTGCGACCAAATTCAAGAAGTTCCATCGCGGAAATCAGACAGAGCTGATCACAAAGCTTCTCTTTCAGGTTGTAAAATGTAAACCACAACTCTTCTTAAACTTCCACCATAAAATTTTTACAAAGAACATGTCAAAAAAGAGGCTTAGATTTAGGAATCCTGAGGACTATGCAAAGGGTGTACAGATCTTCTACTATTTTGCCTCACCAAAGGTGACAGATTACCAATGTCCTTGAATGGATGCCGGTTTGAAGATAAGAGCCTGCTACCACTTTTGTGAGGTGCTTTCTTTCCATCACTGTAATCAACCGCTTTTATTTCTGTATTCTCAACCACCTTTATGTCTCTATTCTCACTTGCTAGACCACTTCCTTTCACTTGGGAACTTAACAATCGTTTTTCCCTTGCGAGCTGGGCTCCAAGTGATATTGGTCCTATATCTTTCCTTGCTTTCAGTTCAGAGTCATGGCTGCTTCTTTCGATCCTCAATTTCTCAAGCTCTTGCTGCAGCTCTCTTAGTTGTTCCTGCAGTTGATTTTCCTTGCTTTCTGAAGAAAGTGCTTTCTGCTTCCATTCCTCCACCTATTCAAAGGAAAATGCAGCTAAGTGAAGTTCTTTTTGCCACTAAGAAGGGACAAACACTAGGAGAGCTATGAGTTTCTAAAGACGTCTTGTATTTGAAGAATACAACTGAACAACAGCGTGAAAATATTCAGACCGCATCAGAGCAGATTCTTTCTATAATATTCTGGTCATGTTAGATGTTCTATTTCTATTTTCCGATACAATAGGATTAAGGTTCGGTCATTTAGGGCTCAGGAAACATTTAATATGTCATCAGTTTTATATACAACTTTCAAAAAACTTCAATGAATTGTGTTTGAGCACATTTCAAGTCAGCTAGGTTTGGATACGATGGATTCAAGTTAAGTCAATTGGGGTTGAATTGCGTTTCTTATTTGAGTTAAGTCAGTATCAGGAACTCGTTACAGGTCTGTTTTCCCATGTCCACCTGAAAAACATAGCGTAGCCTTACCTCAAAGTTCAAAGTTTCGATTTTACAACTGGATTCAAGTGCTCGCTTTTCCCAGAAATCCCGAGAAGCCTGCAATTCTTCCATTTCCTCTCTCACCTGTCCGAGCATCTCTTGCATCTGAGACCATTGTTCAGTCTCAGCCCTCACCTGTTCCATTATCCTCCTCACAACAGCTTTACAGTGACCTGAGCATGTTCTTAGCTCGCCTGACTTACCCTCCTGCAAAACCATTTGTAGCACAAGATAGGTAAGCTACCAGATCAAATAAGGTGTCTCGAGTTGTTGAAGAACAAAAGAAGTCAAAAATATGCCTGAGACTGAGAGTGTAGTCGTAGTGGAAAGGAAGATGAATCGGGGAGGTCATGTCTCTTGGAAGTTGAGGCAGAGTTGGGAACCGAGGAGTTGGCTGAAGGGCCTAACATGGATCCGTACTCTTCTTCCATTCTCTTCAGCAACTTCCCCTTTGATAGCCTCTCCATTTTCGTTCTTAGTGTCTCCACCTGTGCAAATTTCCACATCCATGTCAAGAAGATGAAGAAGCTTGTTATCATCCCAACTTGCCATTCAAAGCATTAGAATACAAAGCTATTATGCATAATGGAGAAAAGAGACCATGCCTTCTGCGTGTTTTTATGGCCTTTTATCCTCCACTTTAGAGTATATCAGTAAGACGCTGAGACAGGGGCAGTCCAATCCAGATTGGATTTATATGATGTTCGGGTTGGAATATTTCAGGTCAGTTCAGTTTGAGTTCCGGTGGTATTATTCATCATTGAGGTCAACATAGGATCGAACATCAGATTTGTCAATTGAATATCATATTGGCTTGATGTCTGGTTAGGGTCATCTTGAGTGAGTTCATTGACCTTTTATTCAAATAACTGCTAACAACATAGGTCGGATCAGCTTGCTTGGTTTGATATGAATTAGTTTTCAGTGTCAGTTTACTCCCACAAGTCCAAATCCACACCCAAAATTCATGCCTAGGTCGAGTTTGTCAGCTCTAATAGCTGTCTCCTAAAGTGCAGAAGTGCCTATTGGGTTAGACCTTAAATAAAAGACCATGGACTACCTAATACCCCATAAGCACATAACAGTTTAGAAAGGCATTTACACGAGCAAACAAGCAGAAACTTAGATAATTAAAAAAAAAAAAACCAGCAAACAAACCCACTTACATCAGCAAACCTGTTGGACCTTCGACTCGAAGCAAACCCCTCAAATCTTCCCTCTCTTGATCGTTCAGTCGAAAAGCCAGATTCCGATATCTCCCCTATGTCCTTATCACCATTTTCACGGAGTTTTTCAAGCTCTTTCTGAAGCAGAGATGCCTGCTTATCAAAGTTACTACTGCTACTGCTGTTATGCCTAGAATGTTTCATCTTAGAGCTCCTTTGCAACTCTACAAGCTTTCTTGCCAACCCCTCAATCTCCTCCTCCATTACTAAGTCCACACTTTTGCCTTCTCTGATCTTCTTCTTCCCCTATCACAAAACATCTCAGTAAGAAACTGCTCTTACTTTTCAATATTCATCAAATCATGAACCTGGCTTAAATAATTAAATGGAAACCCAGAAGCAGAACTTGCAACAAAAACCAATCAAACACAGACATGTACTTTCACGTGAATTATTTCAATAGTGACATACAAGGTACAACTGAGTCAACACAATTCAAATCAAATCTATTATATGATTAAATGAATTTAGAATATCCCACCTCCAACATTTTGTTTTCATTTGAAACTTTACCCTATCCATCAATTAGAGAAGGTAATAAAATTTACACCCATTTAAAATTTGTAAACTTTGCTATATTTAGAATTCAAGTGGGTGATAAAAATAGGTTTTAAATAGGTATGGGGTAGATATAACGGGTGCGGATCTGGGTACAATATGGGTATAGTCGTCACCTACCTCATACCGCACCCTATCTGTATCTGTTTTTATAATGAGAAAAAAAAATATTTTAGATCAATAATTTTCTTGTTTAAGTCAAATGCAAACACTTCTAATAAGAAATTAGTCAATAATGTATTTGATTTTACATTTCTAAACAATATACTCTCAAAATATCACAACTTTGTAATTTTATAATGACAAAAATATATATCATACTTAGATATGGATTGTATATTGGTATTATTTTTCATTCTCTATCCAAAGAAAACCCATATACTTGCAAAACTCGATAGATATGGATATAAATTTTCTCTTTTAATACCCAATGGATATGGGCATATAAGTATGATTTTTAAAAACAGGTATTGGTGAGCGGATGATTCAACCCGCCCTGTAGCCGCCCATTGCCTTCCATGTCACCAATTCAAATAAAGGTTAAGAAATCCAAAATCAAAATAGCCGATTTTGAGTGAAAAAGTCTCATCAAAACTATCATGCATTTTGGGAGATTAAACCTAATGTACTTTAAAATCATGAAATGAGGCAGAAAGAGTGATAATACTAACAGAGAGTAGAGTGTGAAGAGCAGATTTCAAACTAGTGTGGAGCAAACCCCTTTCTTTATGCAACTTCTTTATCGCAATCTCTCTCTCCATCCTCAACAAATTACACTCGGCTCTCAACATCTCCGCTTGAAACCTCCACTTCTCCTCACCACTTTCTCTCTCGTCCTCTTCTGCCTCATTCACTCTCTCTCTCCTGCCGGAATTCAACAGCACCACCGGCGGAACGCTGTACAAGAACGCCCCCTCTTCATCGAACAGCCTCTCCAGCTTCTTATTCCCCTTGGAATTCGAAATATTCGACTTGACGGCGGCGATGTTCCTGGCTGGATGTTTCCGGCGACTGCTACGCCGTGGGAGGTGCAGGATTCTCGGCGTCGGCGGCGGCGGCGGGTGCCACTTGGCTCTTCTTACCGCTGTCATCTCTCTCACTCTCTCTCTCTCGATGTTCTGGGGCTTCGCCTTGTCTTCTCGGGGTGTTCTTGCTGGCGTTGTGTTTAGTGCGCGAGAGAGAGAGAGGAGGGGGGGGGGGGAGATTTGAAAGAGAGGGGTTGTAACGGTACGGTGAGGCATATGTGGGGGCCAATAGTGTTTTGAGGAAGTGGGGCCCAGGGAGTTCTTTTTTCAGTGGTATTGTAGTAAATAATTTATGTAGAAAGGGCCAAAATGGTGATAGAGCACAAGAAGGGTGGGGAGGTAATGATGATGGGTCTGCAACTGCGCTTTGTTTCGGCATATCAAACCTGCAGCTCAAATGTAATGCAGCCAACTAGTTTTGGTGACTTTCTTACCTTGGGCAAGAACTAAAACTCTCTTCATCTTTTTTTAATTTGAAATTTTTTTGAATCCAAGGGTTCAAGTAGGATTCCAATTTCCGGATGATTTATATTAAAAAAATTATGTTTGAATTACAGCTTAATCCTAGAGTATTAGTTAGCATTATTGTCAAAAATTTGTGTATGATATTGGTTTTTTGTCCCCTTAAACATTATCAAATAGTATCCTTTAGATACCACTTTTTACTCTTTATTCATAATCCCCTAGAAGCTGGCAATGAGAAGGGAAATATTAGGAGATTAACATAGTCTATAGTGGTTTTCAAATTACAGAAAGAAAGATTGCTTAATTTTGCATGGTAAGATTCATGCTAGACAAACTTAGTTCCTATTAGATAATCTGTACAACTAAGGGTCTGTTCTTTTCGTTGGTAAATTGGAATGGATAAAAGGGTGAAGTGAGTAGAAGTAGGTTCACGTGGATTGAAGTAGATTGAAGTGTGCTGAATTTTTTTATGTGATAAATTAAACTTGGTTAAAATAGTGGAAGTGAGTTGAAGTGGGCTGAAGTGAATTGAAGTGGGTTAAGATTGGTAGTTTAGAATTTACCCACGAAAAGAATAGACCCTTAGGATTTCGTTGGTAAATTGGGGTTGGTAAAAGGGTGAAGTTGATTGAGGTATGTCGAAATGGGTTGAAGTTGGTACTTTATGTTGAAATGAATTGAAGTGGGTTGAAGTTGATTGAAATGGATTAAAGTGGGTACATTTTGTATATTGGTTAAAATAGTGAGAATAAAATTTTAAAGGAGGTGGGTTGAAGTCGGTTGAAGTGGATTGAAATTGATTGAAGTTGGTATTTTGTATTAAAGTAGGTTAAAGTTGGTTTAAGTTGGTTGAAATAAGTTGAAGTTGGTAACTTAAAAAAGACCAACGAAAAAAACAGAGTCTTAACCTCCCGCTCAACCATTATGGTGATAAAATTTGAGTTAAATCCTGTATATCAATTAGTTTAACCAAGGAAATACTTTCTAGTGTATAGGAGTTGTTACTATGTATTGATTCAAATCCTGCTCATATGATACATCAACTATAGTGTCTACCTACTGTTAAAAAAATTATATTTGTCGGAAAAAATATTAGAATATACACCTTAAATTAAGTTTTCCTAATAAAATAATAATTTGACCACAGGATCAAAAGTCTTTAATTAGGAAGGACCCAATCCAATATTAGTACAAAAAACTTTGACAAATTAATTAAAGCGAATCAGAATTCTGAAACCCACGTTTTCCTTTTTTTTTTTTTTTTGGTTTTTTCATTTCAATTTTAAGTGGTAAAAAATCAAACTGGCAAACTGAAAAAGGCCACGCATTTCCAGGAAGAGAAGGCCTTGTGTTTCATGTACGTAAGTTAATGCAGAGACCGTGTAAGTGAGAGAGCGTGAGTGGCGTGCAGGTGTACCCTCGATTTCTTCAAACCAACATACATTTCAAACTCAACCAAAAGCAATGCGATTAATATTTATGCTCTTTTCCTTTTTGGTAAAAAAAATTAATAAGAGAATTTCATTAGGAGAACATTGATCCTTGTTCTTTCTAGATTTTGCCGATGCCCAATGTCCCCTAAACAACTCTGTTGTTCAAAGGCTATATAAGATCACCCTGGTCGAGTGAATAGAGTTATGATTAAAGTTAATTGAGACAAAAATATAGAAAAGTAAACGTAAACAAGACACAAGTAATTTTTGATAAGGTTAACTTCAATTAGGTTTAGACCCCGCATAGAGTTCTCTAACTCTATAATTAACCAAATTTTATTAGAAGAGATTATACAACTCTAGAGCACATCTACTTTAAGGTCCGTTTGGGAATAAAGTAAATTAGAGGAGTAAGAGTAAATAAGAGTAAAGAGTAAGAGTAAAAGCGATTAAATAATAGTAAGTTGTTTACCCTTATTTAGAAGTTTATGGAGAGTAAGAATTAACTCTTGTTTGGAAGAATATGAGACTAAATAAGAGTAAGTGAAAGAATTGACACTTGTCCTGACTAAATAGATTGAAATATATTATATTCAGATTTATGAGGGTAAATATATAATCTACTCCTTCCTTACCTCTCCTTACTCATCCTTATACTCCATTTTGGAGTGTAAGAAAATGGATGGTTGATGGGAGTAAGGGGGAGTCAGAGTTGCTCTCCCTGACTCCTCCTTACCCTCCTCTTTTTTTTTTTTTTTTAACTTCCAAGCATGGGTAAAAGAGAGTACTTACTCTCCCTTACTCCCCTTTACTCCTCCATACTCCCCATCCAAATAGACCCTAAGTTCCAAGCTGACATCCTCAACAAGGCGTGGTAAAGTTAACATTTCAACTCTATAATCCCACCCAATTATAACTTGAACGATACAAATTAATTGAAATAGAAGCAAATTAAAGTTCAATGTATGCCAATGAGTGCTTGAGTAAGAGGTATGCTTGTGCTTGCTTTTCTATACTCCGCAACCTTCAAGCAGCTTCAATATTTATAGCATAAGCTTGAGAAAGTCGTTAGAAGTTAGCCGTTAGAGCAATCTGAAAATTCAGCTCAGTTCAAGGCCTTGAAAACAGTTTAAGATCATTGAAAAATATGCAACTTTAGCAATTAAGTTCAATTTTCCATCCAACGGCTAATTTGTTATTTTTGTGCTAATCAGAGATTTTCTAAGATTAATTGCAACTGCCTTTCATAATTGAAGCAAGTATCAAGCACTAAATCAATCCTTGATCCTAAAATCTTGTTAAGTAAATTTCAAGGTAAATCAAATTCTTGTTAAGCAAATATCTCTAACAAAGTGACACATTTTATCTCATAATATCATAATCAAATTTGAGTAATAAAATATAATATCATAAAGATCACATATTTAAATTTGAATACTAAACTATTTCAAAGATATTATGGCACATTATATAAAATCAATTAAGCGATACTAATATGCCAATATTCACTTCAAAAACATAGCACATTTAAACAATAGTAATTCTAATGTTGATCCAATTATTATATAATAAACATACTAATGGGCCAACTCTTTTTTGACTTTCATCAAAATATATTTATAAAATACATTATAAGCTTTAGGAAGCTAACAAACTCGCTTACACCACTATGATTTTGGATGAGATTCATTTGCTAATTCGATCATTAGAGTTTAATAGTGTGTTTTTATTTTTGTGATTGATTAATTAATTAAATATATGTTTAATGATAAAAAGTTATTTGTTTTGCACTAACCCAAAAATAAAAGTGATAATAAGTATTTATTTTAAACTATGTTATGTGTTACATGCATTTTTCATCATTTATTTTGATCTTTAATCTTCATGTTATTAGAGTAGAATTACTGTTGAAACCATATAAAAGATAGAGCTACTATTGATTCATAAGTAAGTTTACTCCTCAAAAAGTTAGTCATATTATTCACATAAGAAATCTTACAATATACTTTAGCATAAAAGTTAATAATATATTTATATCTTCTATTACACATAAAAACAACACAAATTTAAGGTAGGAGCATCATTTATTTTCTCTTGGAATCAACCTCTCTATGGGCAGTAATACTGGTAGAGGTAAGATTGTCTTCATCTGGATCTTCTCAGACCCCGCGAAAGCGGAACTCACACTGAGAGTTGTTGTTGTTGTTGAGCATCATTTCTTTTCAAGTATTCCCTATCTCCAATTCTGCATCAAAGAATTCCCAACATCAATGAAATTAGTCTTCAAAGGTGTTGAATTTTTCTTAATCTATGCTTCATAAATTTCTCCTAAGGATTAATGACGATAAAACTTGTTTAATTAGAGGCCTCAATTTAGCAATTAGGTTTAAAATACTAAACATATTTGATATCTATAATTTTTTGTTAGCGCTATTAGGACTACTTTCGTAGATCATTTAAGATATTAAACAATTTTACTTCTACAGATATTTCTACCTGTAAAAAGGTCGATTTCAAATGACTTTTGTGAACCATTTACATTTAGGAAAATTACTAATTTCTTTAACACATAACAAACAAGCATACGCATTTGGAGGGGAAGGAGGGCGAAGTTCGAGAAAGGTACAACTTGAGAATGCTGAAGACTGACAGGGCACGAGACATTAGGTGGGTGTCCCAGTTCCAGCCTCCTCTCCTTCCCCCAATAGTTGACTCCCATTTTGAACAAATTATTATTAAACTTAACACTCACAATTGATTCAAAATTTCATTTACTATGATATTCATTACTTGAAAAAAAAGAAAAAAGGGTAGTACTTGCCGTGTAAGCATGGCCTAGCAGTATTTATTAAGCTTAATTATCACGCTAATTATTCCAAATTAATTACATTTTTTTGCAGTCCAGAAGCACTTAAAATTCGACTCTGACTCTGGCAACCATTTGTTCCAGGTTTCTTTTCAATTTAATTAATTAATTAATTAATTAATTACTAATGATGGTCATCATGGCCTAATTGGTGATGAAAAGGGGAGGAAATTCAGAAAATCTTTGGGGGCAAATTTTAAATGCTCTTGCCCATATAAATACTGGAACAGGTATTGTTAGGCAGAGCAAGCCAACTCTACATGCATGGTTTTAGCCATGTCTGAATATAATTAATGGTATTTTTATGTATCATTTATTCATTTATTATTTAATAAGAGCCATAAAAATAGATTGATATCAAAAAATTGAGATATGTTCTATTATAAGTTATTGTTTTGAAGTTTATCAAATTTATTTAAGAATTATAAAGCGGTAATGAATAGGACTATACTAGCTTTCTAAACTATCAATATTATTATTAGTTTGATCTCTCTATTAACTTGGATGTTTATTTAATTACTTAATTATACATTTTTTAACTGTTAACTGAGTCCAATATATACTAAACTAATAAGTAATCTATATAGGGACATTGCACATTCGAAGGACGTAATATGCATCGACAAGGTCATGAATATCTAGGTTTATTAGAAAAGATGAACTTATTCAACTTAAATTGACATTTATTGATATTTATTCATATATTATTGATTCTCATTAAAAAAAGAAGAAGAAGAAGAAATGTTCATGAATGGTCAAAGTTGCCATGAGAACAAAAGCACTAAGGATCTGTTCTTTTCGTTCAAAAATATAGGTTGGTAAATGAGTTAAGTTGGTTGAAATAAGTTAAAGTGTGTATTTTTTTGGTTGAAGTGGGTTGAAGTTGATTGAAGTAGTTTGAATTTTTTTTTTTTTTGGTATGATGGGTAGAAGTTGGTGAAAATAGTGGGAAGTGAGTTGAAGGTGATCGAAGTAGGTTAAAATTATTTGAAGTCAATTGAAGTTGGTTAAAGTCGGTATTATATTATTGAAATTTGTGAAGTGAGTTGAAATTAATTAAGATTGATAAATTTGAATTTACCAACGAAAAGAACAGTGCCAAAGCCAAACTACATTACAAACCAAATGCAAGAGGAGGAAGAATAGGACAGGCTTGGTGAACAAAGCAGTGCCCCAGTAATCGATCTCCATGGTTCTTTCCCCCTGTCTAGGTCGCTTTCATACAATTTAGTTACATTTCTTCTTTTTATAGAAAATATATTAAATTAAACGTTTGCTGAACCTATTATTCAGTGAGAAAATACCTAACTTTAAACTAATCACAAAAATTCAATATTAAATTTTAAAAAGATTCACCAAATTGGTGGGTTCCATAAGGACTTGCAAGCAATATTACACTATGCATTACTTTTTATTTTTTTAGAATACATCACGAAGCAATGCTTCTTAAGCATTCAATTGCATTACATACGGGATGACATGCTATGTAAGAATGTCGTGAAATATTGTTTTGGAGTAGAAATGTAATAATAGCAATAAAATTTTTAAAAGCTAAATGTTATGTATGCATAGGGTATGAATTTTTCCCCTAAATATCCTAAGGATGTATTTGGTAGGGTGAAAATCATTTTTTCGGAACATAATTTTTTCATTTTATAGTGTTGGATAAAACAAGAAGGGTAAGTTTGTTTTCAGTGGAAAATCACTTTCCCTAGAATGAAGAAAAATATTTTCACTTTGAATGGAGTGTAAGTTGATTTTTCATTTCTTTGGCCCTTACACGGTTTCACGCTCTTTCTCTCTTTCATGTCTATTTTCTCAACATATAGTTCAAAGATTGGGCAGTATATTAAAGAATAGCAAAACTGTATCATCTTGATGCCGATACCGATCACGCTGCCGGTGAATCTAACAACTATGATTTCATTGAAATCCAAAATGCTCTACAATTTATCATCAGGGTTAAGAAGATAGAGAAACACATTAGATTTTTCCTCTTCTTTGGTTGGATTCCTACTCGAAGGTGGGAAATCGATAAGCGCTGTTAGTATCAAATTGTTGATAGTAGGTAAGATCAAAAAAATTGACAAATGTACATATTGCCACAACTTTGATCTGGATGACACCACTATTGTAGTATAATTCCCCAAAGAACAAAATATAAATTCTCATTTTTCTAAATATCTTACTTATTTTTGTTTTTTCACTAATGTACCTCTTTTTAGCTTTTTTATTCATTATTTTGTCATCAAACTCATTTTTCAGAAACTTCATTTTCTCTTTTACCAAACAACTGAAAATAATTTTGCATAAAAAATCATTGTACATGAAAAATAATTTTCTAAGAAAATAGTTTTCAACCCTACCAAACACACTCCAAATATTATGTATGCTATCAACATTATACTTGTAAGTTTTTCCTTATGAAGAAATAAGAAGCTAATGTCAGTATCAATATGTCTAAAATTAAAGTTACTTTTAATTTAGGTAAAAGATGATAGTTTATTCAAATATTGCCAAGTATTTTCGTTATAGCTTTGATGATTATTTAAATATTTTGAATTAAAAATCAAACTCTTAATAGTTAATTGTTAATTAATAAATAAATAACCGACTTTCTAAGCAAGCCATCAATGCGTTGAGAAAGTATGGAAATTTAAAAACTTGAACGTACAAATTTAAATTTAAATTTAAATAGGAGTACTAAAGGAACTAAATTAGTAAATGGAAAATGGTACATTACATAGTTGCTTGTCTTTTATCATGGGAGGTAGTAAACTCACCTACATGGATTCTCAATATTTAGTATTAATAAAAAGAAAACTTTTGGATGTATGCAATTGATTCGATTGTACTTATTAATTTGGCACCACATCACACGTGGAGGGTTTCAAACTACTTTGTCAAGTGATGAAAGAAATTAATGCATTGGTGCTTATGTTATGTTGTCCTATGTTGCCTATGGACTCCAACCCTACTCGTTCTTCGATGTTAGTTGCCCCAGTTAATGAAGTTTTTTTCTTTTTTTTTCCCTTTTTGGAGGTGGCAAATTAAGTCAAAATTGAAAAATAAAGAGTCATATTATAATGATCAATTGTGTTTCGCTATGATAAGGAGATTTGATAATTACGTTACAAAAATATAGTGAGACTTATTCTGTATTGGATATAGCTCAATTGCAATTTCAAATGAAAAAGTTGCTCTAAATTAGTTATAATATTACTGCATGGTAGAAGATATTTAGTACTTTAAATTTTCATAATACAATTATACAATAAAGTAGTTTATACGGTAACCTTATGAATACTGCTTAATAGATGACGCCTGATACATTGGTCGGATATTCAATTACTTTAATTTGAATTATTGAAAGGATGTCTTATGTTCATATATCGAAAAGTGGACAATTAAACCTATTTTCCGATTCAATAGAAGCCTAAAGAGATGAATATGGTTCACCTCCCCTCCATTGAATTTGCGTTGACAGTATTCTCAAAAAAGAAATCTTTTCTTATTTCTAACCCGACTCACAACTAAGATCACTAATTGAAATGACCGCTCAGTGACAAAGAAGATAGGTTAAAATATTTTTAGCAGTTAGAACATAAAATCCTTAAAATTATCAGCCTTTGCAGTGCCTTCGGCTTCGATATAAAACAAACATACATGAAGAGACCAAACCAAAAATAAAAAATAAAAAACCCCTCCAATCTCTCAATAACCAGCTTTTTTTAGTTGAAAAAAAAAAAAACAATAATTTGGTCCCTAGGCAAGGATGGCCTGGAATTCGCTAACCCCGGTGCCAGCAAAATGCGAGTATGGTGTTAATTTGCCCTTAAATGACCCTCCTAGCCCGGCCCGGCCCAATTTGTTTTCGGAAGAGTATCTGTTCGGCCTAGCTTGCAGTTGCTAGGGCTGGACAGCCTCAAAATTATAGCGGTTTAATTCATTCTGTGTTTTAAAATTCAAGCCGAAACTTACCAAAATTTGCATAACTAGGATGATTTATATACTATCATTCCATGAGTATATGAACATCTAATGTTGACAAAGTCGATATTATGTTTCGAGACTTGGGGCACTTAATAGAAATTACTGACGATCCTTTATGGACCCCCTTCTTTTAATGGTTTAGTTTTCGACTGTAATAATGTGATACTTGAGCTTATAATTTAGAACTTATAGTCTTCTATGATGATCTATATACAATCTCTCGATATCCCACTGATTTTGTGCATTAATGTTTCTAGTTAACCAACGTACTGAACTCTGCTTTGTTGGCTAATCTTACTACTGATCACAACAACACAACAACAATAACAACAATACCTCCCAGCGTGGGTCCTGTTTTGGCGGGATTTGGGGATATCTAGATGTAGGCAGCCTTACCTCTACTGGCATCAATGCCCGTAGAGAGGCTGATTCCAAGAGACCCATAAAATAGGATTCTGTGAAAATATTTTAAGGAAGAAGAATTTTGAAAAAACATTTTATGGAGCAAACTAAGGATAAATAGTAGAGAATGAACTAAGAAGTACTAATAAATTCTGTGGTAGTAACTATGTAAATGTAAAATGCCTCCATATATAGTTTTTCCTTTGTTCAATTGATTCTTATTTTACTGTGGAATAATAGATTCTACCGTTTTCATGACTAATGCATTAATTAACAAGTTAGAAAGTCAAATTACTATTTATTAAAAGAAAAATTGTAGACAAACTTTCTATATCGAATATGCACATCGTTTAATGTACGTAAAAGGTTGCATAATCAAGTAGTGTTGATATATAAACAAATTTCTGATGCTGAATTTTCATACTGAAAGTGTTAAAATGCAAAGTATGTTTGATTAGATATTGGGGTGTTTCGTAAATAGTTTTTAGAAAAGTCTTTTGAATTAAGATTAGTTGTTTGATCAAGTCAAAAGGCTAATTTGAATATTTGATAAAAGAGTCTTTTAGATAGCTTTTTGGATAATTAATTTTTTGTCTCACAACTTCATTAGAAACAGCTAATTTTACCAAATAGTTTTTCAACAAATAGCTAATACAAATAGCTAATTTAAATAACCAACAACTAATAATTAATAGCTAATACAAATAATAAATAACTAATAATTAACAATTGATTGACAAATAAGGCCATTATACATCAAAGTTTCTAGCTTGTTCTAGGAAGTGGGCAAGACTAGTTTCTAGCTCATTCTAACTGATCATGCATGAGAAGCTACCAATGCAGGAAAAAGACCAAAATCACACACGTGGCAGTTGCTCATTTAGTCACATCACATGCTTTGGATAACAGAATGGATCATGGCCTCCTATAAATTAGATTCTCTCTCCTCCGCAATTTCCATGCAAGATTAATCAGTTCTCGCTCGTAGGAGAGAGGAAGAGGAGAGTCATCAATCAATGGCTTCCTTGATCACAATGCCAGTCTCATTCCTGGGCGGCTCAGCCACAGCCACAGCCACCGCCACCGCCACCGCCACCAGAACCCCACCAACCACCCCCAGTCGTGGTGGCCTTGTGGTAGCGAACGCCGCCATGAGGGTGCCAGCTGATCTGTCAAGTGACACGCAGGAAGTTGAGAACAGCAGCACCACAAAGAGGAGGGATCTGGTGTTCGCGAGTGTAGTGGCCGCAGCGTGCTCCTTAGCATAAAATAATGTTTAATATAAATAAATGTATGGTCATCTATAATAATATATATTTTATGTAAAAACTCAAATATAATTTAAGTCGTTATATTATGTTTTTATGTTTATATATACGTTGTGTTCATAAGATATTTATAAATTTTGTATATTGGTAGTATCATTAAAAAATATACATATTTATGTAACTAAAATAAATGAATGTTATAGAAAATTTATGAGATGTAAAAAGATGTAGGAAGATGGAAGGAGATGTAAGAAGATGTAAGGAGATGTAAGAAGCTGTAAGAACATGTAAGCTCTTAGTTAAATCCTAAAAAACGCGAAATAGAACAGGGCCTCAAGCTAGTCAAAATTACAAGTGTATCACATTTGCCAATCTTCCAAGATCATCAGCACCTTAGACCAGGAGCACTTTTTGGCAAAGCCAGCAGAGATCCTGGACGTACAGAGTGAGTTTCAACCAAAACTGAACGTGCGACGATGTCATTAACATGGGACTAACAAGAAACAATGAGATAAAATTATCTTCATTGTGAACAATTTCACTCGGCGCTCTTGCCATTTTGCTGTGCTGCAACATAGTTGCGGATGATTTCCAGGGCGAACTGATGAGCTGTCTTGTTCTGCAGCTTTGCCAGTTCATTTACAACCTGATATGTTTCTTTGTCACCAAAAAGCTTCAGGCTGAATTTTCCTGATACCTTGGGGACACCTTCCCATTTCGCAACCCACTCTTGAAGTTTCTCAAATCCCTAGAAAAGAATGAAGATTACCAAATGATCATCTCTTGATTACCAAAAATAGATATTCACAAATCCAAATAGCTGTTAGTATATGCTAAGTTAGCTAGTAAAGTCTCTAGAGGGTAGCTGTCAACGGAGGTCAGGGACAAACCCCCCCCCCCCAAAAAAAAACAAAAAACACCAAAAAATGAACGTGTGCAATTACGAAGTCATCAGATGATTGATTAATGACTAATGATTAAACTCACCAGACGGTTGGTGAACTCGCCAAATGATTCTTTGGAATTTCGAGAGCGTCTCCAATGGTAAAATAATGGTTCTAGAACCTTCTCTAGCTCTTGAAGTTTAACCTTATTCAGGAAACACTTCGCCAATGCAGATTGATTGGGCGTACCCCCCAGCCATATCTGTGCAAAATCATATTTTCTTTGTGTTACAGCAAAGATTATCTGAATAAAACGAACCAAGAACACCAACTCCAGTATGTTCCAACTAAAAAAAAGACGGGATCCTCCAAAGTAGATTCCTAGGAGATCCATGTATATAATCTTAACCTAACAAGAAATAAAGGTAGTTAGTGGAAGACCCACAAATAAGAAAACTGAAAATGCTTTTGAATAGAGAACATTCTAAAAAACAAATTGAAAGAAGCTGTTTTAAAAAAACAAACAGATAAAATAAAGTGAACCTTTTGAAGAACTAATTCACAATGTTTCTGCGCAATTTTTTTTTGGGGGGGGGGGGGGGAGTTTTCAATTGATACTCAAAAACGAAACACAATGTTTCTGTGCAATGAAATACCTGATAGCTGTTTGGACCATCACCAACAAGCCCAAGCTCAGCCATGTAGGGTCTTGCACATCCATTAGGACAACCAGTTGCCCTTACAACAATAGATTCATTGCACTTAAGGCCAACCTGAATCAAAGGATTGTGTGCTCATCAGCCAGCTTCATATTGGGGGTTATCAAAGACATCAAATTATTTTAAAACCATACCTTCTCAAACACAGCCCTAACTCGCTTCAATATATCAGGAATTCCTCTTTCAGCTTCAGTTATTGCCAGTGGGCACATGGGTAAGGCAGGGCATGCCATAGCAGTTATATTGAGAGGATCAACAAACCTAGGTTGCTGTCCTTAACCAAACGAGTTTTCATTAGTCTTGCTTATGACATTAGTCATGAGCAATATAACAATACAGCAAAAAATTTAAGCTAGACATTCTTAAAACCTTAAAAATCCAGAAAACCCCTTCCCCATATGGTGGCGAATAGAGAAAAAAGAGAGAGAAACAGGGCAGATGAAATTAAACATTATTAAATCTTACCAGCAGACCACCTTGAGCAAGCATGGTAATGATGGGACGTCTCCATGCATGACGAATGCCACAAAGGATAAGGTTTTGATTGGCAGTAATTCGCACATTTAGATTATATTTCTCAATCACTTCCCTCAATGTTTTCTTCATTATGCCTTTTATACGGCCATTATCAATGTGAAGGCCACAAAATAAACTTCCATCACCCTGCGTAGGAAAAATGTAGTACTGATAAGAAACTTTTACAGAAGAAAACATGTCCTAGGATAAGCAAAGAATAAATGTGACGCTGATAGCTCAACTCAGATGACAACTTGCTGCATTCAAGAACATTCATCTCATATATGCTCATTACAGTTACACCTTTTGACCTTAGGGAGGAACGGGACAAACAAACACTCTCTTTTGCATCTTTCTTTCTGTTATGCAGAGCACGCTTTATCTTCAACATGCTCTTCAGCATTTGATATTCCCATTTTGAATCGTTATCATTAGCATCTGGATTAAGAAGATATATCTGAGAATACTAGGTCGGGTTGTACAAACATAACAAAGCAGTTTTATTAACCACCCCCCCCCCCCCAAAAAAGGCCCCTCTAAGATGCCTATCCTTGATACACAAGAATGAAAAACAGTATCAAATGCAACACGTTTCCCTGGATTAGCAAAAGATAAATATGCCACAGAGAAGGAAGAAATTATTGCTAAGGGAAATGAACACAATGCACATCACAACAATACGTATCAATGAGAATGTCTCACCTGCTCATGCCACCCCAGGAAACTTTTGAACTCCCACTCTGGCAGCGCTCGGAAGGGCTCAAACTTCTTCCCATAATACTGCTCAACAACATTTCTGAACTTCTCAATGCCCCATGAACTGATCAGATACTTCATTCTACTGTACTTCCTGTCATCTCTCCTGCCATTTTCCCTCTGTGTAACAACTATAGCTTTAATTGCATATAATATTTCCTCCTTCGGCACATAACCCAACGGTTCTGCCAAGCGAGGAAATGTGCTCTCTAATCTGTGTGTTCTTCCCATGCCACCTCCAACCTGGGAGAGAATTTAAGCAAATTAGGATAACATGTAGCTAACAAATGAAAAGGAAAGCAAGAAAACTAGACTTGAACATCTCACGTATATGTTGAAACCCTGAGGCTCTCCATTATCATCTGAAACAACAACAACACCAATATCATTTGTAAGTATGTCCACTGAGTTATCAGTTGGTACTGTAACAGCGATCTTGAATTTCCTCGGCAGGAACTGGGTTCCATAAATGG
Source organism: Selenicereus undatus (assembly GCA_017589665.1). NCBI lineage: Eukaryota > Viridiplantae > Streptophyta > Magnoliopsida > Caryophyllales > Cactaceae > Selenicereus > Selenicereus undatus. The sequence continues at coordinate 14,808,090 of JACYFF010031959.1, forward strand.
GCTCTGGAGAGTCGGGGAAATTTGTTCCATGGGAATTATCATTGCGAGCTTTTACTACTTCAGGGGGTTCAGCCGACATAAATCTCTCACCATCAACCCACACATCATAGTAAAAACCTGATTGAGGAGTTAGAAGAGCAGCAATATTCTCGGCAGTCTCCTGGGCAACCAAGTAATCCTTTCTTGCCAGCGGAGCAGGTGGAGCAAGCACGTTTCTGTTTAGATCCCCACAAGCACCAAGAGTCGAACCCATGTTCCTAATGATGGCGCTCATCACAGTCTTCATGTCCTTCTTCAGGACCCCATGGAGCTGAAAGGTTTGTCTTGTTGTCAGTCTAAGTGTTCCTATACCAAATTCATCAGCAAGATCATCCATTACCAAGTACAACCTGTTGGGCACTTTCCCACATGGGTTCTTCGTTCGGAGCATGAATGAATAAGATTTCGCGCCCCTCTCATCTCTATTATACTGTTGATAACTCCCATGAAACTTGATCAATTGTGTAGCAGCCTCGTTTATATTAGGAGCATCATTCAACATCTCCTCATTGAGAGGATACCTTATGAAATTACTTTGTTCCTTGAATATTTCAACCTTACTACGCTTAGGCTCAGCAGTAGTTTCATGCTTGACAGGCTGCAGTACATATGCCACCCCAATTTAGTGGAAGAAATAATGAGACAACAAAACCAGCTCCGACTTCTGTCTATCAGCATATGAATCATATAGAGATTTGAAATATTGAGCCAAGAGCACACCAGTAAATTACAAATCATCATCCAGCACAAATATGTCAACTTCCTTTCCTACCGAGTAGTAGGCAGTCAAAAGTTAAGGTTGCTATACTTGACCCTTCCCCCCAAACACTTTGTTCAGGAGGGTTTTGGTCTGAATTACAATTTGATGTGGATTTGGATTTGAATTTGGAAATAAGAACTAAGCAAGCACCAGAAAATCAATTGTTTCAAATGCAGAAAGCCAAATGGAAACGTTGAAGAGCCGTCCAGGGTAATTAATTTGAATAACACAAGTACCAAATACCATGAGAAGATCATGGAAAAGCTAATGGCTTGGGCTAAGACCAGAGAAAATATTCCTTTATCCTCTTCAAAGTATTACCACAAATGTTCACAGCAGATTCCTTCAGCGTTCCAAGTTTTCATATTCCACAAGATCTGCAAAACTATCATGCATTTGACATACGCAACTTTGAATCCCCAAAACTCTCCTATTACTATTGATTCCCCAATGCAAAACCCAAAAAGCAAAATCAAAATAAGAAGAAACAACACACAATTGCATTCAAATTACGACATAAAAATGCCAAAAAGAAGGGTGAGAATCCAATATTTTACCGTGGAAACAGTTCTTACAACGGAAGAATTAGA
>JACYFF010031959.1:14819478-14837929 GCA_017589665.1 Selenicereus undatus
TGTGTATATATGTGTGTGTGTGTGTGTGTGTGTGTATATATATGTATGTATGTATATGTATATATATATATATATATATATATATATATATATATATATATGTGGGGGGGGGTTGTTTTAGGAGAAATGGATTAGACTGAAGAAGCTCTGACATGGATGTATCAAATGAACATGCATGTAAATCATCCCTAACCTTATCAGTGTCAACATCATGCATAATGGCATTGATAACATCATCAATATTCGTAACAGCATCACTATCATCATTCAAAGCATCCCTCAGCTCATCAACCTCTATGAAGCCAGTCTTGTTTTTGTCAAAGAATGAGAACGCCCTATGCAGGTGCTCATCATTCGCCATTTTCCTGATGTGAACTGACACTGCAACAAACTCTCCATAGTTCAATGTTCCATCCCCATCAACATCAGCCTGCAAAAACCAGTTTTAGATGCATCAGGATGCATATGATGAAAAAGAAAGCATCATAAGTACACACTACGAGAAAAATGAGGGGAAAAACATAGAGACCAAAAGATCAACGGTTCATGTATAGCATAACATCTCTTTCAGCCGCCCCGAGTGACCGCACTTGCAGCATAAAACATACACACTTCCAGCAGACAGTGAAGCAGACTGAGTACTCAAAGCACAATTACAAGAGTTTTCTTTAACCCAATTGGTAGACGAAAAATATAGTGACCAAAAAAAAAATCAAAAAGATTACGAAAGAAAAGCCACATGAACCAAGCATATCCAGCACTTTAGGATCTAAAAGGTATAATCATCAGGGGCCTAGGTAACAGATGAACAGATAGTTTTAACGCAACTCAGAACACATTACATACAAGAATCATGTCGAAAATTAAAGGAACATAGTGTAAAACATTTTCCCCATTTAGATAGGTGTATAAACAAATTGAACTCAGTCTAAAAAATTGAACTTTCTTCCACAAAGCTTTATAAACATCTGACATTTGTCAGATAAAGCCAAGCTTTTCAGTCTAAAAAACACTTTAGCAATGTGTTAATGCACCAAGCAGTGATGGCTGCAAAAACAACAATGTTCGACCGTTTTCCTTCTACTAGCAAACTCCCTTTAGAAAAGTCCTTTGAGTACACCTACCTGGCCGCATCTTACCATTTCTTCCGTTCTTTCTTTTCATGATCCAGTGGCTATATCTCCAGTAAACCATCATATAATTTTCCAGCAAGTGCATTGTAAATTTACCACGACACTGCTCATTTACCTACCACATCCAAGTGTTAAGCAATATAACCTGCACGTTTCTGAACATATAGCCAAAATGCTATAACCAGGAAATTATGTTGCTTAGCAAATTCGATGTCCAGAAGGGGCTTTGCTCTTCCTGAAGTATAAAAGGGAGAGTACTGCTGAGCCAATTGATTGTGATGGTCGGTAACAACAGCAGTATCAGTTGCCTCAGAATTGGTAAGAGGTTGCCATGGATCCAGCTACTAAAATGGATGCCAGACATTGCTCAAGAGAATGATGATCAAGAAATTAAGTGAAGGACTCATGGTTGTGGTAGGCTGAACCAGCAGATTAAGTGGTTGTAGCATTTGGAATGGCAGTTATGAATAAAGTCCCTTCTAGAATTAACTACTAAGTGTCACCTTATAATAGGTAATAGCTTTCAATTTCAAGCTCATAGATCATAGATTAGGATACAAAACTCATCTTAAGAATTAATTCCACCAACACTAAATACTATCAAACATTCTTTGGCACTGTTCACAGGTTGATGTCAAATAGAATGGCATCAGACTACAAACAAGATGGACAAAAGGGCCATATCATAGCCAAAAGCTTGCTATGATGTTAATTGTAATTTAGGGCAAAGTAACGAATGCTTACAGCTTCCATTAATATTTGAAGCTCCGCATCAGGGATTTGATTTCCTAGCTTCTGCAGTCCAACCTTCAACTCCTCCATATTGATCTTGCCTCTCTTCCCAGTATCCATTGTATCGAACGCCTCTTTTATGCCAGCTACTTCTTCCATTGATAAATGCTCAGCAATGACCTGCGGATAGGCAGCTCAAATAAGTTCACTATATACCCAACATTGGGACATGGCTAATATTGTGTCTCAGCGAATATGTCTAGCTTGTTGAGGAAAAGGAAGAGAAGGGATGTCAAATGAGGCGTTCCCCTTTACCTTCAGAGCCTTTTTCTTGAGCTTGTTCATGACAGAAAACTGCTTCAACCTAGCTTTCACAGTTTCACCCAAGGATACATTTGGAGCTTTCTTAATATTCTGCAGCCAAGGATGATCTGCACTTCCATGTAAAGTGACCCTCAATAGGTAACAAGTTCATTATAGTTAATACATAACTAAAAGGTCACTGAATGAATGAATATATTACCAAGTACTTCTTGAGCTGTAAGCCGTCTCTTCGGGTCAGGATTCAGCATTCTCTTCACGAGATCTTTAGCATTGTCTGACACCTTTGGCCAAGGATCCCTTCTAAAATCAACAATAGAACGAATAATGGCTTGTGCAACCCCTTGTTCAGTTTCTGAGTGAAAGATAGTACTAATCAGTAGGTTCCAACAAACAAATTATAACATACCATTTTTCAAGCACAAATTTATAGAAAGCACAATTTGGCCATGGAATTTATATTGTTCCTGCACAGCCAAACCCACCAAAACTTCACTGTCCCTTTCATTATACGAGTTCATAAATCCAGCTCCCCCAACACCTTTTGTTTTCAAAGAATAGATTAGTGGCAATCTTAACCATGCTCTTCCAACAAGAAAAGGATCATCTTAGTAAGTGGGAGGTACAGTTTGACCATAATATCTAGCTACAGGTACAAAATTCAGTCACAACTCACAACTCACAACTCACAAGAGAAAGATCAATTAAGACACCTACTAAAATTACTATGATAAAATAAGACCTGTATGAAAGAATAGAGCAGACCTGCCCAAAAAGGGGGAACACCACAGAGCAATATGTACAAAATGACACCAGCGCTCCAAACATCAACCTCTGGGCCATAATTACGTTTTAGAACCTCAGGAGCCATGTAATAAGGACTGCCCACAATCTCACTAAATATCTCACCTGTGCAACATGAAAGCATCACATAATAAGGACAACAATTTGCAGTACTTTAAGAGAAGGCATCACATCATAGTCTTTGATTTCACAACAACAAGAGAAAGACAGAAAGTAGTCAAAATAATGCTCTCAGAGAATGGTACCCGGCTTGAAAAACACTGACAACCCAAAATCGATTGCCTTTAGTGCAGAATTCTCCTTCTTGTTGGCAAAAAGAAAGTTCTCTGGTTTAAGGTCCCGATGCATTACCCCATGCCTATGACACATCTGTCAGACAGCCGAAGAAGGACAGGTGAATTGACTAAATACCAAGAAGTGATACAATAGTAGACAGGAATACACTTTTATTAAATATGTTTACAAAGCATGTGCTCAACCCAAGGGGAAGCATGGCAGATCAACATTACAGAATCAGAATAAAAGGAAAACAGGATAGAAGGAGAGGTCCTAGAGCCTGGATAGAGGTAAGTGAGAAAGGGATTGAGGAACTACAGTGACAAAGTGGAAACACTATAAGATTATTCCATGCCGACGTCAAGGGGGGAGTCGATGAATCAGGCGTACATTTTGAACACAATCAGCAAGCATGTCTATCAATGATAACTGCATTCTTAAAGTAATTTGCAGAATTCTACAAATACATCCACAAAGATTGGCACTTATATGGTAGCTAAACACAAAAACAACCTTACAAGGGAAGTCAACACCAATAAACACCTCTCCAGCCAGCTAACAAGTGGATGCTAACTTATAGCATTCCCATCATTTTGAGCCCCTGCATAAGGAACAACACAACCCCCCCCCCCCCAAAAAAAACAAAGAGGAAAGAGAAGAGAAAAAGGAAAAAAGCAGGGAGGGGAACAACTCCAGTCGCTTCATCTTATAATTTCCAAGTAGAACTTCTAGGAACTTTGATAAAAGTTTCATAGCTCCACTAAAAGTTTCAAAGGTTCTATAAATTCTATGACTCGTCTACAAATCCCGCAACTCCTCCACAAATTGTTCAGCTCGTCCCATTGTCCGCAAATTTTAGCCCTAGATATTTCAGAACTTCTTCCATAAAGTTCAATGTTCTTTTACAAATGCCAAGGTTCCTCCGCTCATTGAAGGGCTGCCTCCAATAATTTCAAAGCTCCGCTACAATAAAAATTCCAGAGTTCAAACCAAATTTTCATGGCTCCTTTGCAAAATATTAACCATGAAGATCATATGAAGCGAATAAAACCAGTATAATTTCATATCCTAGATAAAATCAATAGAGAACTACATAGTAGACAAGTGATAACGCAAATGGTGATACAAAACCTCTGAAAAATTACAACCCCAATATCTTAGAAAACTTGGGCGCAACCATTATAAGCAGAAAATGCCTCATATCAAAACCCTAGAATAATAACAACAATATAATACGATCTAAATCTCTAGAGAATCAAACATCAGAAACTTAAAGATGAGAAATTATACCTGAACAACCTCCACAATGGTCTTGGTGACAACAGCAGCAGCTCTCTCAGTGTAATGACCCCTAGCAACAATCCTATCAAACAGCTCTCCACCCTCGCACAACTCCATAACAATATGAACAGCATCATCATCTTCATAAGTATCCTTCAAAGTGACAATATTAGGGTGCCTAGGCAAATGTTTCATAATCTCAACCTCTCTCTTCACATCATCAATATCAACAGCAGTTCTCAGCTTCTTCTTCAGTATTGATTTGCAAGCAAACTTCTCATCTGTGACCAAATCAGTAGCCAAGTATGTGATCCCAAACTCACCTCTCCCTAGCTCCCTACCAAGCTCATACTGCGCATAAATGTCATGTCCAGTTGGGTCTTTCAACACATAGAGCTTGGTAGTAGCCCCAGATCCTTGATTCACTGCATAATCAGCTGCAAATGGGTTTGATTTGTTCTTCTTCTTTGTGGTATCCCCACTTGGGGTAGCACAGCAGTTACCCATGAATCAAAATCTGAATCTCCCTTTTCGATTTGACGGATACCCACTAAAGATTAGAGAGATACACAACTGGGTAAGCAAGAAAAGCTGAAATCTGAGGTAGAAATAAGGTGCGATTTGGGAAAGATCTCCCCAGATTAGGGAGGAGATCAGGAAAACAGTGAATGTTAAACAAGAAAGAGAACAAGGGGATTTGTTTCCGGGGAAATCTTTGAATGATCTGATCTGAAAGATACAAAGCAAGAGGGAAAAAACAAAAAAAAAAAAGCCCAGATGGGGTTTTGGGGAGATCAATCAATCAGTGAAATTTATGGGCCAAATGAAGGGGAAGAGTGGGGAAGAAGAAAATTCCAAAGTGTGAATCCGCCATAGGAGAGAGCCAATATCCCTATTCGAGTTCTTTCTCTCTCCTAAAACTTTTCATGGGTTGTCTTCTCTACCCTCCCCTCCCCCCTTCATTCTCCATCTCCTTGTTCTGTGTAGCAGTAGTTTTTCCTTTTCTTTTTTTTTTTTACGGAACCAATCCAAGCAAAGAAGATGACGTAATCCCTTCACTCCTGAAAACCCCCAAAATAAACCCCGGACTTCGGCTGTGGCTGCATTCAGCTTCTTAAGGGTTTGATTGGGCCAGTAGATTCTTTCGACCGAAATGCTCTGATTTTAAAAATGTACAACACAGAATAAAATTTTGCACTGTAAGATTATTTGGGAAATCATTAATCATTAATGTCATCAAATGATTGGTGCAATCACACTTAACTTAGCTTCTAAGTTCTATCAATAAAAAATAAAGTTTTTCTCTTTCCATAATACACAGTAAAAAGTTTCGATTAGTTTGCATTAATCAACATTTGACGTTTGATAAAATAGTATTCTATCCGTTGTGATAAAAAATTATAAATACCCATTTTACATTTTCACATACGATATTGATATTTTATTAAAAATCATTTTGACCCAAAAATTAGGATATCTATAATAGAAAGATTTAACAAATTTGATGGGACTAATATAGTAAAAACTACATAAATATCATTTTTGGATAATATATGACAAGAGGTGGAAAAAATAATGAGATGTGGAGAATGAATTAGAAAGAATGATCATGAAAGGAAAGCAATTCTCAAATATATAGAATAACTGTTACAATTTTTGCATATACTGATTATAGAATAACTGTTATAATTCTTGCATATACTGATTATAATTTGTAAGTATTGTATAAGACAACTATATTATCCAAAATAAAAAGATATAAGACATTCTTATCTTAGATTTTTAACAGTCTATGCACAATCATCTACTAAAAGTTTGTAGATCCCTCCATAAGGTTGAAAAAAAAAAGTCATTTTTACTTTGTATGCAAATGTTTCAATGAGTTATTTATATAATGTATGGTCATGGATGGAAAATCATTAATTGATTATGCAATAGGTACAACTTAATAGTTAATTTTGTTACTACATAGAAGCTATTTCCTATGTAGAGATTATACTTATTTTTATATTTTACCATTGTATTTGCTCTAGAGTTTTCAAATAACCTATTTATGAAATTTCCAGACTAAAATAGTTGGGTGCCTTAAAATTCTCGCATATTTATTAGGTTTTAGATTGGTTCAACTTGTGCCTATATTTTAGGCTCACATATACATCTATGAATCTCAAAACATCCCTACAATTTTCAAGGCTATTTGCTTTTTGTAAAAGTCTCATAATCTCATTTAAAAAATCTGACTTATCTGCAAATTCTAAGAGCATCCACAACAAGACCCAAATTCAATCCCACCCAAATATAAGTTGGTCCATATTTATTTTTTATTATTGTGGTATCCCATATTTGGGACTGAAAATTCAATTTTTAGGCTCAAATTTAGGCAAATCCCAAACAAAAAAAAAAGAAAAAAGATGGGGCTCATATTGCTGAGTAGGCTTTGTAAGTTGCATCTACATTTTTGGAGCTAGTGAATCATAACATGCGACAAATTATTTTGGCTTGCAATTCAATTTCTAAAAATTATTAAAATTTTGAGAAAATTATTTTAATTTATCCCTCCAAAAATATATTGCAAAAGATCTTCCTAAAATATTATTGACCAAAGTAAAATTGCTTATCAACAAATTTCTCGTAACTGATCCTTGAAAAAAAAAATCAAATTAATATATCTACAAAGATTCATACTTTTTAATGTAACAATATGTGATAATCATATGTGACAATAGTAATGGAATAAACTATATATTAAATATTTCAATGTCATGATTCGTGTAGGGTCCATGTACAGTTCTAAAAGTTGTCCTCTTTAGAGCAATTCCAACGGTCCTCCCGCGCACCAAATGAATGATGTGGGGTGCGCGGGCCGCCCAAAGGCCCACAGCAGATGGCTCACAAGCCAACGTGCTGCGAGAGGCTTACTCCCTTCTTTTTTATCATTTCTTTTTTTTTATACTGTTGCTGAAGTTTAAAAAAAAAAAAAGCAAAGTGACTACTTTTTAAAATATTGAACCAAATGCTTTTATTTAAAACAAAAAAAAAGGAATTGTATTTTTAAGTAGAATGTTAATCAATGTATTTTTTTTTTTAATTTATTCTCAAACTTTTGTAATTTTTATACTCAAACATGTGTGAATTTTTTTAAATTCAAACTTTTGTGTTGTTTTTTGTAAAAATGAGTCTTTAATTAGTTGTATTATCAAATTATTATGTGCAAATTATTTTTCACAAAAATAATAAAGCTAAATAACTAAACCAAAATATAAAAACTAAACTAATTAAATATGGTTAGGAGTTTGGGTCCATAGGTATTATTTTATTTGGTAAGTCAAAGTGTTAAGCCTTGCATTAGAGAAAGTGAGGATTATGAGCTAAAAAGTCGGAGAGAGAATTAACATGGCAGTGGTAGGCTCCCACTGGTGAGCCAAAAAATTAGCTCACCATTGGTTATGCTCTTATTGTGAGATTTTCGGTACCTTTTATACTACCACCTACCAAGTAGAGTTAGATTTTTTAATTATTATCTAATGATGCGGAGCAAAGTTAAGTAAACTAGAATCAAGGCTATTGTAGATGCCCTGAGGCTAAGGCCATGTTCTTTTCGTGGTTTAATGAACCCAACCCACTCCTTCCCACACCCATTCACTCCTCCCCCCCCCCCCCCACTCTTTTCCACACTTAAACAAAAATACCACTCATTCCCACTCTCACCCACTCCTTCCCCCATTTCCCACACTCCTTCATTTAACTCCTCAACTTCATTCAACTCCCACCCACTCTCTCCCATTCCTTCCCCCGTTTTTCCCACACTTAAAAAAAAAATACCACTGTTACCAACTCTCACCTACTCCTTCCCTCCCTTTCCTATACTCACACATCCTGCATTCATCATTTCCTACTGAAAAGAACAGGGCCTAATTCACACATTTTTGAGCTATATTGCAAAATCACAAGTTCGTTTTCAATTTTTTCACCCAATGTTTGGCACTAATACATAGTGTTTGGAAAGGAATTTCCAAATGTTAAGCATATTAACACTTCATATAAGAAATTAAGAATGGAAGCATTTGACATGTTGGTTAAACAAAAAATAAAAAAACAAGTCCTTGTTTTTTCCTCTAAGGACCCCTACCATCTGGATTAGCGATGGACCTGGAGTGGGTACGGGCCGGATAGAGTTATACTCCCACCCATACTTATTTTCGAAAGTTATTCTTATATCTACACCCATATCTATCGAGTTTTCAAAATCTATTCTCATATCCATACTCATCAAGTATTTCGGGCTTTATTTTGGGATATATAGATATTAAAATACATATCGGGCACGAAAATTTCTTTTATCTAAAGAAACACAAAACTCAATTCACCTAGGCAGGATGTTCTAAAGAAATACAATCCCTATTGGATTAAATGCAAGCTCATACTTGACTCATAAACAGAAACAACATTTTGAAAATTAACCTAACAACAGAAATGAGAGAGAGAGAGAGAGAGAGAGAGAGAGAGAGAGAGAGCGAATGACTGGAACAAGTGACACGGCAAATGAGCTAAGATTTTAGATTTGTGAGTTGTGAAGAGTCATGTGACTTTATGTATTAGCATTGTAAATGAGCGACATAAATGGATGAACTGCATGGTTGTGGTTGGGTTGGGGTATTAGGCCTTTTTTTAACGAATTACCAACATTTAAAGATCAAAACTCTACTCAACAATTTATTTTAGCTTCAAAAAAATTTGGCTACGGGCATGAAGCTAGTGATGCCTATACTCAAACCCGCACCATACCCATACTCATTTTCAACGTACCCATCCAAAGCTCATTTTTTTCCAACTCTTTTGTAACCATAGCTACTATAAATGAGGCAAATTCGAATTGTGTTTTTTGTGTTCAGGTTCAACTCCCATCCCTGATCAAGATTGATTTGTGTGCATTTGATTATCTAATTGATGTAAGGCTTGTTTATCCATTGAATTTAGTCTAATAGCATACTTAGGTAGCTAGAGATCACTTACTAGGTTCTATAATAATAATAATGATGATGATGATTGAATGTTACACATGATCAAATTGTATAGTGGTAGTAGTAGTCGGTAATAATAGTAACAGTATCAACCATAAGGTCCATAACAACAAAAAGAATTGATAATTATGGCTTTTTGGTCATTTTATGCTCATCACGTAATTCAATAATTAATTTAACTAACACATTCTGTTAGTTAACAACCATCAATTATCCGCTCAAATACAACAGTTATCTGCTACTCAAACAACTATCGCTGCTCAAGGCGCTAATTTTCTCAAATAGGACCAAAGTAAACAAATATAACAACTATTTGGAATGGGTAAAAGCCCTTGAATCTCCCCCGGAAAAAGTACATTTAATTAGTTCTTTTCAACCATTATTGGATAGAATTAACTGTTAACTACATAGTCACAGATGGGTGTTATTTCTAATAGTGATGGACAGTTATTCGATCAAATGCTCAAGAAAATAATTGTTATGAAAAGTACCGATCTTTGGGCAAATTTATTTTTTAATATACCAATGTCAAATCAACAATAGATTGACTGGTCAATTTCATAACATGGTGGTTTACTTATCATATGTGAATGGGTGCGTTGGTAAAATAAACAAAACTACACTATTCAGGCATGGTAAGTTGCCATCTCTAAAGTTGGCGAATAAACGTGTCTATGACTCAATGACACTACAAATAAGATAAATATATCTCGAAATTTAGAAAGTAATAAAGTGGTAGCTTACTTATCACAAGTGAATGGCATTGGAAAAATTGAAGAAAAGTATAACATTAACGCATGATAAATAAGTTAACGCGTCATCAAATTAGTAAGTAAAGAAGATATTGACTTCATAGTGGTATGTTAACAATGACTAACCTCAAAGGCCAGAATATAGGAGACAAAATCCAAAAGGAGGAATTATTGACGCTGCAACATTCCGAAATTATTTTGGTTAGGCTTGTTCTTTTCATTGGTAAATTGGGGTGGGTAAAATAATGAAGTAGGTTGAAGTGGATTAAAGTAGATTGAAATAGGTTGAATTTTTTTACATAATAAATTGAACTTAGTTAAAATAGTGGACGTGGATTGAAGTGAATTGAAGTTGGTATTTTAGAATTGACCCACGAAAAGAATAGGGCCTAAGAGCTATAGGGTCACGACAACACAATATCGCTTCGGGAAAATTACCAGTAGGTGGCTGCATTTATTTGTAATTACCCATAGGTGTTGTTGTAACCCTAAGGTGTTATTTTATAATGCAGGAGACGCAGATTGTTGGCAGGATTGTCAGGGTGGAAAAGTTGAGGTTCATGCGAAAATACACTTGTGCCCCTCATTACAGAAAAGACCCCAAATCTTTGCATTGGAAAAATGAAGAGGAGAAGACACGACAAGGGAGAGGAAATGAGGGGAATTCGGTTGTGGTGAATTGAGTGTGGCTTCAATCGATAGAGACGCTGGGAAGGACAAGGAAGTTGCGAGTGCGGACTAAGTGGAAGACAGTGGGTCCGGTCGTTTCAAGTGGTTGCTGCCTTGTTATCGCCTAAGTAAGAATGCCTTTCGGAGAAGAGGAAAATTATGCTTAAATTAGGGTTGGGTTGTTGTTCAGCAGGTGTAAAGTAGGTTTGTTTAGTTGTAATTTCACCAAATATTAGTGGAGATATATGCTATTGTTGGTAATGTTGTGTTATGCGTGAGTTAGGGTTTGAAAGTTGTCTGATTTGGTTGAGTTCGTATGTAGTCCTTTAGGTCACCAACTTGGTGAAGTTGGAGTTACTACAGGTGTGATTGGTAGTGATGTTAATGGAGGGTTGTGTGTGGTGTGTGTTTGGTGGTTAATGATTTTTGAAGTATCTGATTCTTGTTGTGGTGCTTCTGTAGTTGTTGGTGAGTAGACAACATAATAGGAACGCATTGTTTGTGTGTGGTGTGATGGTATCCCAGGTTTCTCAATATGTTATCCAGGGTGGTGTATTGGTAAAGTATGGGTTATAGATGTGGATTGTATATTATGATGTTAGGGTGCAATTGTATATTGTGGGTGTGGATGGGGTGTATGTAGTTGCACAGGGGATGCTGTGGGTATGTGAAACTGTTATTGTGTGCATTCTGTTGTGCATGTTTTTGAATCATGTATGAAGTAATGATGGTGGGATTGTCATGTGAAATGTGTTAGTTGGTGTTGTACTGATTTATGAGGTTACGTGTATAACTTAACGTTTGTACTGATGAGCTGCATTAATTGGAGTAGGTAAAGGGGATGGAACTTTGAAGCAAGACACTGTTGAAGGGGACAACATCGATGATGCCAGAGGCGGAGCGTGTACTTGGAAAAAGACGGAAGACAAGTGAGGGCCAAACAGCTGATGTTGCTAATGATGGGAAAGTAGACGACGTCCGGTGTGTACTACATGGAGAAACATGGGAAGATAGCCCAGGGACGGAGTATGAAGTGAAGAACTTGGAATGACTGATTCCAAGTTGTCGTTGGATTTGGAGTGTAGTATGGATGACGAAACAACGGTACATAGTGCAGGGGATGAAAGGAGTCATACATTTGCTGGGGGAAAGCGACACAGAGAAAGGCAGTGAAGGAGTAGAGGGGGACCCTCAACAGCATGGAGGCAAGGTAAGTGTAAAATGGAGGGAGGAAGAGAGAGTAGGTAGTTATATCGGGAGGTGGCAGGTATGGAGGAGTCAGATGTGGTGTTGCGATCACGATGCAATGTGAAGAAGCTTGTGGCGTTGAATGCGGGGATGACTGCACAACAAAGAGAAGCTATGAAGGGTACTGTCCTATGCCCCTTTATGGAGTGCCCAGACAAAGCTATGGAGAGGCATTTGACACTAGCACTTATTAAGTGTTGGGTGCCACGATAGAAGACTTTTAGGGTACGCGGAAGAATGGTGGCATTCTCTGTGTTTGATGTTGCATTGCTGACGGGTTTGCCGGTGACAAGGAAGGTCATTCAGTTGGATGGGGATGAGGTGATGATAGAGGTGAGTCAGATGGTGCGGGGTCAGATGGTGGAGTGGGAGAAAGAGGAGATGGGTGGTAGGGAGCCACAGAGGTTTAGGAAGAAATGACGGTTCTTTAGAAACTATGTCTTCACTATGGTGGCCCTTTGTGCGGAGAACAATAGGGAGGATCGGGTTAGGTTGTGGGTAAGGATATATATGTTTTTCATTTTGAGTGGGGTGTTGTTCCCTCGTACGCCGTATGGAGCGTCATGGGGTATGTTATATTATGTTGAGGACATTGAGGGAATGGGTCAGTACAATTGGGCTGAAGCTGTGTGGAGAGTAGTTGCAGAGATGATTGAGGACATGCAGAAGAAACTATGTGCAGGGCCATTGCAGGAGGTGCAGCTGAATGGTGTTTGCGTTTTCATTCAGGTGAGGTTGAGATCATTTTTTTTTATGTGAAGTTGTGTGTGAGTTGTGTTGTTGTTGTTTGTCTGTAGTCCCCTTCATGTGGCTGTACTGTTATGTCTAATGCAATCAATGAAGTGGTGCCAAAAAAAATGTCACTGGAACTTGCTTCTGTAACTGTGGAACGCATGTATTGAGGTCAGAAGGTAAACAAGATGACAGTGACATATAAATATTTGTGAAACGTGTTCATGTTTGTTGGAAGCAGCGTATGCAATTGGAATTAATGACATTACTTGAGCTCATATGAGGTGGACAGTGTTAGGTATTGAATGGGATACTGACAATGTAGGTCTTCACATATACAGAAGTACTACAATAGCATGTCATGCAAGGTTTGGGGTGGCATCGAGTTAGTATGTACGTGCAGTAGCTAGACGTTGTTACGTTGTCACTGAGTACATTCGGATGAAGTGGCCATAGTCGTTGCAAGACTGGTGAAACGAAATAGGGAATTAATGCAATCATGTTCAAGGTACATAATCATCACCCGTGAATAATGTGAGAAAGACCGGTAGGGGCAGACAGTCACGAGTAAAAGCTCATGGGAGAACTGATCGGGGAAACGAACATGGTGGTTCGACTATTATGTGGATTATCACACATGTAAGGGTTATTTATGTGAGGTTTCTGTGTATGCAGGTCTGGTTTTATGAGCACACCACCAGATTTTCAGCTCAGGACAGGAAGAGGTATCCCTGTATTGCTAGCTAGGGCAGAGTTTACCACGGGGGGAGATATGATGCAACGGAACTCGTTCAAGACATTAAGGAGGAGGAGGTAAGTATATTTTCAGTCACCATTGTTGTGTGCTATTCTTGGTAGTATGTTAGAGGCGGTCAGTGAACACTGTGGCATGTGTGTGCACGTAATCCATATTATGTATCCACGAGATACTGATCTCGTGCATCCAACTGCCACATAGTTCATGGCGACCGATGAGTTTGGCTACTATGTCGATGATGGTGAGGTATGTGAACGTGGTTAGGTCCGTTTCAAATGTTCATTAGACATGTATGTAGTAGACAGTGCATGATGCTATTATTTATGCTTGTTATAGCAGGGTTTGCTGAGTATGGATGAGCGATTAAGGGGGGCGAAGGATGGATACTTGTCGGAGAAGAAGGCACATGAGAGCACTAAGAATAAGCTTCAAAGGTTCAGGGAGCAGGTTGCAAAGTTAGAGCGGAGGTTAAGAACAACTCACAATAGAGAGGGTGAGGCAGTGGGGTCAGGTGCTGACGTAGGGGCTGTACGTGAGGGGTTATGCGCAAGTATAGCACCATGTGTGGGTGATGTAAGCTATGGAGGGAGGTTAGGCATAAGGCGGGGGAGGAGGTGAATGATGCACGCGAGAGGTATGAGGATGCAGTGGATGGAAGGCAGACTGCTGATGAAGTGGACAGGGAGGTGAGTGATGGGGTGACCGGCAAAAATGGTGATGGGGAGAACAATTTGAATGGCAGTGTCGTGAATAAAAATGAGTACACGTATATGGCATCCTTCGACACATGTACTCCTCAATCTCCGGCAAACCTCAATAGTGGCAGCCAGTCCAACATAGTCACGTGGATGAAGACAAGACCGAGGTTGCGGAAAGCATCCACCGTTCATGGTTCCTTATATACGAATCCCCTTCCCACAAGAAGAACCGCAAACAGGGTTCTCAAGAGGGCTGCTAAGGTTGTGAGGGTTCGTCGGAACAGGAATGCCGAACTTCAAAATATATTACTGGGAATAGCTATAAGGGAGACGGTACAGGTATCAGTATGTTCATGAAAATCTGATGCAATGTACGTGGTAATGTCAGGGGCATTGATGGCAGTTATTTATGTTGTTTTACTTAGACACAACAAGGAAGGCAGGCATCAAAGTCGGATGTCAATGTTCCAGGGGCAGGTACACCACCACTTGAAGAGAAGGACTCTACCGTTCTTGAAAGAGGTGAGGTTATCAATGTTAATGCTAATTCATCCCCTTTTTGTTGTCACTGATGGGTGACGAACTGAGTGATGTTGGAGGATTAGTTTGTGTCATGAATACTGCAATGTCGTACTGAGTTGAGGTTGTTTTCTATGTCATTCATGCTTCGGCGTTGAATGTTATGTGCAGGATGTCGTATGGTACCTGACGGCATCGCTCACGAATGAGGAGTTAAAGTTGTTGGTTGCTGTTAGAGACCAATCGAAGAGACTCAAGGACGGGCAATGGTAACATAATTTGTTATTCCATCACATATTGTACTTACACAATACGTACGTGAACTAATCTCCTTAATTATGTTATGGTGCGTAGGAACTTTGACTTGCCTCAAGCAACGCACGACCATGTAAATGCTGAGTACCTAAAGGGGCTTATCAATGTTGTTCCTGCGAGGGGCGCAGAGGACAGAGCAGGGCAGTTTTGCATCGGTCGGTTTGCTATCGAGATGTACTGCAAGCTGCTTGAAGGACGACAACAACTGTACCCTGCATTATGTCGCATGTCACTGTTTCTGAAGTCGAATGATAAGGTCTGCGCAACTGCTATGACACAGTAGTGGTTGATGTGTTTCTTGTATGTTACGGAGTTGGATGTTCATTTTTTGCAGGCCCTATTGAATCGGTTTGATGTCATGTTCGCTGATATGGCATAGTCCTTTCAGAAGGGACTGAACCGTCACGTACACAACGTAAGTGCTCCACCTTGTGTGCTATGAATGTAATGGTTTGAATCCTCATGTTATTGTGGAGTAATGCTTTTGTACTGTGTTGATGGCTTCAATAGATTTTTATCCCTTTGTTTTGAGTGCGTTGACGAACACTGGTTGTTGCTTGTGGGGGACTTGCACCGGAGGCGGTTCTTGGTCTATGACTCTTTGGTGGTGAAACGGTCGATCGCACAGACTGACTTAGTCAACAGTGCAGTAAGTGTAGTGTCATGGACACAAGATGCTTGAGTAATACATGTTTGGTGACACTAACTTTGCCATGTTCTATTACCTGCAGAAAGCTGCTGTTGCGAACGCATTGAGTAGGACTCCAGAATTTGGTGATACGCAGTTGTGGGGGACATAATGCCTACCTTGTCCTCAGCAAGGGAAGTAAGTCAGTGATTATGTTGTGTTGGGCTTTGAATTACGATTTCTTGCATAGTACAGGGTATGCCATAATGTACTTATGCGTGAACCATTTCTTCATGTGTTTCAGTGGTCATGATTGTGGTGTATATGTTATGGTCTTCATGGATGTCTTGTCGATGCGGGCTAACGACCTTGTGTTCCATCAGCAGTATCTGTGCCAAGTGCGGGACAACCTGCTGCTGAGCCTATTGCAGGGAAGAATTGCACACTTCCCTCATGTGTTGCAAGTGTAATGGTTTATGGAGTAGTATGTCCCCAATGTGGGGGAACACTATCAAGTGGAGTACTCAACTGTCGTACATGTTGCGTGCATGGAGAAGTTATAAGGTGTGTTGTTGCATGGGTAGAAAGTAATAGGATCAGTTGCTTGAGATGCGGACATGTATTTTGGTGATATCATTTTTTGTTGTCTAATCTCTTGTATGCAGGGTCATTGTTGTTGGTAGGTGATTCCCTTGTTTTGTACACCAATGCTCGATTATGGGATGTGGAGTTGACATAATGTTCCATGGTTTAGAGGTCTCCATTAGAACCATGGTTTGGTTGTATATGATGGGACGGGAACACCCTCTACATCTGCTTGTAGCATGACTGTGTACTTTTGCTAACCCAGGATTTCAACATGTACCTTTAGGGGGTCAAAAGTGGGTAGTCAATATACACCCCCAATGACCTTGTATGTTGGTGATGACAGTGTTGATAAACCTCTATTTTACACACTTTTAGGCATGATTTTTACCTCTCATCTTGGCGATTTCTGGTAAAATCCCGAGAGTTTAGAGGTTGATTAGTCATTCTTTACCTCAAATCTACTTAAAAGCGTGTTTTTGTGTTTTCAGGGGTTAGACTGAAAGTAATGAGGAAAACAAGCTAGCGTCGCGCCAAATAGGAGCTAAAAAGGAGGATTTCAAGCCAAAAGAGAGTGGCACGATGGCACCATGCCATGCAGACTGACCGTGCCACCCAAGGAAACGGGAGCACGCAAGGCAGCAAAGTGGCACAGTCACCCCGTGTCACCTGGCACGACCGTGCCACTTTAGTTCCCCTCGTTTAGTCGCGATCTCGCGTTGTATTGGGGGCAGTTTTTGGAGTTTTGAGTTTCTCTCTACTTTTTCTCTCTCGAAAACGCGATTAGGGTTCACAGAATAGAGATTGATTGTTGTTGGATTCAAGACGTTGGATTGAAAGCACTCTAGGTTTTTGGCAGATTGTTGTCGCTAATTGCACAGAGTACATTTCTCAACCTTTTTCCTTTGCGTTTTAATTCAAAGTTGATACTTTTGAGCATGTTCATTTCCTTGATTGTAATTGTGATTAGAATGATGATTAGCGGCTAAATTCCGTATCTTGGATTGGGCGTAGCCCCTTTGATGTAATTTGGATTGATGTCCTAGGTTTTCGTGAATTGATGTCCATGTTATAATTGAACTCTCGCTTAGCGTGTCAGGTGTTCGATGAATTTCCTGAAAGGGTTGTATTCATGTTCGTAATTAGGGTTTAGGAGATTAACAAAAGTTAAGTCCTTTACTTAGAGCGGTTTTGTGACCGATTGAATTTCTTAACATGAAAATAGTTAGGGTTTCAATTGGGAATTAAGGGTTACACAATCTTGTGGTCTTGCGACTCTAATTTTATGAAAATAGATAACTAGGATAACTTGACCAGCCTAATGACCTTTGAGAGAAGGCGTAGATGCGTTTAATTTGTAACCATTCCATTTCAGTTGTCTTGTAGGCGGATTCACATGACATAG
Source organism: Selenicereus undatus (assembly GCA_017589665.1). NCBI lineage: Eukaryota > Viridiplantae > Streptophyta > Magnoliopsida > Caryophyllales > Cactaceae > Selenicereus > Selenicereus undatus. The sequence goes on from JACYFF010031959.1 coordinate 14,837,355, forward strand.
ATTACAATCCAGGACCCTTGTCACCATTGATTTAGATAAAAGCAGTAACTTAGATTGAATATAGTTAACTTCTAGTGAAAACTCACTCTACCAGACTCTGGCCTAAAGTGAGTGTTAAAGGTTGGATTCGGTGATTGAAACCAAGTTCCTTGTGGACACGACCCCTACTTGCCATTGCTAGCTACGACTGGCACCGTGCACTTGCGGTTATTGAGTAAAACGATAACAAGTGTGTAATGTGCACTCCGTGTCATATGTACTCACATGGTCTTATGCGGGCGTGCAGATGAACGAAAAATGATTATACACCCAAAATGATGTACTCCAATGTCAACCAGTGGTTGGTTTAGGTGTACTTCTTTGCTTTGGAGGTAGTCAAGTCAATGATTACTCCGTCAACATTATGTACCATATATGTATACATACAAATGTATACAAATATACACACTTATACACACATGCGCGCGCGCACACACACACATACACACACACATACACATATATATATACATACATATATATACATACATACATACATATATATATACATATATATATATATATATATATCTGTG
>JACYFF010031959.1:14853643-14911858 GCA_017589665.1 Selenicereus undatus
CTTTTTCTTTTTTTTTTTTTTTTTTTTTTTGTTGTTTCTTTTTTTTGTTTTGTTTTTTTTTTTCAAAAATAAGTGGGATAGCTGATAATGAAAACTAAAACCTTTGGACAATGAGGATGAAATAAATAGGGATTAGATCACACAGTAATAATGAACAAATGGGATTAGAATTAGAAGCAAAAATGTCACATCAAGGACAGAGACCTAACATGCACATCATGCGTATATACAGGCTATCTATCAAAGTACAGAGGATGTAAGTTAATCAGAATAGTACTAAGCTTCCCCCAAAACCAAAACAAAAATCTTTTTGGAGTTTTTTTTTTTTTTTTTGTTTGTTTTGAAATCGACAACAAAGTTTTCCCACCCCCACACCGAAATCTCACAATGTCCTCATTGGGAGTGAAAAAAAAAACCAGCAAAAGAAAAATGAATATACAAAAAGAAGACTAAGACTCAAAAAGAAAACTATAAAAATAAATCAAAGCAACTAATATAAACAAATAAAATAAAAAGAAGAGATAAAAAGGAACGTGTATACCAGGTCAGGTGCTGAATTACACCTAAGCTATAGTCTTTCTCAGATGAGGACGATGGAGCATCAGCCACTCCATCACAAATAGATAAGCTGCTATGCAAATCAAATCCCATTAAAGCACGTAATAGCTTATCATATAGGCATGAACAACTCTTAATAAAATTTTGACAACAAAAATTAAAGAGTTGGTGCCACAAAGAGTACATCCACCATTGCAATTCAGCACAAGTAAGGGCCCGCTTCAACTGATCAAATTGTTGGGCCCAATCAGAAAATAAGCAGACAGACTCAAAAGTAGCCAGGAAGTGGGTCATCGGCCTAGAAATGTAATCAGCAGGAATGACCGGTCTAGGCAAATCAGTGGGTCCTAAATCCACAAGTCCTTTAAGGTCATTATGTATAGGAGTCTGTTCTAAGGCAAAATTCTCAGGGGCAACATTCGCAGACTCAACAAAGTCAGACTCGCAAGATTCAAAGAGAAGTTCAGCTTGGATGGGGCCAAAAGAAAAAAATTCATATTCAACTCGCAGATCCACTTCCAACCCCACATGGACATCAAAAGTGAATGAATCATATTCAACAGAGAATGACTCATGAGATATTAGAGGGTTAAAAGAGAATGATTCATATTCAACACAAAAATCCTCATCAAAATTGTCATCGAAATTAAACCCACATGAAAAAAATTCATATTCTACAGAAAGAATATCATCATTGAATTCTAAAATAGTGGGCTCAACTTCCTCCTCACACGACTCCTGGATTGCAATATCATCTAACTTATTATGATGCTCAACTACAGATGGGATGCTCATATCTAACTCACCAGGTTTCTCAGGTTCCTGACCCTCAGACTCAGAAGAGTTATCAAAGATGGTGGGTGGGCCGGTAGAAACCAAGACATCAGCAATGACATCCGTATGTGAGCTAGTGTGGAGTGCAAGATCAGGCGATAGAGACACAGGGAGGTTGTTCTCTTTTTCAAGGCTAGGCAAAGACAGATCATCATGCAAATGAGGCCTAGATCGATAAGAGGGCTCAAAATCATCAAAAAGACTAACTGCAGGTTTAGGAGATCCTAAACTAGAGTCAGACTCATCACAACGCTCCATACTCTGATTAAAACAGTGAGAATGTTCAGTAATTCTCTTTTTCATTGTCTCTAACACTTTATGAGTCAAGGCATTTAACCTCTGTTCAACACTAGCACATTGAGCATCAAAATAGTCACGATATGGACAAGAACAAGCATCATGAGCAGAAGATTCACAATAATCGCACCAAACAGGAGGCACACAAGAGTAAGATGGGTCATGTGAATTTATAAAATGATCCTGAGGGTAAGGACTAACAGGAATAACAGACTCACTATGAAGTGGGTAGCCAAAATTATTTTTAGCTTGTTCAAACTCATAGGTATCCCAAGCTAATTGTTCAAAAAAATTCCACACTTCATCTTGAGTTTTAGACAACAATCCTAATACACCACCAGGATAAATGGACTCAACAACACCCCTAAATTCAGTATTTAAACCCAAAACGATAACCTCACAAATTTTCCATTTCTCAAAAGTTTGATTCAATTGAGCACGGTAAACATTAAGCCTAGACAGATAACTCCAGAAAGGTTCATGCTCAAGTTGTGGGAAATTAAACACTGGCATTCTCTTTTCCTTTTTTTTTTTCAATTTTCAAAAATTTTCAATTTTTAGGATTTTTAATTTTTTTAAAATTTTTTAAGGGGGTTTTTTTTTTTTTTTTTTAAGGAAAGAAAATGAAAATGACTCTAGGACACTAATTACAAATTGATAATTAAAGCAAAAACAAGAGATTCAAATAATTAAAGGAAAGAAACAAAATAAACTAACAAAAAGAACACTATATTACCAAAAGACTCAATCAACAAGAAATGATCAAATACAAAAACACAAGACGTGAGCATCATTCCTTTTGATTTTATTTGAACTACAAAAACAGAAAATAGAAAATAAACTAAAACCTAAACAAAAGCGAAAAATAAAATAAAAACAGAAAATCAAACCCCAAATCAGAACTATATACATAGAAAATTCAACATAATCACAAGAGACATGGATATATTTTTTTTCAATTTTTTTCTGTTCCAGAACTGTGCAGAAAATTCAAAATAGAATATTGGTTCCAAAATTCACAAAAAATTCCACACAATCCTAAAAATTCCAGAAAAATTCACATAGCCTCTAAAAATCATGCTGAATCTAGAAAAAATATTCAAACAGCAAAAATCACACCAGAATCAGCCCACAAAAATCAAACAGAAACTGAAAATATGAAAAACCTGCACTGGTGCCTTTCATTTTTTTTTCTTTTTCCTGCACATAAATCAAACTGATTAGAATTGTTTTTTTTTTTTTCAGCTATAAACAGCATCTAAAATTTGTAATTAAACTAATCTTAACCAAAAACAAAAATCAAAATAAAAATTATAAACTAAATTCAAAAATAGAACTAAACTAAACTATTAAAACAAAAATTACGACGCAACTAAAACCAAAAACGAAAACGACTCTAACAACTCTAATAGTTAAACTATGAATCGATATAACCAAATTTCAAAACGACATCCCCGGCAACGGCGCCAAAAACTTGTTGTGAATTTTCCGCAAGCGTACGGTTTCGTTGTACGTTTACGAGTATCGTCCTCAGGGATGAAGGAAATTTGATTATTATCAATTCTAACCTAATTGAAACTGAAAATTAAAATTGACTGACCTGAAAATTATCATTTTTGATTTAGTGAATTTACAAACTAAAATAATTGAAAAACTGTAAGAGATTCGAGAGTACCAAAAGGTAATTTCGAAAATCAAACTGAAAATGAATTATGCGAGCAACACCTTGCAGTAATTAAATTTGGAATTCTTCTTCCTCCTGGCCGAGTTGAAACAGAACAGAGAAACAGAACAGAGGAGCAGAACAGAGCAACGACAACAACTCTAAACCTTCACGTAGGGCAACAAAACCAACTTAATTCAAACCAAATCGGAACTATTCGAACCAAATCAGAAAGCTTAATTCGAATTCGATGAACGCAAGCTCAATAGTAAGAATTTGAGAAACTGTAAATAGGATCTAAAAACACCAAAATAAAAACTGAAACTTGAGGAAAGAAAATTCTAATACAACTCCTCTTGAAATCTCTACGCCCACCCTCTACTGCTCGGTTTTAGCCCCCAATTTGAAGCCTCCATAGAGAACCGGTTCTTTTCTCCAATAAATTGCCTCTATTGACGCCTTGTAACCGTTCGATTTATGATGGTGATAATGATGGAAATTGATGGTGAAGAGAAAGAGAAAGTAACGGGCAGGGGAAGGAAGATGAATGGTTTCGGGGCCCTGTGCCTTCGCGTGTTGCTGGATTGAACGAAGAAGATGAACTGAAGGTGAGGATACCTGCAGAACGGGGAAGAAGAAGAGACCAAGGGGGAGGGGAAAGGTTGTCATGTGCAAGGCACATGACTCAAGTAAATAAAAGAAAGAAAAGGAGGGTTGGGTTTGACTCATTTGGCCCATATTATTTCAAACCTGCAAAATAAACAAAATAAACAAAAACATATTAAAACCTAAATTTATTAACTAAAACGAGCATAAATAATGTGAAAAGGTATCGATAAAAATCACTCTTTTTAAGCGCGAACAATGACCACCAATATCGTCATAGATTAGTTCCTCAACTTTGATACTTATGCTAACCTGCTTCATGAAACTGCTAACCGTGGATGACAACCGTTGTCCTGCATTACACAGCACCTGTGAGTGCTGCCAGGGAGCCCAATCCAGGTGCAAGCAGTTACTACAGTTGATGAGTATGTGGACATTCAGCAAGACCATTCCACATAGTGACACACAATACATGCACATTCCAAGAACTGCGAACAATGTTACAACACCTTCTAGACACAACAACAACCACACCTTGTCAGCGGTTTTTGATTACTGTACCCAGTGAGGAGTAGCAACATAATGACGCATACCCTCCATCTTTGCTGGCTGCTTGGTAGAGGCAGTCAATGTGATAGATTCCCACGGAACAAGTCCTCCACAGTGATAGCAACCCTAGCATCATCGTCATCAAAATATGCTCTTGTATTGCGACAAGTACTTTTGTAGTGGCCCGTCTCATGGCATTTGAAACACCTACGAAGACTTAGTCTCTGGGTTTGCAAGGCAATGCGTCACTTCTGTGGCTGGCCTGGTGGTCATGAATTTCTTGGTGGCAATATTCGTCTATTATAATCATCATCAACCCCTGCCCTCCCACCCGTATTAGCATCTACGGTTCCCAAATCATGGGTCTCCATCGGATGCACAACATTCATATGAATTGTCTTTTGCACAGGGCCTTTATAACAAGGGTACACATAGTCATACACACACAATTTCTCCTTATTAATTACCGCCATAGTATGAACACAAGGTAGTTTGCACAACTGTCACCCCTTGCAACTATAAGTCCCCGCTTTAACCTTCACTACTAAGCATCGGTTTTTAGTTAACCGCACACTATACTCACCGAGAGACCGATTGTACAACTCCACCTGAACAACTAAGCCTATCTTCTCAAGTGTATTCCTCAGCTTTTTCTATATCTTTCCCCCAACTCCATTCTTCCATTGTTCCACCTCAACCTTTCGCATGTCCATCTTCTTTTCAAGCATCTGGAGATGGCCACTTATTAGGTAAGGGATTGACATTTTCCTTAACCTACACATTCAATTGTTCCAGCTCTCTATAGGATTGTTGTTCAGTTTCCCGCACCTCTCCTTTGTGAACTTGGATTGTACCCAACGCTCTGGCTCATTATCCTCCACCCAACATGCCAACTCACGCTTATACTGCCATAGGTCCTGCAATGCCTGGCCATACTCAGCTGATGTCGGTGCATACGTCACTCGATTAAACATTTCCTTGACGAGGTCCTTTGAAGCGTTACGCCTTATCCTTAACTTCCCAGCATAGCCCACAAAGTTCTCCCTCACATGTACGGTACAATAGCTATGGTTTTCCAACCCAAACACCCGAGCGACAGCATACAAAGGCGCCTTATGCCTATCCGACATTATCACGGGTTTCAACCCCCCCCCCCAAACACTCATGCAGCATAGTCAAGAACCACAACCAATCATCATTGTTATCACTTTCCACTACTGCATATGCAACGTCAAATAGGTGGTTGTTAGCATTAGGTGCAACTGCTCCAAGCAAAGTCCCCTTATATGGCCCACTAAGATGAGACCCATCAATGAAAAACATTTTGTGAAACCCTGATATGAATCCATTTAGACAAGCTCCATAAGCGACAAACAAATGCTTGAACCTACATCCTTCCAACTCCACAAACGCTCTTGAGTCAAGGTTGGCCCTTTCAATAGCAACACACATCCATGGTAACAACTTGTAACAATTGAACATACTCCAGCGACCGCCACGCCTGCATGTATGTCATCTGCAACCCTAACTCCAACTCAAAGTCCTTCATAATTTTAGTAGGTGAGTAATCCACAAACAATCGGACCTTCCCGTCAATAAGACGTGACAGAAGCTTCACCTGCATCATTTACCTTCCCATCTGACATTGCTCACCTACAGTGTGGACATGCACCCTTATAAAGTCCTTCACTATCATTCCATCCATTTTAAGGTGCCTCCGACATATATGTAGAATTCATAGCCTTGAGCGGTATACCTCACAACAATTTGTTGCATTACGGACAAAGTAATAATCAAATTTATTTGCAATTGCATACTTCCACATTGTATACCTAAATGACTTAGCTGATGAGAACATTTGCCAAACCCCTTTCATGACATTCTTCCAAATTGTCCTTCTTCTAATGTAATCCTCTGCTTCTACTCCAGATCGAGCCTACACCATCCCCTCATCATTATCATCAAATTCAGATCCCGATTCTGAATGACTAGAGTCTTCGTTTTCGTAGTCATTCCCTGATGTTAACTGCATCCCACCTCACGCGAATGCACGCACGACTTTGTCTACCATATCACCCCTACACAAACACAACATTAAAACACAATAGTCACTGTCAACATATTACACAAAGCTTATTCAATTGTAAACTTGGAAGCAAACAAACACACAGACAATTAACCTTACTTCAACACCTCCCCACAAACTCCGCCTCCATTACCCTTGTCCTTCGATAATAGGCCCCCGCCAGGACAACCTCTCAACTGAACCCCTGGAGTCACAGTACCATCACAGCCATGCCGTGGTCGCTGCTCCGTCAACTCTGCAGGCCGAGCATGAGGTCCTCCCACTCCCGCAATGTACAGGTAAGCATGAGCACCTTTACCCCGCATTAGGCTCCCTACATCAGCATCGCTTTGAAGTGGTATCTTCAGCCTCCGATCATACTGCAAGTTATACCACACCTTCCAGTCCGTTACACCCACCCCTACTACCTCCTCCAATAACTTCCACACATCACCCACTCCCATTCATCGGGACATCCACACCCATCTAGTATTCCCACCCACATACGTCATCGTATCATTCCCCCCATCCTGTAATATGCCTCCCCAACATACATGTACAACCATCTCCTTCACAGCAAATACTCCATTACCAACCACTCCACCCTCCGTCATCACCCGAACCATCAAAGGATTCTCAGTACCAATGACATTCACCACATACCTGCATCATAAACCACATGTCCTTCACATGTCAATTACTATATTCAGGATGAACAACTCCCCATCACGAACACCAATTACATTAGCACATACTACAATTTCAACATGAGTTCCCATTCATATGCGTACTCCACTAGTTACATAATTACTTTAGCATGCCGTATTAGGTTTCCTAATAACACAACACACCACAAATGACGCCACCTTCAATGCCAATATAACCCTATGCCCACATATGAACACCACTAAAACTAGTTCCCAATTTCTTTGCCTTCTCCAGCTAAATAAAAACATCATCCCACCCCAAACAAATTTCCACCTGCCTAAACTAATACCCCTAAATTCAAGATACAAAAACTACATTGTCATTCATTACTCCCATTATCCAAATATATACCAATTACACTGACCACAATCAAAATCACCTACAAAGAACACATATTGTGCTTAGCCTAAATTCACAAAGTAAGGGTTCTCACTTGTACATGAACATTTTCAGGCCAAATTGTAAGCTCATATCTACACCATCCTTACTTGAATTGTCCATGCTCAAACGTTCTCCACTTCCTGTGCCTTCAGTCATGCCTCTTCTGCAACCTCTACTCTCTTTCTTTTCCTTCTGTTATATGAAGTCATCAATCTCCATCATCGGTTGGCAAGATGAGCACCGATAGACTCTTAAAACTTGATTTCACAACAAAGCTTTCCAGCCCCCCTTTTCGCACACTGTACATTTCCCTCTAAGTTAGGGTAACGAAGTAAACTTCTCCAGACAATAACTTTGCCACCTCAAAAGCAAGTCCTACAAAACTGTCCAAAAAAGCACCTCAGGGTTACAACAACACCTATGGGTAATTATAAATAAATGCCAACACCTGCTGGTAATTTTCCCTATCGCTTTTGTATGCCAATCCCAACTTTTTCAATTTTTTTCCCCCTCCCTTTAGAGCTCCACTTCCATCTTTTTCATGTGCTCATGTACTGGCAAACGCAGAGCACCTGTGCAAGGTTGTACCCCCAACCTTGTTACCAATTGATTATCATTGTGTCACCTATTGATGATGGGACATCGACAATTATCCACATGTTCCTTAGAGTAAGCATGTTCATCAGTTCTGTTTGATTTGCCAAAGAATATCATTGCACACCCAAATCTCAAGAAGAAAGGTCCATATTCAAATCCTAAAAGAGAAGTAATTTCAAACAAGCTAAGCTTAGGCTAAAAACCTAGGAATAGCCAAACTTAGATTTGAGTTTTAGACGAATGTTGGGAGAGCTGAGTTGTATTTTGATCATATCAAGCTCACCGAATCACGAGCCGAATCGGAACTCTGATGCAAGCTCACGAGATGAGCTTTGAACTTGGAAGCTAAAATTTGGTTTGCCTTCAATATACCCCTAATCCTACGAGGCAGTTGTAGTCCTAATGAATCATGTCATCTTAGTCACATGAACCACCACATCCCTCCCCTTGTCACCATGTTCATTTCCTTAATTTCTAACCGACAACCTCCCATGCTTTCCCCTCTTCCACCCTCTCGAGTAGTCTCGAGGCCCATTCTCTGTCCTCCTTTCCCTAATCCCTTATGGATGCCATTTCCCCTTTCTTCCCAAGCTATTGTTAAGGCATGGGCGGTCGGCGACATATGCTGCGACGACATTCTTCTATATCTCATGCCCTTAGTACCTTCTAATGGGCTAATTTAGGCAGAGTCAACCGGTCCCTTGACTTTTGATGCAATGTTCTAAAATGCTTAATTGTGATTCAAGCAAAATGCAAATAAATAAATAAATAAATAAAAATATCGACCCCATAACTTAATACACCAGTAGTCTTTCCCATCCCTAGCCCTAATGGATTTGGCAACACGTACAATACTGCCCTTTTTATCTCATAAATTTTGTATGTTACAAATTACCGGTAAGCCCACCTGTTAATAAAGACGTCAAGTATTGCATCTTCAAGTAGGCCGTACAAGAAAACTAAAAGAGATTTAGGGTCTGTTTGGTCTTTAGAAAATTTGGTAGAAAGAAAAGTTGAAGGAAAAAAAAGTAGGGAGAAAATGAGTTTTTTTCTCTTGTTTAGATTGAGGAAAAAATACAAGAATTTGAATGAAAAATTTGAATGTTGATGAACTAATTGAATCATGTTGATATGATTTAAGCAATGCAAGGTTGGAGGAGGTTGGGAACTTTCCTCAAACTTTCCTCACAATTTTACGAGGAAAATTTTATCACTTGTTTCTAATAATTTTTTCACCTAATTTTCCTCCATATTTTTTTTCGTTGTGATTTTCTTTAAACCAAACACAAGAAAAAAAGTAACTTTCCTAAAAAAATTTCTTTCCACCAAACTTTTCTAGGTCCAAACGGAGCCTTAAGAAAACAAGATAAGTGATTATTATGGTACATCCATGGATGGCTTTATGACTGTCAAAAAGAGTGCGTTGTAGAAAATTGTGAAAGCAAAAAGGCTAAATGCTGTGAATGCTAGGAATTATCCTGAGATTTCTGGACTCTCAGCCTTCATCTGCTCCTTTCATTTGTTGTTCAAACTCGACGCTGCAATTTTTCACCAAGAGAGCGTTACTCCTTGCACATAAAATCGAAACATGTGTTTCCATTGGGTTCATACAATTCGCGAACAGTCTGTTTCATTATTTCATTTAACAGAATTAGACAATCACATATTAAGGAGGTGTTTGGTTATTGGATGTTTGGATAACTTTTTGATTAAAATTGAGTGTTTGGAAACATTTTGGCTGGTCAAATAGCTTTTTTAGGTGTTTGATTAATAGCTATTCGGAACGACTTTTTGGTCCAAAAAAATTATTTATGAAAAAGCTAAACCAAGTAGCTTTTCTAAATGACTGTTTGAATTTTACTTTCGAAATAACCATAGTGCCCAAATGTTGACCTAAATTACACCAATTATCATTTCCAACAAAAAAGTTAAATCATTTACGTCAATTAATTTTATATAATAAATATTTTAAATATCATGTAAATTTCACCTCATATTGAAAAATGAAAAATAAAAACAGACTAATAATAAACAAATTCTATGTCCAAATAAAAAGTAAACATGTTACGTGTAGTAGATGTTGTGTACTTTTATTTCGTAATATTAAAAAGACGATTAGATAAACATAAGTACAATTAACAAAATAAGACTTTATGAATAAATAGTATTGTACATATTACTTAAATTTTAATTCATAAATATTTAGAAAAAAATTGAATACTAATGAATAAAAATCATGTGTATATAAATAATAAAATAGAGTTAAGGATAGAAAAGTAATTTTATTAAACAACTTTTACATAAACAGCCAATTTCACCAAACACTTTCTTAAAACAACTAATGCAATCAGCTAATAAAAATAGTTGATACAAGTAGCTAATAATAAACGGTTAATACAAATAACTAACAATAAATATCTAATAATTATTTGTCACATAGGGTCAAAATAGGACCCAAATAATTAATACAAATAGCTAACAATAAATGCTTTGAACCCCAAAAAAACCCACCAAAAATCAAAATATGTAGGAAAGGATAGTGGGGGGAAAGAGAGACCTCGAATTTTAGGCGGATTGACTTGCTTCCTATAGAGAATCCCAAAGCTGCTGATCTAATTCCTTGAGAGCTTGTCTAGCATTCTCTGGATCCACTACGAACTTGGTTTCTCTCTCCATCGTCGCCGATACCCACCATTTCTGATTCCTCTTTACGAGTTACGACTCCATGATGATCAAGAGCTTTTCTGTGCAAATAAAGGAGGAGACCGACAAGATTTTAGGATTATGTTTATTGTGACTCAAGCAGTAGAAGCAACGTTGGATGATTGGTAATGGAGGAGTTTGAGGATACAGATTATTGTCAAGAATTAGATGATGATGATGATGATGCATTTGCATTGATTTCTTGGTTTCTTTTGGAAAAGGGTTTCACCAGCCACTCAACTGACTCAAGTTGGCCTCTCTCTCTCTCTCTCATCTGTGAAGATAGCTCACGGTCCAGATGTATTTGCTTATTAAGCAATTTTTTTGCTAATTTTTATATTTTGGGTGTCCGTTATTTTGGTGGCCTGGGTTTTAGGATCGATTCGTTTTTATGTTTATTTTTGGTCGTGAGTGGTAATGATTGGGAAAGAAGTAGTAGATAAGAAAAAATGAGCGATAAGAGCACTCCCAGCTGTGAGCCAACTTTTTGATTCACCGGTGGGGCCTACTACTGCCACATCAATCTTCTCTCCAACTTTTTATTTCACAATCCTCACTTTCTCAAATCAAGGCTCAACATTTTGGCTCACCAAATAAAATAATACCAATGGACCCCACACCTAATCATAATTAATTGGTTTATTTTTATTTTGGTTTGTTGTTTGGGTTTATTATTTTTGGTAAAAATAATTTGTACGTAATAAATTGGTTACACAACTAATTAAGCGGCATAATTTATTTTTTTTACAAAACACAAGAGTTTGAATTAAGAAAAATTCATACACGTGCATGAATTTGGGTATATATATCCAATTTTATTTTGGTTGGTTATTCGGGTTACTCGGGTTAATTTGAAAAAAAAAAATTGGTTAGTTGTTTTGGGGGAAAAATAGGACTTGCAATTTAAAAAAAATTGACACGTGGAAGAATATAGAAATTACAAGAGTTCGACATTAATAAGAAAATAATACATTGGGTAACATTCTACTCTAACAGAAAATTACAATAGTTGAAGAACGACTAAAAATTACAATATGACAATCAATAAACTATCATCTCGGTCGGCGACCCGAACTTCGCTTCCATATTTTTAAATCAAGTCCGCTTGGAGACCTGCATGAGTGGCGGAGTTGCGAGTTTCGCATGATCGTTGAATGTACGTCTCATAGCAAGGATGGTGGTTGTAGTTAACAATCGGCGTTGGGACTGTTCCATCGACAACGTTGTAGTCAAATGCAGGCTCGTAGTTGTCCCGCTCATCCTCCACAATCATGTTATGGAGTATGACACATGCTCTCATAATTGTACCAATTTCATTTTGATCCATAAGACGAGCGTGCCCACACACAATGGCAAATCGAGCTTGTAGCACACCGAAGGCTCGCTCAACGTCATTTCTAACTGACTCTTGACGTTCGGCGAATAGTTTTCCCTTCAGACCTTCGGGCAGAGGAATAGTTTTAACAAATGTCGCCCATTTCAGATAAGTCCCATTCGAAAGATAATATCCTATGTTGTACTGATGGTCATTGACGACATACTCACATTTAGGAGCCCGATCCTCATACAGTACTTGGAAAACCGGTGAGCAGTCAAAGACATTTATGTCATTGAGACTTCCAGGCAACACGAAGAACGCGTGCCATATCCAAAGGTCGTATGACGCAACAGCTTCAAGAATAATAGTTGACACCTTATAAATTTGCTTTTGAAATGATGCCTTCCAAGTCGTTAGACAATTCTTCCACTCCCAGTGCATGCAATCTATGCTTCCCAACGTAACGGGAAAGTCACGAGCTTCAACAACTTGTAGTAAGCGATCAACATCAGCTTGATGGGGTTCTCATGTACTCCTCCCCGAATACCTCAACGACGCCTAACGCAAACTGTTTCAGGCATTCCATTGTGACGCTCGCACCAATCTTTAAGTACTCATCAACGCAATCAACCGCTACTCCATAGGCAAGCATTCGCATGGCTACTGTGCACTTGGTTAATGGCGACAACCCACACTTTCCGACCGCATCGTACCTCAATTGAAAGTACTCTGAATGGTGGTCAAGTGCTTCGACTATGCGGAAAAATAAGTGTCTCCGCATTCTGAATCTACGTTGAAAATGATGTGCGTTGTACGCAGAATCTTCCGCGAAGTAGTCTTTGTATAAGCAGTTGTGTGCAGCTTCTGTATCTCTCTTAATAGATCTCTTCTTCATCCGAGGCCTAGATGCAGAAGGCGTCAGCTCTGTTGTTGAGGATGCAAGTTGTGCAAGGAGCAACATTTCTTGTTGCACTTGTTGTTGTTGTCGGAGAAAAGCCGCCAGGGCAGGTATATCATCATCTGATGAAGATGATGAGGATGACGATGATGATTCTTCCTCAAAGAGTAGCTTCCCAATATTAAAGGGATCCATTACAAACACCTTGCGTAAAATCATAATGAATAAACGTTAATGTATAGAAGAGTACTAAATTTATTAAACATAATTGGTTGGACTTGGCCATTTTCATACATTCATATCAAAGCATGATTACGCAAAATCAAAGTTACATATTAAGCTTTTTCTTCCTAAGACACACTTCCATAGTAAGGGGGAAGGGAGACACATTACTGAGTTGTGAGTGCCCTGATCTCCTTTGCATAATTTCAGCCTTCCTTTGTTCGTAATAAGCTGGATGTTCAGGACTCATCATTGAGGTGTCCATCATCATTATTCTATCCTCTTGGGCCCTAATCTTTTGTTCCATGATCATAATCTTCTGAGCCTTTTCTTTCGCTCCTTTGTTGCAATAGATTTTGAAAGCTTTAATCGCATCCGTGTTACGACTTTTTAACGCACTCATATGATTTGTGACTACATCAACGAGTGCGTTGCTAGCCCTTTATTTCAGCCTTCTCGTGGCGGCTTTTCGGCCCTCGGGTCTTTCACTCTCACCGACACCTTCATCTCCTGCCTCTTCGGTGTCGGGATTGGACCTTTTCGACGATCCTGACCCTGACTTAGGTGGGTCACATATCGCCCTCCATTTGGGTTGGTCCTTGAGCATCTCGCACTAGTGCTCCGGATCAAACTTATTCCCCGTAGGTCTTTTGTACAACTTATGCGCTGCCTCCAGAATAATAACCTCATTCCAACTGCTTTGGTTGGTACGGTCCACTTCTGACATAACACCTGCCCATTTACTGACGAGTGGGCAACCTCGGCCCCATCACCCATTCAGCGTCTTCCAAGAACGTATCGTGGCTCCTTGTAGACGGTGATCATTGAAATTGGCAGCGACCCTAGCCCAGAAGCTAGACCTCTTCTGATCATTATCGACAATGGCGTCGTGCCTACATTAATCCAAGCACGTATCAGCCGTTGGTCTTCTTCAAAAGTCCACTTCTTTGCACCAATAGTTACATCCCCCACTACTTCGTCAACATCCCTTTCAGTAGTCGGCTTAATGTCTGTCTCAAAATTGCCTACCCTGACCATTGATCCAGTTGGGGTGGATGAAGGTGTGGAGTTGCTCCCAGTGGAGAAGTAGTTCGGGCTCGTATGTGGTGGATGATAGTAAGGAGGGTAGTTTGGGTACTCATTGTGATGTTGTTGGGGGTAATAAGGTGGAGGATAGTTAAGAGGGTTTTGACCGGAGCTACCAATGTGGTTGCTTAAGTGGGGTTGTGGTGGGTAATATTGTTGGTACATCTGGTGATTGTAGTTTGGTGGTCGATATGAGGGGTAAGACACGTGGGGATTAGGCAAGGTAATAGGGTTGGTACTATTCCCCCTAACTCGGGGTGAATTGTTTCCCTAAAGTAAACTAGTAAATGATGGGGGAATGCTAGGATCCATAATAGATATTAAATCACAACCTACAACCATATAATTAATCGCATTAATATATTGTCAATGAATCATTTGAGCTTATGTACAAAACCATATTACAAATATTAACATATTTCATGATTCATTATCATATTCAATTGTGTTAATGATTTAACTATTAACATATTAAATGTAGTGTTGAAATTTTGTGCCCAACTTATTTTTTTTCTTCATATAAGGCATAAAGGTTTACATATTTGAACTTAACAAATTTTATAAACTAAAATCTTCATTTTATCTTGACTTCTTCAATTTGACAAATTAACATATTTCAACCATATTAACAATCAACTCATGATTCAATATCATATTCATTTTATTTTAACTTCTTCAATTTTACTAAACTCTCAAAACTTTCACTAACTACATATAAAATATGTACATATTTTATACATCTAACATGTGAAAACATAATAAATTTTAAGCAACATGCCAACTGAATTTGAATTTAATCATATAAATTATTATATACGTACTACAAATATACAATTGAGTAACATAAATTTTCAACAAATTTTACTAACATATAAAGTACATATATACTACATGTATACATCTAACATGTGAAGAATGTATTTAAAATAACATCTCGTACCAATTTAATGATCAAATTCACAATATTTTAAATAGATTTCAAACACATAATTTAATTTAATAACACTTAAACATCGAACTCACAATATTCTAAATAAATTTCAACCTCACAATTTAGCAATGTTTAATTTCATAATATTCTAAATAAATTTCACAATAAGTTTAATAACGTTTAATTTCATAATATTCTAAATAAATTTCAACCTCACAATATTTTAAATAAATATCAAACTCACAATATTTAAAATAGATTTCAAATGCATAATTTAATTATTTTACTAACACATAATTTAATAACATACATAAACAACCACTAACAAAACTAAATTACACAATATTCAAACTCACAAATTTCTTATCTTCGGTCTTGTTTGAGAGGACCTTGAACTTCTCTACATAAGTAATAACAAAACGTTATTAGCAACCTAATCATAGAATTTAAATTTGCAAAAGTAATAACTTAATTGAATAATAATTACTAATACTTACTTGAATTCCTTCACTCTTTGGATGAAATTGATTACAAAAATAATCAATTTTCTCAGAATTTTGTTTGGGAGAAATTTTAATTTGCAAGTGTGTTCAATGGAGTTGTGAAGCATCCATATTTATAGCAAGCAAAAAATGAAAAAAAATAAAAAATAAAATTCAATTAGCTGTTGTGTGTCTGCCACTTCCACAACGGCTACTTTTGAAATTCTCCAACGGCACAATGCTCAGCACATCTTTTTCCTTTTTTTTAAAAATCCAGTGGAGCCTTGGTCAAAGCCAAAAAAAAAAGCTGGTCAACCCAGTGAAACGACTTCGTTTCACTGGGATTTTCAGCAAAAAAAATTAAGATGAGCAGCCCGCCTCTGGGCCTTGCCCTGCAGCCTGACGAGTGGCCCATTGGCTTGCCTCTCACATTTCCCAGCCTGCGAGCCTCACGCTAGGCTTGCTCTAAGGGGTAGCAAAAAATAGTTCATAATAGCAGGATTTATTTATAAAATGTAAGGATTGGTCAGTTAATGTTTTGAAATGTTAGAATATATTCATATAGATGGATTTATTAGATTTTTACAAGTGAAGGTTTTCAAATTTTGTCATTCCACTTGACACATTGATGTGATTTGTAGGGACATGGATGTTTGACTTCAAGGGCGAGTTTCATGAAGCAGATTATAGGTAAGATATTCACTGAATCGTCAATCTTATTACTCTATTTGATACAACTTTAAAGAAGTGAATAATAAATTGTACTTAATCTAATATGGTGTAAATATAGAGTTAGTTATAATGTTCTAACACTCCTGTTGACAACACATTACACCCAAAATATAATGGTTTAGAGCTTATTTTTTTATCAGTTAAAACTTGTGGTTAGCAGTTATAAGAGATATGGGGTAGCTAGCACTGGTTACGAACAGTTTAATCTTAAAATTATATATACAAGTTATGGTTAGAAGTGATTAAAAATAGTTATGAATGGTAGGTGTAAGTGTGTAACAATTTACGATTAGGGGTGTCTAGGAGAAATTAACGTTACAAAACAGTGAAATGAATAAGGTTAATTGGAAATCAGGTGGATTTGAAGCTATCAAATTCGCCAAATCGGGCAATTGACAAGAAAATTTGGGCGGGTTACCACCCATAGATGATATGCTGGCGTGGTTGAATCAGAGGATGCCAAATCAGCAAAAATACAGGAAAACGGCAAGGAGTGACGTGGTGGTGTGAATAAGCAGTTCAGCACTCATTCTTCGGATCAAAGACACTAAACTAAACTGTGCAACGTTTCGTTTCGTTCCTTCATTTCGTTTCGAGCATCCATGCATTGCCCCTCCTAAAACCCCCCCAATAGTCACACAGCCCAGAGGGGGAGAGAGAGAGAGAGAGAGAGGGAGATGAAGAAAGCCGGCTCCGAGAAGAGGAAAGTCCGGCGATCGGCCGCCGGAGCCGCCTCCGCTGGTGGAGCCGAAACTCCTCCTGCGGTTAGTGCTAGTTATTCCCCTCCACTTCCGTTGGATTTAGCTACTCATTTCGTGGTTTATGATTGATAGTCCCAGATCTTGAATTCGTCTTCAAGTTTGCTGTTTTTCGTTTCTGAATTCTTGATCACATTTAATTATGACGACATTTCGGTCGTATTTGACTTTTTAGGTTTTGATTGATCATAATTATGCTAATTGATTAATGAGGTTTGAGGTTCTAAACTTAAGTGTGATTAGCTTTGGGGGACTTTTTTTTTTGTGTTGACGTTTTTGGTCCAATTTGCTATTGAAAGTATGGGGAAAGTGTTCTAGCTAGTCCCCGTTGGGTGATTGGAACACTGGTACTTTTGTATGGAGGTGAAGAATCGGGATCTTACAGGTGATTTGAGCTTATGCGTCAGGCCGTGAGCCGGGTCACATATTCAGTTGGCAGGACATTGAGTATGTCAAATTTAGTGGATTGCCCTTTTGAAACTATCAGAAATGTTAGAGAGGAAAAAAAAGGGGATGTGGTTGAAGTTTGTGGAAATTCCCTTAATTTTTATAAATGTATCAAATGTCTTGGTCCCAGAAAGAATGTTGCTTCTGGTTTTAGGGTGGCATTTTGTAGATGCGTATAGATTTTCAACCTTGTCTATAGCTTATAATTAAATAGCTAAATATAGTTATTGTTTAGGGTGGGATGTTGAGACCTTTGACTAAAGGAAAAGGGAGTATAAGCTATGTACGGCCTTCACATGTTGTCATTTATCAATCCCCCAACTTGCTTGGGCAATTTGTTGCCATTTATCCAAATTCCAACCTTAGCTAATAATCCTTTTAGAAATTGATATGTGTCCTTAATATTCATCTAATACTTGGATTGATGCTGTCTATGAGTTATATAGAGTGTATTGGCTGGTTGCTGATGCTTCTTCAATGTCTAGTGTGATAGTAAAGACATGCGGTTAGACTGTTGAGGTTTTATCTTTGCTCTCAGGCTCATTGTGCCGACTGGTTGATTTTTGAATTGAGATATCTTCTTGTGTGTTTCCCATTTCTACATCACATTGTGAAGAAGACTAGATTTAAAATTTCAGTGCTAATCAATCAGGAGTTGTAGGTATCAAATTCACTTGCTTCTTATGCTCAATATGCTTAATTTTTGATGACCTATATGGGTGATATGAAAAATGACATGTTCGTTATGAGCATATTTAAGTTGCTATCAACTCCAGTTTGCTCAAACCTACTAACTGTTATTAAACCTGCTCCAAGGCTCCAACATGCTTCAACCTTCTGTAATCTACTCCAACATGCTCAAATCTATTAGCTGATAGTCAAACCTATTCCAACCTGCTTTGGTGCTTTCAAATTATTTCAATCTAGTCCAATTTGCTTCAATATGTTCTAATCTGCTAACTGCTAGTCAATAATCTGCTTCAATCTACTCCAGTCTAGTAACTGATAGTCAACTACTACAATCTACACCAATTTGCTTTATGCTCCTCCAGTATGCTCATAACGACCATGCCCAAAGTCGTGGAGGATAAAAGGTCTACAATAAGATTGCATTCCTTTCTAAATGCCCTTCTTATTCTAGCCTGCGTTTTCCAGCAACTCCATATTTTTTTAAAATCTTTTGACTCCTATCTTTTGTTGTCACTTATGTGGATGTCAGTTGATGATCTGAAGAGTGAGATTTTTTTCCCCCAATGGGACTGTGGACTGTTGAAAGATGTGCTTTTCAGTGAGATATTGGAACCATCCAAAGGAAGGGTCATAGTATGACTGTTTAGTTTGATTTGGATGTTCGATATTTGGTGCTTCTAGATCAATAGCTAAACAAAACGATTAGTGGAGCCTATAGCTTCATTATGAAGAATGATGCAATGTGATTCAGGCACTTCTTCTCCCAATTAGGACAATTGTATTTTAAGTTTCATGAGATGAAGGTCATAGACCGGAGACAAATTTCCTCTTTGTTGGTTTAAGTTACAAAAACAAAAACATCTCTATCTAGTGTGGGTCCCACCTTAGTGGTCCCTTGTGGGGATGCAGATGTAGGTAGTCTTGCAATCTTGCCGAACCCAAGACCCGCTCTTGCAAGCAAAGTGGCTAGATTGCAAGATGCCCATGAAAAATTTTGTAGAAAATGTTTTTGAAGAGTTAAAACCCTTTGTAAGAAGGCCTTAGAAAATTGGTTTAGGTTACAAACAGAATGTTGCATATCTCATCCTGTGTCCACAGATAATCTTGCAAAAGTCTTCCCCTCTACTAAGTGCTAATTGCTTTGCGATCAATTTGAAAAGTTTGACGAGATTAAAAAGAAAAGATTAGGACTGTGCAAAGCAGTTGTCTGAAGTCAGCTTGACGGGAAATTAGGTTAGAGGCCTTAAGCTGTGGCTTCGGCAATTCATTCTTATTTTTGAGAAGGCTCCTATCTCACTTTACCTTTACCCTTGAAGTCTCTCAGCCACCCATCATCAGTTGTTTTCTTGTTTTCATGACTAATATGGCTATATGATACACTTAGCTTGTTAACTGGTATTTTCTAATAGGCACTCTTGGAAATAGAATAACTTGCAAAGGGTGCGACTCTGAGCTAATTTGGATTGTAAACCTAAATTTCAGAAACAATCTGCAGAGAAGGATGTATATCTGTCATTTGCTGAAAAGGTGAGAGATCATAAGGATTTGGAGTCAAGGTGGGCTGTTTTGCAGGAGACACGTGTAGAATACTTCAGGGGCAAGGATTTTGTCAGTTTTTTGAGGACTCACCCAGAGGTTAGAGACATTTTGGGATCTGATAAGAATCTAGAAGTGGAAGAAATTGGTAATACTCTATTGAAGAAAAACCTCATAGTAAGATGTGACCGTGTTGTCAAGATAGTACGGCCTGGAAAGAAGAAGTTGTCTACCTGGCCAGCACATTTGGAGATCTTTCCTGTAAGTTCATTTCTTCCCCAAGCTTCCTGTGTAGTCACTCACTAAAGGTTTTTTTTTTTTTCCCTTTTCCCGGCCCCCGGGGGGGGGGGGATGATGTATGGAATTATGGGGCATTTTTCAAGCCATTTGCATATTTATATGGTTTGCATCGTTCAAACGTTAAAGCTTGATATTCAAGTCACTTTCTGAATGTGTTCCAAGTCATTTGCATATTTGTGAGGTTTGATATTTTGAAACTTGGTTCTTTAAGCTTGTAATATCAAGTCGTTATCCCCAGCGTAAAAAGGGGCTCACATTTTTCTGTTGCAGTTCACTGGCATGCATCTGTTTCTGAATCTGTGATGGGGGTTAAACTTAAGTGGGAATATTTTATTTCTTATCATTTTCTTTTTTTGCATATTATTCGCTGGACATTCCAGCATGAAATATTACGATAGTCTAACGAGTTTGATTCTGTGATCTATTGAAGACTGTTACATCTTTGAATCATTTGTTTGTCTAACGACAATATTTAATCATTATCTCTTCGATTGACATGGGGATTAGCATTTTTCTTGGTTTGCTTTGCCGTAGGATTGCCTTCTATAATGTTTATGTTGTTCTACAAAACTTTTGTTGCTTCACCCTGCACAAGACGGTAATTAATCCATGAATATGGGTAATTAAACATCTGAACTGCTACTTACAAGCCCACCAGGATATCTGGCAAAAGCTTTCGTGATCCTTTTACACTGCACAACCCACTCTTCTTGTCCATCTCCCTCATTATCCAAGATTGCTAACCCCCATAGGCCTAGTATTAGGGCCACAGGCTGCCCATTCCTGCATGAGCGCCGGGGGGGGGGGTTGGGTGGGGGCTGGGCACAAGACGCACCAGGCCCAATGCATGCTGTCACCCTCGCAAATTCTGTTACATGGAATTTGCTGCCACCTCTGATTGAACCTAGGTGGCGCCGCAGGGAAGTGACAAGGATGCAACACGAGCATGTGCTTGTTGGCAAGTGTTATTACATTTATCCTTTTCGTAGGTGGTTTTAGTCTCTGTCATGCAATGGCCTTGATGTCTAAGTGAGAATTTCTCAATAACTGTGTTCTTTAGGGGTGCTGAAAGTGACCTGCTTTCTTATTCTTGAGGTAAAAAATCACCTCTGCTGGTGTTGTCCAAAACCTGCACCATTCAATTTAGCTTTGCACTGGGGATGTGCAGGACTGCAGGCATACATGAAAGATTTATCTCCATATTTGCTTAGTTAGAGCCCTTCTTTGAATGAACAACTTTGTTCTTTCCTATCTTTCTGAATGTTTATGGATTGCTTTCCTGTTGTGTTGCAGGGTCAAACATTTTCAGATAATGATGCTTTCTTTGTGTGGACATTTACGAAGAGGCATCCCTTATGGCAGACTATTCTTTCATTTTCATGGCCCATTTTGACATTAGCAATTTGCTTGTTTCCGGTGTATCCTCATAAGGCCAAGCTGGTGGTACTGTACTCATGTGCAGGGATACTTCTACTTATACTCAGCCTTCTAATATGTACGTGCTGCTTTGCTTAATACATTGTTCCAGAAGTGGTCAACTGGCACCTGTCTGATTTGCTATGCTATTGCAGCCCCCCCCCCCTCTCTACGGAGTTATAAATAATAATTCTTCTGTTAATTTGTCATTGTCTTGTGAAGGTTTTATTAAAAGAAGCCCCCCCCCCCCCCCGTTCTAGCATGTCTTGTTTTAATTTTGTCAGGTTGGGTGTGCATTTTGTTTACCCCTTTTTAATTTAAAAAATTCATATACTAGCAGTTGTCATTCTTTCCTGACAATTCTATATTCAAGATTCAGCATCCGGAGTCCTCTTGCTGCAATTGCTTTAGGTGTAGCGTAGGAGGCACACTTTAAATATTGAGCACTCCATACTTAGGGCCTGTTTTTTTCGTTGGTCCTTTTCAATTTACCAACTTCAACCAACTTCAACTAACTTCAAATCACTTCAATAAAAAATACCAACTTCAACCCACTTTAACCAATTTCAACTTACTTCAACCAATTTCAATTCGCCCCCTTCAAAATTTTATTTTGACTATTTTATCTATCATATAAAAAATATATCAACTTCAATCCACTTCAATTAATTTCAACCTACTTCAACCTACTTCAATAAAAAATACTAACTTTAACCCACTTCAACGTACCTCAACCAACTTCTCCCTTTTACCAACCCCAATTTACCGACGAAAAGAACAGACCCTTAGTAGCCATTGCATCCTCAATAGCCATGTTGTGTTGATGAATGTGTATGATTGATCAACATGAGATATTTATTTTGAGATGGGAGCATTCATATGCTTGCAAAGACCTTTGGTCTATCTGTGTTAATAAAATCCATCCCCGTGAAAGTCGAAACATAGGACAGTTCATTTTCTATAGGATTAAGTTCAGCTCACTTTATATTAGTGCTTGAACCAATACAAGCTAATAGTGTGCACTTAAAATGAAAAAAGTGCAACATCATAGTTGTAAGAAATGAGATCATCAATTTGTAAGTGCTTACTTAAGGAAGTCCAGAAAACGAGATCAAGAGATAGGTTTGGAGGGCTTGATAAGTTGATTCGGGTGTGTGCTTCAAAGTCACCAGCTAGTTATGGAAGTTGACTTCAGTGGGCAAATGAGGGTGTGATGGGTGCACTTGGGCACAAGGAGACTTTAGGTATGGAGAAAAGAATACTGAAGGATATAGTGGTGCAGCCTTTGATAATTTGATTTGATGGTATCAAACTCAACCTGAGAAATATGGAAGATTGTTTGATCACATTTAAAAGTGAAATATCAAAGATGCAAAGTGACTACTTTCTCCGTTGATAGGCAACAGAAGTTAGGGTTTAGGGAAAAGATGATGATCAACCTCTCTGATGGACCATCAGCAGAATATATTGAGAACTTGTCTAAAGAAATTATAGGAGTCTCAAGTGGATTAAGTCATTAAGAGCAAAATAATCTCACATGATGGTGGGACAGTCGATGACCAATTCAATAGAAAGTTAAAGCAAAGTAAGCTCTCCATAAGTTAGCTGCTGGCGATTCAAAAGGAGAAATAGCAACTGATATAGCAGTACAAGATGGCCAAGAAGCAAGTGAAAAAAAAGTTACTATTGAAGGCCAAGTCTAGAGCGGTATAAAACATGTTGCCAGAAGCTAGAGACCAAGGAAAGGGGGAAAAGAGGTTCAAATTGTCCGAAGGTAGGAAAAAAGAGAATGAGAGAGTTAGAATAGGTTGAGTGGCATCAATGATGAAGAAGTTTGGGTGTTGCTGAGGAGACAACCAGAGACAACCAAGAGAGATGGCCATCCCATTTCAACATGCTCTTTAACAAAATGAAATTGGTAACATCTGGCTTATTGAATTGGAGGGATTCCAAAGTCAATGCAATTATTGGTTCTGGCGATGCATTGCCAGAGGGGAAGTTGGTGGGATATTCCAGGGGATGAAGAGATGAAAGACAACTGGATTGGATTAGATCCCCACAGAAGTATATAAATCCATGGTACAAGAAGAGTTGCTTGTTAGTGAGATTGTTTAACTAAAGGCAAAATGACTGGAGGCTCAATAGAATAACATTGTACAAAAACAAAGGAGATATGCAAAACTACTTGAATTATAAATAAGGACATCAGGTTACTTCTGCTATGAAAAATAAGAAAGTAAACTGTCTGCTATATAAAATAGGACAGTAAACTGGACATCTCATAGAGCCAGTTTGAATTTATATTGGGAGTGATCCATCTTAAAAGAATATTAATGGAACATTATAGAGACTGAAAGAAGGATTTTTGCATCTGTTTTTCTAATTATAATAATAAGGTGCCTGGAGAGGTTTTATGGATGTGGTTGGAGGTAAAAAAAGAAGAAGATTATGTTATGCACGTCAGAGGTATTCAACATGTGTATGGCTGTGAATGAGGCAAGGCAGGCACATAGGCAATTGTTGAGTAGATATAGAGTTCCACCACAGATTCTCTTTGCAGCTTCTATAGATGAGCTCCCTAGATTAATTCAAGAGGATTACCTTGATCTATGCTATTTGCTATGATACAATCTTGGTGCATGAGACTAGATGAGTTAACATGTAGTTATACTTGCAAAGGGAATGAGGGATACCCTTCAGTTAAAAGGCTTTAGATTGAGCAAGTTGAAGCCAGAGCATTTGGAATGGAAGTTTAACTGAAACATGGTTTTTACTAATGAGGAAGTCGCCATCAATGCCCATTCCAAACAGAACACAAAAGAGTATAAATATTTGGAGCAAATCAGGTAAGACAAAGGGGATATTGATGATGACATTATTCACCATACAGGTGCATAGATCATAGGACTCGATGAATGGACGAACACATTTGAAGTTTTGTGTGACGAGGAGGTCTTGGTAAAACAGCTGGTTAGATTAGCCCATGCTACATGGTGCAGAGTGTTGACCGATGAAGAGAATGCGTGCGCAAATGTTGATGGTAAGGGATATATAGACGATTCAATGGATGTGTGGCCATAGAGGAATAGACAATACAAGAACTGAAGTGATCAGAGAAAAGGTGGAAGAGGCCCCCATTGAAGATGAGATGCATGATGGAGGCTTAAATGTTCAGTAATATTGATAAGAGATTTTGAAATGCAGTAATAGGAGTGTGTTAGTCCATTTCTGTATTGTATAGTAAGAGGAGGGGAGGAAGATCAGAGAAAAACTATTGTTCTTTTTTTTGGGGGGGGGGGGGGTGTGGTTGAGAGGCATAGCCTTCCAACTAGAATTGGCACATCTGCAACTTTTCAAGGATGTACGGGTCTATGGCTTGCTAGGTGGGTAAATATGATCCGTGATATGAGTCTATGATGTATTAGGATCAAGGATAATTGATCTTAGATGAGAAATACTTGTTTTTCTTTTTGACTCGAGGTTTATGGTAATCTCTTTGGAGCATGTAAGGCGTATCTGTTCAATGTACTAGTTAGGGCATAAATAAGCTAAATGATCCTTATTCAGTATCGTCTATAAATGCGTGCTTCCTTTGCGCTTTACTTCATGTGCCCTCCCATATCTGAGGCCTCACTGTCACTGCATATCTGATTTCATTTCTTATGAATACGCTGCTACTTTGTATGCCCATATTGCTTTTTGACATTACTTGCTCAGTTTTTTCATAGATGCATATTTCAATAATTTCATGTTGCTTTCTTGTACTGAATTTGTAATTTTGGATCTTAAGATTTGTGATGGTCATCTTGCTTTTAGTCCCTTATCTGGCATTCGTGTGTCAACCACAAGATGAGGAATACTGTTATTTATATAGTGTTTTAATTGTAGTGAGAGCTGCAATCTTTGGTGCTCTTTGGATAATACTTGGAAAACGTGTGTGGATTTTCCCCAACATTCTTGCTGAAGAAGCAACGTTGAGTGAGTTATTTCGATTTTGGCCCAAAAAAGATGAAGAGGAGCCACCAAAGTGGACTGCTAGGGTTTTCTATGCTGTACTCTCTGTTGTGGTCATACTAGTCTTGAGACATCATGCTCCAGATGAGGCCGCCCGAGCCAGGTCAGTGTTTGTTTCCTGATTTGTCTTCTCTATATGTGCAAATTGGGGTATTGCTTTGCTTTGGTTCAGTTCTTGTTTCTCTGACCTTTTAGGTATTTAAGCTTGCGGTTCGTGCTATTTATATCAGTTATGAAACTTTTTAGTGGCCGCAATACAGACTATTGCCAGAGCAGATTAGTCTTATTGAAAAACCTCAGATATATTTTCTAAATATCAGCTACCATATCTGGTAAAGTCTCCAGGGTTGGCAGTTGGTACTGACCTGGGTTCCCCCCCTATCCTGTTTGCCTCCCTTCAGAACACCCCCCCTCCCCAAGAAAAGAGTTCAGTATGTGCATGCAGATGTGTATTTCACTAAAAAGAAGGTTTTATTTTAGACATCCTTTTTTTTGGGGGTTGGGGGGTGGGGGGGAGGTTACTGAAGGGCATTACCAACATGGAGGAATAATCAGACAAGACCTGACTGGAGTTGGCAGAATTTCACTGTCTTTTGTGCCATCTTTTGAAAGATTAGTTGACTTCATGATGTGGGTGCCTTCCTTTTATCTTTTTGTTTGATGCCAGACTCTGCAAATATTGAAGGCCTTGCAAATCAATCATTTTCAGTAGCATAGGACCCCTCTCTCATCTTCCATCCTCAGCTCTAAACTCCAGCAGGGAACCCAAATTTTCAAGTTCTTCACCCTAAAAAATGAAGATTGAAGCTCTTAGAACTTTTTCCTTTCACCTGACCTTGCCCATTATCAGCTAGAGGGACTTATTGAGTGCAACTCTTGCATCCTTCACTCTGGGTGTTCCTTGAAACCGCCATTATTGGCTCAGGGGGTGGATCAGGCTTACTGCCTCAGTCTGTGCCTTTACATGTTTCACATTTGTCAGTGTTTGAATTTTGATTCCCCTTCAGTAACCCTTTTAGCCGTTACCAACTAAAATCCCATTGAAAACACTGGCCATGATAGATGTTAGTGTCGTTGTAGCTAACTTAACTGGTGAATCAAGAAATGTGCTTCTCTGGACCGGGAAGTGAATCCTCCCCTTGAGCACTGTGCAACACCATTGCCATTGTTCCTGTTTTTGGTGTCCCCAGAAAGCTAGCGGTCGATCACTGATCAGGACTCCTACACTGAATTTTTCAGATAGCATCAGTGCATCATCTTAGAGAAAATCAACTTAGGGCCCTTTTAAGGCCCTTTGGCACTTCAAAACGTTCAAGTGTACAAAATCAATAGAATTTTGCTCATCTGCCAAGTGATGTCACCGGTTATGGTGATTTTGTGACTGCTTTAATGTCCGTTTCTTTGATATCTATACAACCCTATCCGCATTGAGCATGAAGGCTTTGGTTTTCGCAAGGAATCCTTCTTTGCCGAAACTTTGAGTTTTTTGCGGTGCCTTAGGCCTTTCTAAAAATTTCTGAGAACTGCCAGCACCAGTGCCCGTTTGTTTGTTTGTTTGTTTTTGTCTGTTGAACTTTATTAGTATATGCTTCAGCCGAGTCACTGACGTGTCTACCTCTAGAAAGTTGTGGAGAAGGGGCTTCCCTTGATATTTATGGTTATCCTTGTAATATCAGAACATTGAACATCAGAAACTTTCAAGACAAGGGTTCAACACTCTCTCCTCCTCGATGTACGAGAGTTCAAACTAACACAGCCTCTAAAAAGAGGCTAGACACGGATCTCCTTTCATTGATCCTATATTTCTACAATTCATTGATCCACTTTTCTGTTTTCAGGTACCAGAAGCGGGTTTCCAATATTATTGATGATGTACTTGAGTGGTCCCCTAAGCTGGCCCTCTCAGGAATGATGAAGCAACAACCTGAGGGATTGAATGTTACGGACTTTCATAGTAACTCAACCCATGAGAGTGAATCAGGCTCTGATATTCCATCACCTGCAGACGACATGGAAGTCGATTCTGTGCAAGAACAGCCCCAGGATGAAGTTGCAGGGGATATAGACAATGACAGAACGCAGTTCGAGCAAAATCGTAAAGATTTATAAAATCCTAGACTCACTCTTCCCCCCTACATATTACAGATTCCTGACTGTCATTTCCTCAAGCTCCTCTTTCCTTTTCTTTGAGTTGTGGGACCTTGTATTTAAATGTGTTAAGAGAACAGTCCAGGGCATTCCGATGTGTGCTTATTGTCCTACACATATGCCTTGTTTTTGTTGCATGCTTTGTGGTCATTTGCAGTGTTTTGGGTTTTTGAGGCTCCCACCTTCACAGGTTCTCGATCAGTCTTACAGTTCCAGATTTCAGCCTCCATTACCCAGGTTTCAGCTCTTCAAATTGTGTACCGAAGAGCGATACCTTTGCCCATCGAATAGAACCTTTACTTTTGGTACCACATATTAGAAATGTACCTCCCGTTGCATCACATCAAAAGAATCACAAAGCTTACATAAGAAAATACAAGACATGATAAATAGTACATTTGAAGTCTCCTATTGATCATAAGATATTTTTCGACCTCATAAGTCTAAGTCATTAGCAGTAGTGTAAACAGTGGACATAGTTTCATCAAGAAATTCATTTTTACTTTTTAATAAAGGGGACTTTCCGACATGTAAAATCAAATTTCTTCTTGCTTAGTAGACTCTTCTTAGCATATCTGATCCCAAATCTTGAGTGAGCCAGATGTACAATATGTTAATCTATCTACCTACCCCTCTGTACGTCTATACATAATTGATGAAACCATAAGCATTATACCAGCAGCATAATGTAATCGTATCACATTGAATTTCCCGTCTTTTTTTCCCGGGTATGACTAATGCAGTCATACATGACATATAGTTATATACATCTCCCTACTTACTTCAGTTACATGTGATTTATCTCCCTCTACTTCTACCAATTTTAATTAAGTTGCTTAAATTTTAATTCACGCTCTTTGCATTCTTAATTTAGTTTTTTAAATTTAGTTATTTTATCTATATCAGCTCTCTTGGTGCATTGTAAGGACATCATATCTTCACATTTTTAAAAAAACAAAAAAAAAACACCCTTCTCTGAACCCTGTCTGAACCTATTTCCATTTCAAGTCGATGATTGGGAAAGGGGAAAGGAGTGGCTTGCAGATGCCACCTGACGAGCTACTTTTCTTCGCGACCCAAGCTACAGAGCCTTCCTTGGTGTAAAGCTGCCTGAGCTAAGATACGGCTTGTTCCAATCTCTAACAGTACTTTAAAGCAAGAAAAAATTTACTCCTCACATCAAATAATAAAATACGATGTAAAATGTACGAGTACTACACCAATAGCAACGAAATGCAAGTTCTATCGCTGCAGAAGCTCCACAGAAACGCTACAGCATCAAGCACTCGAAAAGAGCAGGGGCATCTGGCTACATAGACTACGAATGGGGACAAAAAGTCCCAACGTTAAGAGTGTCAAACCACACAAAGGCAAAAACGGAGGCAACACTAGCAACATCACCAACCACAACCGTTCATCTTTCAAAGACGACTGCACACACTGCTAACAACAGAAAATATAGAGAGCTACCACACAGTAATATCTTTGTTCCTACACTGACACTGTGAAACCCTGACTCAATCCGTCTAAAGGCTAAAAACTGTACACAATCCAGATGAGGTAATACTAACCAGCACAAAGCCCCTTCATAATTGATATCCACACTATCCCCTACCATCTTTTCCCCCAATTTCTAACACTAGAAGCCAGCCAAGAATGATTTGCCGCTTAGCTAATACCAAAGGCAAGGTTTGGTTTGATCGACAATACTACTACTTTGAAGATCAAACAAACTGGAAGAAAATATACATTCTTCACTAGTAAGCAGGTACTTGGGATCTCGAATGCAACTCTCTCAGCAATGCTCACATTCATCAAATAGCAAGGGCACGCCTTTGAGCCTGATCGGATGACAAGCTACCCCACTGTGGGTTTGATCGGCCTTCTCCTGATCTTGCCTCCCCCAACACTCTCGGATCATTTTTCTGTTGTTCACCATGGTGGGTCTCATGAGATTGGGATGCTCCTACATCTGGTTGGGCATGGGACGAGTTCAGCAATACATAATAGGAGATGGGAAGTAGCTGAAGCTAACAATGGGATGAACCGATGAAACCCAAACCTGAGGTCTTGCTTTTGTCTTCAGTGGACTGACTGGAAGCTGCTTCAGCTTCATTCTTCTTTGCAAAACGGCCTCCTGAACCCCTTGCCCTTCTCAAAGCGTGCTGATGTCGAGATTCATGGAGATACGGCTACATGGAATAGAGTTGTCCACGTAAGGAGATAAGCAGTTGACAACCACAATGTCGAAAAGACAGCCGATCACAGGTAACAAACAATTGGACATACAATCAGTAATGGATGTAATAGCTAAGTTCAATTTCTTCTTCTAACAAGTGTTCATATCCAATCAGAGCAATTTTAAGATGCTGTATTGGAAGTATCATTACTCTAATTGAAAAAATTTATAATCATATCGAGCTAGCCAGCGGCAGGTAAAAACAATTAGACATACAATCAGTAATGGACGTAATCCAAGTTCAATTTCTTCTTCTATGAAGTGCTCAAATCCAATCAGAGCCATTTTAAGATGCTGTATCGGAGGTTCCAATACTCCACTGAAAAAATTTATAATCATATCAAACTTCAGATGTAGCATGCAGTGACACATACTACACATTTGATAGTTCCAGTGAAAATAGACAGAGTGAATGTTGAACCAGTGAGCAATCAAATAACTGCCTAAACGCCAACAGCCATTCTGTTTCACAAAACCAAAAAGATCCACTTCAAATGAGATCAAGGCATTTACCTTTCGGACTTTAATAAGTTTCTTCTCAAGCTCAGCTTTAGCACGGACCTGTCTCCGCCTTAGGATTCCACGGTATTGCTTAGCATTGACATAAACAGGTTCTTGCGCCAATTCAAGAGGTAAAGGCATCCTTGGCTGATGCATTCCATAGAACTGGGGAGGGACCTGCCGACACATAGCATTCATTAAAAAGAACACTTGGAAATGCAGATGATGCAGAAATTAGAGAGGGGAAGGAGGGAGATGGGAGAGCAATAACATATCTTCTACACAAAAATAAGCAGAGGAATCAGTACAACAGAGATGCCAAACAGCATGCGCTTGCACAAAGATGAGATAGAACAGTTGTATTAAATAGGTTCAACAAAGGGAGCAATGATTTCCATCACTTCTAGCTAATTTGCAGCACAAGCCACAATCTTGAGGACAGAAAATGCACAATATAAAAGAATAGATGTACAAAGACAGCATGCGACACCATAAACATTGGAAACACTATTGGACAATTCTTAGTAATGAAAATAAACTTCCAATCTAGGTTACTTCGAAATCAGCATTTTGGACAGTGAGGAGCACGCAGAAAACCAGGACCCAAGATTAATATATAGCCTGGGCAAAAACAGAAAGAATACCAGTGCTACAGTGGGATGGAAACATGTTTCGTTACACAAGGCAATATGATGGCCATTTGCTACACAGGACAACATTATGCCTTCTTGGGGGGGGGGGGATAAGCTCAGCCCCTAGGATATGACTCACATAAACAGTTAATCTCCAATGCTACACCTCTCCTCAAATCTCTTTATAACAATATCCAGGCAGCAGGAAAAAAGGGGCAGACATATGCATAGAGGTTTATTGACCTTGCTTTCAACTTGCAAATATTGATTTTGGATTCCTCACTTACAAGTGAGGAAATATAGGCAGTAAGCAGTACATCTGAAAGAAAGATTATCCAACATTGGCAAAACTCCTCCACACAAGGTCGTCAATTGAGCTCTCAAGTCTCGACCATTGATAATTCTAAGTTCCAACTCACAAGGACTTCTATCAAAAAAGAAATCAAGAATTATATTATGAATAAAGCATAAATGATTTCAAAATCTGGGCTCCTATGCCTTTGCCCAAATAATGCAGTACAAATCAACTGTGGCTCCCATTTGCCCTATGAGGCCATTATGGTTAGTTGGACTGCCTAGCAACGAAGAAACAACCAAGTACATACCAAGGGCTGAGGTCCATAAGCAGCCATCATTCCTCCATAGTACAGATCGGGATAAGGGGTTGATGCACATGCCTGAAGGTGAACCGCAATTAGTAGTGAGGCAAGGTCCATTCAGACAATCAGACATAAACTCCATAACCACCCCAAAAATATTAACGAAGAAAAAATTTGAAAATCCCTCACTTACAACTGAATGACCAACAAGTTCCATCTGTGGGTGTTGTGGAAAGCATTCCGCACTTCCCAAGGGCATAGAGTCACAAGATTGAGATTGTTGGGGCTCTTGTCTAGAAGTAACATCTGAGGCAGAACAAATTGATCAATGCAATGAAAAATAATTGAAACAAATAATTTTTGTGCAAGGGACAGAAAAGAAAACAATAACTAAACAAAGAAATTTGCATCACATTTTCCAGTATCAAATTTATGAAAGGTGCTACTTTATTACACACCACCCTGCTCCAACCCTCGACCCGAGGAAGGGGGGGGGAATGAGATAATAATAAAATAAAACAAAGTAATAACACACTACAGTAAAATTGCATTTCCCTTTATTCATATAATGGCAGTAATCACTCAGCAGTACAAGAATTGTACCCCGATGAGTAGAATTTGAACCAGTAGTTTCTGAATCCTTGCTGGTCTCCTCATCATCATCATCTTCGCCACTTGATGATGAATGGTCATTCTTAGACCTTGCCATGCCCGCTGGATGACCTAGCAATGTATCTCCAGGGGCATTTCCGCCAGCTTCAGTTAAGGAAAAGGGATAATACCCAGCAGCTTGCCACCATTGCTCAGAACAGACTGCTGATGGTGGAATGGCATGGGAATTGGACCCTGATGCGTTCTCCGTAAGAGATTTTGATGGCATGCTTCAGAAGCGAACTCAAAAAGACATCTATTTGTGGATATGAAATGCAGCACCAGCAAAATGCCAAATCAGTCTTAGAATCACAAAACATCAATAATGCAAATGAACAGTCATGACAAAATTCCTATTGTCCAATCTTAATAATTTTAACAACTAAACGATGCTGCTGAGGAAACAGAAATAGTTGAACAGCCTTAACCCAGGACAAGTCAGTAATGCCTGGTACAAACTCAAAGAAGAACAAGGCCACTAATCGATTGCTAAGGTGTTCTAAGCATTACAGGGCAATCTACTAACATGGATGAAAGCATTTTTTAAAGGACAGACACAAACCAAGGAGTACCAAATTGCATACGTAAGTTACACAGGCACATATAGATACCAGCAATATCACACCCCCAGCCCAATCTACATTATAACTAGGGTAGCTTGCTAAAGCATATACTTTTGGTTAAATCCAAAACGAAGATTTAACTCAATAATGTGAATAGCAGGCTAATTGAATAACACCTAAGTAAATAAGCTCGCATTATCATAGGATTTATACACGCCGTTTCACTTAGGATATTCATACTTGAATCAGAAGCACTAGTCATACACAGGGCATGTTAAGTCATGGGATATATTAATGGTCTTTTCTTTTATTGTACTGAATTGATTTCTTAAGTTATCCTTGATTTCATTTATTTGAAGCATTTTCATAGATAAAGGAAAGTGTTATCCACTTTAAATAATCACCTCCAGTGTGAACCAACTAGATTCTGCCCGACAAATTCCTTCACAAAAGCTCCAAGTTCCTACAATCTATAATGAGAAAATCACCTTAAAAATTACCAAGTCAACAGTGGTAGAAATAAATTTTCTTTAACTAAGAACAGCTCAGCTGAACTCGGGTTGCTAACAACCGTACCAAAAGCTCTACTAGGAGTTCTCATGACATTACATCTCTCTTGTCCACCTCAAAATCGCAGAAAAGATCGCACTGTAAGCTCCAGAAAAATGAATTAGATAAAAGCCTTAATTTCCTTCGTCAATGTCAAATCAGGCAATTATGATAAAATCTCCCATCCTAACCAAGTTCTGATTTCTGATATCCAATCCATGAAGGTCAAGCAAAGTTGACTTCAATCGTAACCAAGTTCTGACTTCTGACATCTTTCTTATCCATGAAAATCAAGCAAAATTGAACATCTGGAACATCAGTGAATTTTCCATCCATCAAACATCATGCAGCCTGAAATTAAAACAACTAGTAGTCTGGACAAATCCATCCTGATATCATCAGAAATAATCAACACTAACCACCATCAATTAACACCTCACATCCCACAACGTCCCATTTTTCAGAACCCAATTACGCAAATACTTTCAGCAAAAACTTAATAAATCCCAATTGCACCCCCCACCAAAATTACCGACAATCGACGTAATATCCTCAGAAAACAATCAATTTCAATCAAATCAGATCCCAGTACATGGCAAAACCCCAGCAATTGAAAAACCAAACAAAACACCCAAAAAGGGAAAAAGGGAAAAGAACCCCTAAATTGGGAAACCCTAACAATAATCGGAAATTGAACAAAAAAGGGGTGCGAACCATAGAATTGAATCAGACCAATCAGCAAACAGAGCGAGAAAAGAGAGAGGGAACTTACACGTAAAGAATTGCTTGGCGAGATAAAAAGGCGGGATTAAATCGTTTAAGTGGCAGAAATTAAAACCCTAAAGTTTTGGGGATAGACGGATGCGTGGATTGAAAGAGGCACTCTTGGGTATGCAATTGGTCCGTTTCTGGGGAACTATTATTGTTACTGAGTTCCGATTCTTCAATTTCAATAAGATTTAAGTAATTAATATTGACGATTTTTATGTTTTTATTTATTAATTCATTTTTAATTTTAATTTTAATTTAATTTGACAACGTAGCAACGAAGGAATGGCGTCTTCTTGACACGTTTGCCATTCCCGGAGCCTCGTGTAGCTTCGCTATGGTCGCGCCCCACTTTTTCTTTTTTCTTTTTTTCTATTTTTTATTTATGACGTCATAGTTGTCAGTGTCACTGTCATATGAGTGAGTGAGTCAATACATGTTGGTGGTGCTTGGGCTTTGGCAGCCACTGATATTAAGCATTTTTCTTTTATATTTCAGAGGAGATATTATGTGATATTTGTCGCATATTCCTGGCATGATTTGAAATTAGATGCAAGCTTTTCTTACTTTTTTCTTTTTCTTTTTAGTTTGAAATGAGGGGCCACGTTTAAAAAGAGAGAACTTTTTCTTAGTAACCAGTAATTGAGAAAGATGAGCCCAAAAAGAAATTGAGGAAATAGTAATAACCAGCAGCATTAAATAATAACCAGCAACATTCTGAAAGGTCAATCATCTTACATTTTTGTAGAGGAACATTATTTATACGCTCTCTCTTGATATGACCAACCCATATGAGTCTCGCTTCAGTTATCTTATCCTATGCACCGATTCTACTCTTTCCTTCATTATTTCGTTATTAATTCAATCTAATCATTTCGTAATTACACTTCCATCTAATCATCCTCATCTCTACTACCATCTATATTTGAATCTAAATCTTCTTAATGGACTAGCACCTCGAGCGGTACAAAAATATTGTTCTAACGACTAT
This sequence comes from Selenicereus undatus, assembly GCA_017589665.1. NCBI lineage: Eukaryota > Viridiplantae > Streptophyta > Magnoliopsida > Caryophyllales > Cactaceae > Selenicereus > Selenicereus undatus. The sequence continues at coordinate 14,889,076 of JACYFF010031959.1, forward strand.
ATGATACACTTTTCTTTTCAATTTGTTGGGATCTTCTGATCGCACAATACTCTATAAGCATACCACCATTTTTGTCGTCTCATCTGGTGACCATTGCCGTTGTCAATCTCACGATCGCATTGTATGATTGAACCCACATATTTGAACTTCTCAACTTTCGGTATCATTGTATCATTGATGATGACTTTCTCTACTGTCTCTTCATCCCCATTAGTGAACATACATTCCAGGTACCTAGTCTACAATATGCTCAATTTTAGTCCTTTCGACTCCAAAGCATCTCTCCACTGTTCTAATTTGTTGTTAATTTCATCTTTAGTCCATTCTATAGATAATATCATTAGTAAATAACATACACTGGAATATTTTATCCTTACTTTATTTTTTTGAACTCATCCATAACAATTGTTAAAAGAAAAACAGCTTAAAGTAGATAGTTGATGCATAACAATAAGAAAATCCTCAGTTTCACCTCCTAACATCCTCGTCTTTGTTTTTTTTCTCTTGTAAATAACCCAAATGTAGTAAAATGGTACGTCTTCACCAAGCATATCCAAAAACACTTATCTAGGTATTTTATCATAAGTCTTCTCGAGATCGATGAACACTATGTATAAATCCTTTCTCTTGTCCCTCTAAAATTTAGTAAGCCTTCTCATAATATGTATTGCGTTTATAGTTGATCTTCCTACTATAAAACCAAACTGGGTCTCTGATATTGGAATTTGCCTTCAATCCATAACCTTTTTCTCAATCAACCTTTTCCTTATAGTTTCATAATATGGACCAACAGTATCTCGGCCGGCTAAACAGAGGCCTAAAGACTAAAAAATAAAATTACTTTGTTAAACAGAACCTTAAACTATGGGTTTACTAAAATGTAATGCGATTTTTAATGCTTATTAGGCATGTTCTGCTTGTTAAGCATTTTTTTTATAAGAAAAAGGAATAATTCATCAATGAAAGGTCATACAACATTTACAAAGTGTATCTCCTAACAAAGCTAAATCTGAAACATATAAGGGTAGCATCACCTGACGATGTACCTATCTAGCTAGTTAAACAAGCACTTTTCACTTTGTTGGTTTATTTAATGGTCGATAACATTTAAGAGTTCGCAATTTTATTTCAAAACGGAGTGAATTGGCTTGATCTAACTAATTACTAATTCTCATTAGATATTAATTGAATCAAGTTTAAGCATATAATTATCACAAGATCACTCAATTCGCAATCCTTTTTTAACTGATTATTAAATTAAGTCTAATCCTAGTTTTTCATCGCCGATCTTCACCTTTCAGTACTTCGATCTAACTTCTAACATATATGCAAGAAGTTGGCCAAAAATCTCATAATAACAATAAAAACTCTGGCATTAAATTCAAACAACCAAATAAAGATTCAAAGTGCAAAAAGTTCAAACTAGCAACATCAACAATATTGTATGATTTAGCAATCTCTAGATTAAGAAAACTACTCATTCATGTTCAAATTCAACAAAACGAACATCTAGGAAGCATTAATCTATCTAGAAGAGAAAATGAAGAAAAAGTGGAGAGAAGATTGTTTATTCTTGAAGCCCAGTAGATGATCACTACAACAAAATAGGGCCTAATGCAACAATTCAAAAATTGTTGGCATAAAGCACTTTCGGCAACACTACACAAAAGTGTTGCATCAGATCTCTTTTATCAAGCTATTGCAACGTTTTTCGCCTAAAAAAATGAAAACAAAAGAATGTAAATTAGGATCACGAGACGTTGAAGTTTCCGCCTCTTCATTCCCATCAAAATTCAAAACACAAACACTGACCCCTTTCTTCGTCCCTCTCATGCTTTCCGTCTCTCTGTCTCTCTCACACACATCCTTGACCCCTTTCCTCCTCATTCCCATCAAAATTGAAAACACAAACCTTAACCCCAACTTCTTTGAGCAACAAGAAGGATCAATCGATGGCAAGGAGCCTGGAACAAAGTTGTCTACTCCTCCCAGTACTGTGGTCGGAACTTTTTTCCAGTTTTTCTCTCTCACTGTGTGTGTGTGTGTGTGTGTGTGTGTAGTTTAATTGTGTTATGGAAGTTTGATGGCTTCGATTTCTTGAAAAAAACCCTAATTTGTTTAGTATAATTTCTATTATGTTCATATGCTCCAATTTATTTTCTATGGTTTCCTATTTAAGTTGAAATTTTGCAATTGGGTGTCCTCCTACTCAAAACCCTAGCGAATTTCTTGTGTATTTACTTATTTATTTTTGTGTGAGATTTAATTTTGTTGGCAAACTTCTTTTCGAACTGGAATGTGAAAACTCTGCTTGTTGCGATAATAGATACAATCATCCTCCAAAAATTGCGGATCTTCAACTGATTATGTCTAGTAAAAGGCGTGCTCTAGCTATCAATAAAAAGGACTTGGCCAATCCCAAATTTTTGCCTGTAACTGCATGAGTCTTGTTCGAATTTCTCTATAATTATGTACAGTTACTTGTTTTTTGAGTCTGGTAAATGGGATTGCAATTTTTGATTTTGTTGGTACTCAAAAAATGATATCTAGTTGTGCAGGCTTGGCCTTGGTATTGCTAGTGGAATTGATTCAAAATTTTTTGGTCTTTGTAAGAATGGGTCTCATATTTTGAACCTGCAAACACGACTGCCTTTCGTTTAATGTTCATAGCGAGTGAAGAAGCTTAGTTGAAAAGTAGATTGCTTATGTTGGTCATTTAATTACATTTGCTCTAGGGAGGATGTTAATCTTTACTTCATCAAGGCTGCACTTCACTTGAGGATCAACAAGATGAAATGTCAATCTGTTGAGGTTCTGCATATGTTTTGAAGATGTGAAATATTGTCTCCTTGAGACTTTGACATGCTTTTGAAGATTCCATGAAAAGTTTGTCTAGCTTGCATTTTGATTGTTACACTTTATTTGAAATGCTCAAACTTTAGGATGAGATGAAGGTTTTCTCTTAGTACGAGTCTCCCTCTTCCACACACACAGTGACTGCCTATAGGTTGTACACATTTCTTCATGGAAACAATCACAAACTCTTACATATTTGAAGGAGAATTGAGATTTATAAGCCTCTATGGTGCTCTTAATATGGGATGTGTTCTAGATTTCAAACATAATAGATATGATGAAGATAAAACTTTAATGGGTTTTATTTGAATAAGAATAGGAGGCAGAAGTAAGAAAAATGTCTAAATTAATGATCAAGTACTTATTGACCATGATTTTCAGGTATTATTGGTCATGATTATACATGGGGAACTAGTAACTTCAACTTATCGGTAGTGAGAAAATCACAGTCAAGCTAATTCTGTTCAGCTATTCATGTTGTGTGGTTTTGAAACTATCTTTTGAGGACTTAATTACATCTAAATGATTAACTATATTTTGAGGACTTAATTATATCTAAATGATTTATATTTTGGTTGAAGTGTAAGGTAGCCAAACTTGTGACTCATTTTATGGAAGTAATTGATTATTTGATTATCTTTCTTGTCAATTCCATTGATTGCTTTTCATTAGTTTTTGTGGGAATCCTAAAGTATTATGTTCATAAATTCTAAGATTGGTTGTTTTGTTCATAAATATTTATGATTTTCCCTCTCTTTTCATGTGTAGGATTCATCTTCACATCCTTAAAGGCGTTGTTGCTATTGCATCTAACATTGGAATTGATCTTGATAAGGAGGTCCATCAATTTTGTTGCATACACTATGCACTTTTTTTTGGCATGTGGCGAGTATTGGGATCCTAAGGCGTATGAATATTTTGGATATATTGTTGACGATAGGTATAGAACAAGTTAGGTCATAAGTATATTTTGTAATCACTTAGATCTCTTGACTTGTGATTAGCTAAGCTTGGATAATATATATTCTCTTTTGAATGTAATTATTGGAGTGTTTCAATTCGTGCAATATTCACATGTCAAATCTTCTTCATAGTAGGTGTTTATGTTTGATTGGTGGAAATGATTCTCTCATTTGCTTTTGAATAGATAAAATAGGGCAACAACATTTTTGGCTTGCAAATTGTTGCAATAGATCTCGAAACTGTTGCATCTATAGCAAAATAAAAAATGTTGCCACCCAAAGTCTATGGCAGCGGTTCTTCCAACACAAGCACTGCAATAGAGAAAAAAGTGTTGCACTAGGTCTATGGCAGCACAGATCAAAGGCAGTGGGCCAAAAAACGTTGCAATAGGTCTATTGCGACATTTTTTATGTCTATTGTAGCACATTTGAGCCATTGCTAAACAAAATTTTTCTTGCATGATCTCTGAATAATTGCCCAGAGTTATTCGAATCTGGCACAGTCGTTGCTCCTCTTTCCTTCAAGCTCTCAAAAATATGGTGGATTATGGATGTGAGGAAGATGATGGATGATGAAACATGTTGGATAGGATGCGAAGGAAGGCACTAAAACAGAGCTTTTATTACTGAAATCAAGGCTACTAACATCCAAAACACTTAGGATGTGAACAACCGCGAAGAAAACTAACTAACTCGGGGAGAAGGACTAACCACCAATAGTCCATGGGGACCCATGGACTGTGATCCCCACCATGGCTAGGCAGTGGTGCACACTATCCTGATGCTTCTTCAATTTCTCCAATTTCTCTCCAGGGCACTTTTGTCCATCCCCTGTAACTGCAGTCCAGCAGTCTGCTTATCTTTCTCCTTGTCAAATAGTTTTCTCTAGTTGTCTGATTAATCCGCACCTTATTTTGTTGTCCCTAAAGTTATGAAATGTGAGTAATATATACATTACAAGGATAAATTAAAAGATTAGTTAGTTTAGGGTGAAGCCTTACCTTGACATTGTTGGAACTTGAAATGATTTAAGTTTATGTAAAAAGTGAAAAAAAAAGTTATCAAGTGTTAGAAGAAGATAGACGGTTGGAAGTAGATACAAGTTGTAAGGTCAAAGCTAAAACAAGCAAGGAATTGAATGCAATAGGTTGCTCCTGAAACGAATTATAGTAAATTCTAAGTAGCTTGTAAGATTTCCAGTAGTTATACATGTGGTTTACGAAGTGAGAATGAAATGAAATCAAGATGCATAGGAATTTGATAATATAACTTGTATCTCAATCTCATTGTAGAAGGCAAAAATTCTACGACAAATCGGATGATGCCACGTGTAAACAAAAAATGACCAATTGCAAATTGTCAAGTGTCACATTAACTTTGGTGGACCCGCTTGATCGAAATTAAATGTGGCTAAATTCTAACCAGTTAAAAGATGCCACATGTTATTGATGAAACATAAAATAATAATTATTTCTCTTTTAAAATTAAGGGAATAATTACTAAGATATGGACTTAGGCCCAACGTCCAACTTAAACCCTAACCTTCGAGCCTATAAATAGGGTTCCTCCCCCCTTATTTTGAGGGAGCTCAACATTCAGCATTCTACAGGCTCCAGAACTCATACTACAGACGACGTCCAGCTACCAAGCAACAAGGATCAAAGCCAGCTAGCTCAACATCTTCTGCAATCTCAAATTGAAGTCTACTTCAGAGTTCTTCATCCAGTTCATCGATCGAGATCAAGCAACCTCGCCCTTGCATCGATTAATCTGGCGAACAACATTAAACATTCAGCATTGCAGAATTCAAAGGATCAAACTGCAAGTATATCCAGCTACCAAACGAGAAGGATCAAAACTTGTGAGTTTCAGAAATAGCAATCAAGCATTTGCATATCAAGATCAAGAACCATTTCAGAGTTATCCAGCTGATTTGCATCAATTGAGATCAAGCGGTTATGCCCTTGAAGTAACTCAAGTCATTAGGAGATTGAATCAGATGATCATCTCATTGTATTTTATTCAAAGATTGTACCTATATACAACATCAATACAAAATTCAATTTGTTTTCATATTTCTTGTCTAATTTATTTTAGGTGTGAAATTTGTGTTTATAAATTTGGCACGCTCAGTGGGACTTCTCTGCCTCTCATCTCTTTCTCCAAGTGAACAAGTTTTACACTCTTTTAAAGAAGAAATGGCTCCCAAGAACGCCATTATTCACTCTTCGAAGAAGGAGACTATCGGATCTGCATCTGAAGGATCTGCAAAGGATAATATTGCATATGACAATTGAAGCACCAGGGTGACGACCAAAAGCATGACCAAAGCTACTGCCTCTATCACGTTAATGCAACAAGTCGTGACTTCAACTTTACAGTCATGCAAAACTCAAAAATTTGGCTCTAACTTGCATGTTAATGAAGTTAATCAAATTGTTTGTCTCCCTAAGTTGAAGCTAAAACCTCTTGTTATCTTCAATAAAAGGAAGACTCTACCTTGTAGACTGGAAGAATTCCAAACCTACATCAATCCTGTCTTACAACCTATCAGTGAGGAGGATTATGACTATGGTAGTAGTGATTTTTCATCAACATATTCAAGGGATTTAGTTTTCTCACAAGTTGAAGTCGAATCCTCTGACACTGTTATCATGCCAGTCATGGGGATAGAGACTATTAACCTGGAGGAATAACTGGCAGACATAAAGGCCACACTCGATAGACTCTCAAAGAAAAATGCGGAAAAAGATGCTCAAATCAAGCGTCAAAGCAAACAGATTGCTAATTTGACAAAGAAGTTGGGGAAGCGGACGCCTGAAGGTTTCACCAAATGCTCAAGCAGTGAAGATTCTGACAAAGAATCTAATCACAGCAAGGAGTTTGACGATGGATGCAAACTAAAGAACGATTCATCCTTCAGCTTAATTTTAGTTAAGCAAATTCAAAATTTGATAGCTAAAGCAGTCAGGGCTCAATTGGGAGAGTCTCACAAGAGTCACTTGTATATAAAGCCTTATACAAAGAGAATCGACGCACTTTGTATGCCTCATAGCTATCAACCTCCCAAATTCAACCAATTTGACAGTAAGGGTAATCCCAAGTAGCACATCGCTCACTTCGTCGAAATTTGCAGTAATGTTGGCACTGAAGGAGATCGGTTGGTGAAACAGTTTGTACGGTCCCTTAAAGGAATTGCATTCAACTGGGATACAAACCTTGCCTCTGAGTCCATTGATAGTTGGGGGCAAATGGAAAGTGAGTTCTTGAATCACTTCCATAGCACGCGCCGCGTAGTCAGCATAACAGAGTTGACTAATACAAGACAATGGAACAACGAGCCAGTTATCGATTATATTAATCGTTGGCGTACTCTCTCTCTCTGAACTGTAAAGACCATTTATCTGAATCTTTGGCTGTTGAGATGTGTGCCCAAGGGATGGATTGGGATATACTTTATGCTTTATAAATGAACAAGCCCAAAACATTCCAAGAATTGGCAACACGAGCTCATGATATGGAGCTTACAATTGCCTACTATGGAGGACGACTAAATGATGATGAATCAGTGGCATCATCAAGAAATGAAGGCTCCAAGCTTCAAGACTTTGAAGAGAAAGAATATCCTTATTCTGAGTCTAATACGCCAAAAATACTTGACAAACTTCTTGAGAAAGAGCTTATAGAACTCCCAGAGTTAAGGCATCCTGAAGAAATAGGAAGAACTAATGATCCCAAATATTGCAAGCATCACAGGATCATCAGTTATCCTATAGAGAAGTGCAAGGCATTTAGAAGACAAGTCCTGCAACTTGTAAAAAAAGGAAAACTCACATTAGATGAAGAAGATACCGAAGAATCTGATTGATCGTCCATTAAGATCATATTGAAAAGTGCTTTGGAAGTGAGCGGCCCAAAATTGACATTTAGGGGACAAACTTCCAAGTCAGCCTCTATAGACTCCTAAGTCATCCAAGAACTTACAGACTTTCAAGTCACTCCTCGCTAGACTCGAAGAATTTCAAGCCACTCATTTTAGACTTTCAAGTCGCCTAAGCTCTAAGACTTCTAAGTCAACCTTTACATGCTTCTGAGTTGATAAACTCTAAGACTTCTAAGTCGGCCTCTACAAACACCTAGCTCATCAAGCTCTCTGACCCAGAAGTCAACCTTGAAAGACTATTAAGTCAATCATGCAGACTTCCAAAGTTATCAAATCTCGTGGACTCCCAAGTCAAACCTTTATGACTCCTAAGTCATCAAATCTCGTAGACTCTCGAGTCGTCAAAAATCTCACAAACAAAATTCTTGACTCTCAAGTCATCAAAGACATTCAAGTCAACTTTATAGGCCTTCAATTAAGTTGTTGATGCTACGGACTCCTAAATCTTCAAAGTCAAAGACTCCTAAGTTGACAAAGTAAGAGACTATCAAGTCATTCAAATTCAAGACTTCTAAGTCATCAAATTTCGTAAACCCCCAAGTTGTCACATTCGAAGATTTTCAAGTTACTTATATTAGACTTTCAAGTCAACGAAATCCAAGTGAATGTAACTGTTTGCTTGATGAAGACTCTCAAGTCACTCCTAAAGACTGCCAAGCTACAGAAAACTTTGATTCTCAAGTCACCCTTAAGACTTCCAAGTCCAAGCTTCTAGACTCTCAAGTCAGCACAGACTATCAAGTCACTTACATGATGCTTAAACCATCAAAATCAAAGACTTTCAAGTCGCCTAAAGACTATCAAGTCAACAAAATTACAAACTTTGAAGTGAATTCAACGACTCACAAGTCATCAATATTGTAGACTCTCAAGTCATCAACAAGACAAGCTCTCAAATAAAGCGTAAAGATTTTTAAGTCATCTAAGTTGTAAACTCAAAAGTCAAACAGAGTTGCAGACTTTCAAGTTATCGAAGGCTTTCGAGTCAACCTTACAGACCCTCAAATCATTGATATGATAGACTCTTAAGTCTTCAAAGTCAAAGACACCAAAGAAACAGACTGTTAAGTCGGTAAAATGCAAGCTTCTGAGTCATTAAATCGCAAAGACTCCCAAGTCGTAAAATTCTATGACTTCCAAGTTAATCCTAGTAGATTCCCAAGTCACAAATCTTGAAGACTTCCAAGTCAATTTTTTTAAGACTTTAAAATTGTTTCTTCAAGACTTCTAAGTCAACGAAATTACTGGCTCCCAAGTCACCAAGTGAATTCTCAAGTAATCAAAGTTCAAATCTCTTAAGACATTGAAATTAAAAGACTACGAAGTCGTCAAAGGTCTAGACTCCAAAAAGAAAGTTCTAAGCTCCAAGTTAACAAACTTAAAGACTCACAAGTCATTAAGTCCAAGACGCTCGGTCATCAAAGTAAAAGATTGTCAAGTCATTTTGTTAAAGGTGTTGACTTCTACGTCATTAAGCACATTTTCAAATCATATAAACAAGCTTCAAATAGTCGCCAACTTATTACAAACTTTTAGAACACCTTCAAGTTGGGGGGCAACAGTAAGGTTGCATCCTCCTTCACATTAACGATATAGGCATCTTCTTTTAAATTTGCAGTCTTTTCCTTCAAGTCGGGCATTGACAATTTGCAAAATCAAGCTTTCGGTGTCTGATCGGAAGAGCCAAGTCTGCACTGTATGACCTGAGGAGTCAAGCTTCTATGTGATCGAAGGGGCCAAGTCTGCACTGTTTGATCGAAAGAGTCACCTTTTCTGTCTGATTGGACGAGTCATGCCTCATCTGTCTGATCCAAGGAGCCAAGTTGTTGCCGTCTGATCGGGATAGTTGCGTTCGTTGTCTGATCGGATGAGCCAAGCCTTTGCTTTTTCGTTGGGAGAGTCCCTTCGTTGTCTGATAGAAGAAGTCAAGTCTCTATTGCCTTATTGGAAGAGTTTAAATACCTTCGCTCTCTGATCGTAGGATTCAATCCTTTGTTGTCTCAATGGAGGAGTCAAACCTTCACTTTCTGATTGGAAGAACATGTCTTGACTATCTGATTGGAGGGGACACACCTTCATTGTCTTAATATCTTTGTTGTCTGATTAATTGGATGAATGATGCCTTCACTATTTAAATGGAGAAGCCATGCATTCGCAAATATGATGGAAGAAGTTGCGGATAGAAAGGAGAAATCCAAAGTCAACCCCAAAAAGATTAAGTGATGGAGTCTCCTGTGAAGAATCGAATCTACGGGGAGAAACGATTCCTCGTCTTAAAAGTCAACCTCACATCGCGATCTAACTGAAGGAGTCGCGACTGGATGAAACAAATGCAAGTCGGCATCAATTAGATTAAGTGAAAGAGTCTCCTGTGAAGAATCGAATCTACGGGGAGAAACGATTCCTTGTCTTAATAGTCAACCTTACTTCGCGATCTAATTGGTGGAGTCGTGATTAGAAGAAATTCGGGTTGACCCCAATTAGATTAAGTAAGGGAGTCTCTTGCGAAGAATCGAATCTACGGGGAGAAACGATTTCTCGTCTTAAACGTTGACCTCACTTTGCGATCTAACTGAAGGAGTCGAGGCTGGAAGGAAGAAATGCAAGTCGACACCAATTAGATTAAGTGAGGGAGTCTCCTGCAAAGAATCAAATCTACGGGGAGAAATGATTCCTTATCTTAAAAGTCGACCTCACTTCGCGATTTAATTGGTGGAGTCGTGGCTAGAAGAAATTCAGGTCAACCCCAATTAGATTAAGTGAGGGAGTCTCATGCGAAGAATCGAATCTACAGGGAGAAACAATTCATCATCTTAAAAGTCGACCTTACTTGCAATCTAATAGAGGAAGTAGTCAATTCAGCAGATTCCTGAAAAGAGAGAGAGAGAGATCAAAAAGGCCCAAAAAAATTGAAAGGCGCATTAAAAAAAAGAAAGGAGCAAGAGTTAAAAAAAAAAGACGGTCGTTCCTCGCTAAAAAAAAGAGGCCTAAAAAAAAAAGAAATACCAAAGGCTTTAAAAAAAAAACAAAGGGGAACAAAATGGCTTAAGTTATGCGCGGCCTCTCACAAAAGCAGCGTAGGAGAGAAACAAATTGTGTCAAATTGTGAGAAGGTGCTCATCTCATCAGACCAACACCTTAGTGTAATTTCGCACAAAAACATGTCCAGCGCTCTATTTCTGGCTGTTTTTCCTCCGGCTTTTTTTTCCTACTCGTTTCTCTTTCTTCCTCACCGCGATGGCTGTCGAGGAAGCAAGGAAAAGGAAGCAAATGCCCACAGGACCCAAAAGAAAAAAAATCACGGGCCAAAGTAAATATAAATGTTGAATTGTAGTGGCAACAGAAGAACTCAACGCCATGGCCCCACAAAATGAAGCTCTATTTCATTTCTCAAAAAAAAATATAGAAAAGAAGAATGCGAAGATGGAATATATCATGAGAACTCCATGCAAGATGGACAGGTGATAAGTTGATTTTGTGAAATTTGCCGTCAAGAATGCCATTCAAGGATCTGGCTTTCAAGAATTTTGTCATTCATCAATCATATCTACAGTACTGTGATATCGGGGTAACAGTAGTTCTAGACACAACTCAAATTTACAGTTAAGAGCTACGTTACCAAATTCGAAATACAAAAAAAAAATCTGAAGAGGGGAAGAAAAATAGAGATGTCATTGCTGATAGGACTTGAAGAAACCGGACAAAAAAGAGAAGACTGACTCCTGGGGTGAAATACAGAGCATGATGAATAGGATTAGGTGATGAAAGAAGAGACGATAAAATGCCAGCAGCACAAAAGGGGAATTTATAGCAGTTGTCAGAAAAATTATTGATAAAATTTTATCCAAATTTGTTGACAGAATTTTATTCAAATTTGTTGGTAAAATTCTATCATTTTGGATTGTTGATAGAATTTTATCACTCAAATTACTGATGAAATTTATCACAAGTTGTTGATAGAATTCTATCCCTGAAATTGTTGATAGATTTTATCACAAGTTGTTGATAAAATTTTATCACAAATTTAAAACTAGAATTATCTTCAAAAAAAATTAGCATGGATTATCTATCAAGTCGGTAGGTCATTTGTCTGAAAAAAAGAGGGAGGTGGCAAAAAAAAAAAGCTCCAATTTTCAGCATCTTTCAAGGTTTCGAGACTCAGCCGCTTCAAACACTCAAAAATTCCTGTGCGCGGCCAACTCTCGAGGGGGCATTTGTAGAAGGCACAAATTCTACGACAAATCGGATGATGCCACGTGTAAAAAAAATGACCAATCGCAAATTGTCATGTATCATGTTGACTTTGGTGGACCTGATTGGTCGAAATTAAATGTGGATAAAATCCAACCAGTTAAAAGATGCCATGTGTCATTGATGATGCAGAAAATAGTAATTATTTCTCTTTTAAAATTAAGAAAATTAGGCCTAACGTCTAACTCAAACCCTAACCTTCGATCTTATAAATAGGAGTCATTCCCCCTCATTTTGAGGGAGCTCAACATTCAGCATACTACAGGTTCCAAAACTCATACTACAAACGACGTCTAGCTACCCAGCAACAAGGATCAAAGTCAGCTAGTTCAACATCTTCTGCAACTTCAAATTGAAGTCTACTTTAGAGTTCTTCATCCAATTCATCGATCGAGATCAAGCAACCTCACCCTCGCATTGATTAATCTGACGAACTACATTAAACATTCAGTATTGCAGAATTCAAAGGCTCAAACTGCAAGGAGTATCCAGCTACCAAACGAGAAGGTTCAAAACTTGTGAGTTTCAAAAATACCAATCAGGCATTTGCATATCAAGATCAAGAACCATTTCAGAGTTCTCCAGTTGATTTGCATCAATCGAGATCAAGCGGTTACGCCCTCGAAATAACTCAAATCATTAGGAATTGAATCAAATGATCATCTCATTGTATTTTATTCAGAGATTGTATCCATATACAACATCATTACAAAATTCAATTTGTTTCCATATTTCTTGTTTAATTTATTTTAGGCGCGAAATTTGTGTTTATACTCATGAATGAGAAAATTTGATTCTAAGGATATGACTCAATATAAACCATAAGGGAATAGGAAGTTTACTCAAAGTCATACTTAAAGCTTTGAGTGATTTCCTAGGAATGTGATGCCGTATTTTTTAAACAAAAAGAAAAGTGCTACAACTGAGGAAATTTCAATTAGGATTCATTATTACAATTATAATTTTATTAGTTATGTTTTATTGTATTAGCTATATTGGACTAATTTTATTTGCTAATTGAGTGTAATTATTTATGTGAATAAAATTTTGGATTTTCTTGATTTATTACGTGATTACATAAAATTAGTAAGTTTAGTTAAAATTAGTTGAATTTGTGATTATGTGGAATTAGTGAGATCGGCTAGACTAGTTTTTGTTACTTGATGTGAGACAAATTAGAACTAATTAGTGTATTAAGCCACCTCCATTTGCTCAAAGTGATGAGGGGAAAAAAAGAAGGGTTCATTCACTCGATAGACAAAGAAGGGGAAGGGTGGGTCTGCTCCTCTTATTGCCCTCGTCGGCCCCAGCTTAGAGAGAGAGAGAGAGAGAGAAGCGAAGCGGAGGCCTGATTGCAAGGCTAGGACACGGAGAGGTGGCGGTGCAATCACAAGCCCGTGCCCACGCTACTGCGAGTAGAGAAAGAGAAGGGAGATGGGATAAACCCTAACCCGCCAATACCCATCAACATCGCCACCACCACCTCTACCATCGGGGATGGCTAGCTAAAATATGGCGACCATGGTGATACTGTGAGAGGAGAAGTGGGGTAGAACAGCAGCAACAACGATGGAGAGGAAGGAGCCAAGGTACTTCAGCAAGGCAGAAGGAGGAGGAGGTTCGAGCCCAACCCTAATTCACTCAATCAGCCCTACAATCGAGTCTCAAATACTTGAATTCGTGGTGAGTATTCTTCATTCCCAACTTATACAAGATTCGAACTGATTTTAAACCTACCTATTAAGCGGGATCAATTTATGACAAGATTAGGGTTTGTCATGTGTATGCTTGGAATTCGATTGAGGACAAAGGGTTGGAATTGATTTATGGTGGCATCATGGTGAATTGATGATTGTATTTAACGATTTGAGGTTATATTTGGGGTGGTGTTAAATGAGGGAGAACCCGGGGGGGGGGGGGTGTGAAGTCGAGAGTTTACTTGTTGTGAACCATTGTTTTTGTTCCTTTCTTTACACGTATGTTGTGATGTGATCGTGTGGAGTTCAAATTGATTGATTTAGTTGAGGCTATGAATATGAATTTGCTGGCAGATTGGAACAGTACTCAGTTTGCAAGATTTTAAGTTGCGCTTAAGTATTCAAAATGACTTTCTATTGTACCTTTGGCTAAGTACGTCTTTGGTCGTTTTTATTAACTTCAATTCTCTAGTTCTTTTGTACCCATACATGAGTGCATTTGAATAACTTTAGAAGTGGTTTTAGAAAGATCCTTTTAGTTAAAAAATCACTTTGTGCATCAATCAAGCCGACCCAAGCTCAAATGTGATTTTAGCTATGCTACGTACTTGAATCAAAGGTTTAAAAGTCTTCCTAAGAAACATTTCTAAGAGTTAGTTTGCTAACACGTGTGATTGCACGTGCCTCTAAACATGTTTTACAGCAAGATATTATTAATTATTTCTATGATTGAAACTGTAGTTGTCAAGTTAGTTTGAAACATCAAAGTTGTTTATGCATGATTGAAAGAGTAATTGCACTCGAAATCTTTTGGGCCAAGTTTCAAAAGTTAGAGTAGCACCCAATTCTTAAAGTGAAATTTCAAAAGTCTTCTGATAAGCATTTTAAGAATTATGCCGTGTAATTTTGAAAGTATCACTAATTCTTGAAATAAGGTTTTAAAAGCCTTTCTCAATGAATATTATAAGAATTGGTTGCTAGCATGTCTGATTTCAAGTGCTATAGTGTATCTGCCTTACAACCTATATGCTTATCTTCTTATGATTAAAGCTTTCTACTGTTATGTCATGTGTGTTTGAAAGTGAATTGCATTTGAGATATTTTGGGCTAGGGGGATTGTGCTAATGGTATAGATCCAGTGTGGGGAGTACGCCCGGAAAGCTGGAACCCTAATTTATTTAGGGAGTTGACTCAAAAAGTGGGGACCTTAGTGTTACTACCCTGATGAGGGTAGGAGTTCATTGACTTTTGGAGGCTTTCAAGGATGTAAAAGGTTGTGGGTTGTATTACTCATTTAAAGAGAGCACTAACTTGTGAATCCAGTAGCTTGAAAGTGATTTTCTCATCTGTTATGAGCTGGAAACTACCTGTTTCTGAATTATACCAGCGCAAGGATTTGAAAAAGGTGTAGAAATCTTTGAAAGAACCTTTATTAAATCAAAAACGGTCTTCTTCGTGTGATCTGTGTTTTATATATAGTAGCTCAACTTAGTTTAAGTAAACATTTTTACCCCTTTTCAATTGTCATTTCCGTTTTCACGCTAAAGAACTTAATTTGGTAAACCTAGTGAACTCGTTTGGTGTTAGGTGTTAAATTGGGAGCCCAAATGGTCTACCTTTCCATTTCTTGGTTGTTATTCAGGGTCTGTTTGGTTCACTTGGAGTGAAATGGAATGGAATGGGATTTGAAATCTATAAAGAATGGAATGGAATTTGATTCTTTGAAATCATGTGTTTGGTTTAATAAAGGAATGGAATCAAATTTTTTATTTTTTACCTTTTTATATTAATATTAATTTTTTTAATCTAAAAAACCTATTATTAGGCTCTGTTCTTTTCGTGGCTAAATTTTTTATTTTTTATTTTTTATTTTTGTATTTATTTTTTGTTTAATTTTTATTTTTTATATTTTATTTATTTTTATTTATTATGTATTTTTCATTATTTATTATTTATTTTTTATTTTTTATTTTTTATTTATCATTTATTTATTTATTTATTTTTATTTACTTTAGATTTTCTAATTTTTTGTTATTTATTTATTTATTTATTTTATTTGTTTTTACTATTTATTTGTTTATTTATTTATTATTTTTAATTATTTATTTACTTTTTATTTTTTTATTTTTTATTTTTTATTTCTTTGAATTTTCTGTAGGTTTTTTGGAATAAAAATAAAAAATTTAAAAAATTAAATATAAAAAATTTCAAAATTAAAAATTAAAATAAAAAATAAAAAATAAAAAATAAAAAATTAAACACAAAAAATAAAAAATAAAAAATTAAATACAAAAGATAAAAAAATAAATAAATAAATAATTTAGAAATTAAATGTAAAAATAAAAAAATAAAATAAACATTAAAAAATACAAAATATAAAAAATTAAAAATTAAAAAACTAACAAATTAAAAAATTAAAAAATTAAAAAATTAAAAAAAAATTAAGTACAAAAAATAAAAAAAATAAAAAAATAAAATACAAAATGAAAATTAGATAAAAATTACAAAATTACAAAATTACAAAGGTACAAATATTCAAAAATAAAAAAATTCTAAAGTATGATAATTTACAAAAAAAAGTTATATAGTAAACTTTTTGGTGCAAGAAAAATTAAATCTCACATGACACTTTACAAATAAATAAATAAATAAATAATTATTATTATTTTTAATTAAAATGGGGAATTGAAACCCTCCCAAAATGGGGGGAATCAAGTCCCACTAGAATGGGTGGAACTTGAAACCCTTGGGTATCAAGTCCCATACACTTGGAGACTCAACCAAACAATGGGTATGAGAACTTGATACCTAAAGGTATCAAGTTCCATTCCTTTTCCTCCAACCAAACAGGCCCTCAGGGATGACTAAATGTTGTCGGACATGTATGCGTAATATGCCAATACTAAGTAAAAATTTTGTGTGACTAGTAGTTATTATATTGTATGTAACTGTTTTGGTTTTATTTGGGATGCGGGTTATCCACTCAATGTATAGTAGCTCACCCCCTTTCGTTTTTCCTTTTCCCCAGGTCTAACTATTCTTGAGAGAAAGGTAAAAGTCCTCGATTCACGTAAATCGGGACAGGACATTCCGTTTGCTTTGTAAAAGAAGTCATATTTAGGAATATGTTAGTTCATGAGTTTGTATTATGATTGATTCGTAACTTCTTGACCATATGTAAGTTAAATACATTGGTTCATATATTACACATTATCTAGAGGTCAGTCGAAATGGTCATGTGGGCCAACTACGTGGATAGTTAGGCGTTCCTATTTGGTTCGAGCTTAGTTTTTTTTGGGAAGTAGACCTGTAACTTCGTGACTGTAGCTTAAAAGGATCGAAGTGACTACTTATATTATCAAAAGATGCACCTTTCTTTCGGGAAGCCAACTTTTAAAAACTCCACAGTTAAGCGTGCTTACTGGGGAGCAATCTTGAGATGGGTGACCTTATGGAAAGTTTCCCAGGCAGCGTGTGAGCGAGGACAAAGCACGTCGGAAAGACTTGTGGTGATTTGTGGGGTCAGTCGACGATCCTTGAAACCATTATTGGTAAGACTTGCGACCGAGAGAGGTGGGGCATTACAGATGGTATCAAAACTGACCCGCGACCGTGAGTTGCACCAGTGGATGGAGAGCCCATGGGCAGTCACCTAGTGGGGCAAAGATACTGGGTATGAACCGCTGGTCAAGAGGACTCGTAAGTGGGTTGGTTAGTGAGGCACAACGAGGATATTGTGCACTTCAAGTGGGGGTGATTGTAACATCCCGAGTGTGACTTAAAAGAATCGAAGTAACTACTTATATCACAAAAAGGTGTACCTTTCCTTTTGGGAAACACACTTTTAAGAAATTCACAGTTAAGCGTGCTTGTTGGGAAGCAATCTTGGGATAGGCGACCTCCTGGGAAGTTTCTCAGGCAGCGTGTAAGCGAGGACGAAGCAGTGAAGCACGTGGAAAGACTTGTGGTGATTTGTGGGGCTAGTCGACGATCCTTGAAGCCATTATTGGTAACACCTGCGACCGAGAGGGGTCGGGGCATTACAAGACCCTAGTGCTCCGAATGTTTGATTTGTTGAGGTATCTCTTCTGCTTCTTTATTTTATTTAAGCTTACAGTTTGTGCACTTAAAGACATGTAGCCCGTAGAGTTGTGATCTTTGGCATGTAGCCTTTGAACTCGTTTAGATATATCCTTTATGTTTTCTTTATTACAAGTACCTAATTCAGGGCTATAAGGCTAGAACTATGGTCAATTTTAGATAGAACTCTGTCATTTTCTAATATTTAAGAAACTTCTTACATCACTATCCATAGGGATGGGGTGTTACAAAAAGAAACATGAACCAAATATAAGAATGGAAATATTGTTTCCACTCTTAAACCAAGATATTTAAAAAAAAAAGAAAAAGAATCAAACAGCCCATTACTGATAGATATGTTTGGATATGTACATTGGTTATTTTGCTGTGTCGTATTAAGGCTTTGCTCTTTTCCATCAATTGAATTTTACTAAAATTATCTAAACTGAGTATATATATTAATTGAACTGAATTAAACATACTTCTCTTCAACTATGAGCTTATTTATTATGAATTAAACTCAAATAAACTTACCTCTATATGTTGAACTGAATGAAATTATTAAAAATAACATGCCTACTTAGCCAAATATGTAATTAACGATTTTATACATTTTTCTGGTTCTAATATTATCACTAGATTCACTACTATTAATTTCAAAATAAAACTACAATGTCCCTTTTTTTTGGAAAAAGATAAAGGTTGCCCTAAGGGCAATGCTTCAGCTGCAATTTTTTTGGGGTATAGTTGCACACTTTCTGATATAAAGTCATTACTGGTTTTTCAGTAAATGATAACTTGCCCAACATTAAATACGAAAATCTATATTAACTGGTCCTCACAAACTAATACAACAATTTCTCTATTTAATGATGCCTGCATTTATATTCATATTATTTCAAAAATACCCATAAGATAAGAGTTTTATTAACTGCCAAATTTTACTTGTATTTTCATTCTCATCACTTCTTCTGACTATTTCATATTTATCTTCCTGTGAAAATGGGTGGTCCTCGAGCCCACAATTGATTTCTATATCACCCATGTAACATTTCTGTGGAGATATTATGTCCTTTCCACTCATTCGTTTCCATTTTTTGGTTGGGTTAACCAATTCTTCTATTTTGACTCAATGTTTTTAGGGTTTTTTTATTTGATTTGGTGGTAAAACCATAAACATATTTTGATCGATGCAAGGATAGTTGATGATGATCAACATTGAATCGAGAATAAAATTATACTGCTTGAAATTGAAAAGAATTTGAATGAGCAATGAAGGTTTTTTTTTTTTTCCGATCATTAATTGGAAAAAACTCAAATAGTACAAATATCATAGGCAAAAACAAACCACTTCTAAACATCAACTAACCACCTTCGCCAATACAACAGACAAATAAAAGGTCCGCTAATCTTCAGCCACAATAGCAAAAAAACATCCGCTAATATGAGCAATAGAGAAGAAGGTAGATGATGAACTACAAAATCTGAACACTCCCACTACCCCGCGCCCCCTCAAAAAAAAGGTTAGCAATATTGGAAATGTAATACGAGAAAATTAGGCATGAGATAGTTAGTATACGGGGACATTCTTGGTACAATCAAAGGAGAACATTCATGATATTTGTTACAGTTAATTTTATTATCTTTCCATTATAAATATAATTTAGTTACTAATACAAGACTAAAATTGTTACTCCTTATCCATTGCTCTTAAAATAATATATATATCAACTTTCAAATTTGTATTAATTAACTTTCATTTTTCCTAGATAAAATAACTTAATTAAACGTAATAAATACACCTTAACTGCTCTCGTTAGCCTATTGGATAACAATTCCCTTTTTTTTTCTCAGTCAACACGATATGAGTGTGGTTATGCCAAAACATTTAATAAAACCAATGCTGAAGCATTTGCTTTGAATTTGGTGAGATTACATACGCATTCACGTAACGTCATTGGGGTTGAGAAAATGAACTCGTAAACTCTGCCTTTTCTTTGGGGGCCAGAAAGTCATCAATCCAGATGCAATTTTTTACTGCCACTCTCTAGTCACTCGTCCCTGCCCTATTCAATGAAGCTGCGTGCTAACAATTTCTAAATGAAGAAATTAAATTAGGCAAGAGATTTTTTGTGGGTAAAAAAATGTTATTCCCCTTCGATCCCATGTAATCTCTTCATTATTAATTCATTTGGATTTTTAATTTAGATCTCATTTTGCATTGTTATTTTTTTTTTTTAAAAAAAACCTTAATTTGCAACTCATTTGTTAGTAGTGTATAATTTCTGCTCAAAATGGTTTGATGCATCACTTCTTGTCGACTTATGAGTTATTAGAAATGCATCTTTTGAACTAGATTTGATCCATCTAATTAAGAAAAATTTACCTATGGGCACATTTGAGGTTTAGTCAAATAAGGTTAAGATCCCATAACATTTGAAAATAATTCCTAAGTCTATTGAGGTTTTGAAAAATACATTTTTGGGCCCTGTAAAAAAAGGGCATTGTAATCATTTCAGGTCCTAAAAAGTATTTTTTTAAAATCTTCATGGACACATAAATTATTTTTAGAAGTTATATGACCTAAAAAATATTTGATAAAACCTCAATGAATCCATGCAAAATCATACTTGCCCTTTGTTTTTTTTTTTTTGGTTGTTTTAAGAGATCTATTGACATAGAGCCCTGATCGGGATGTATATAGTGTCAAATGACAAATATTATTTCTATTTGACAATAAATTCAGGAAATTTTCTGAATTTTTTGGTTTTCCAGATTGAAGAATCACTTGGCACTTCAGTATAACTTCTTACAGAGAAAGACGAAATACTGATGCTAAGACATAACCTAACACAAGCAATAACCATTCAAACAAGATCTTGTCTCTGCTGCATATGAACGAATGTGACAAGCAAGAATTACTGACAGTTAAATAAACTTAAAGCTGCAACTGGGAATAGGGTAGGCAAACCCTCATGTACAGGGACAGTGAAAAAGCACAGAAAATAGTCCTCGTAATAATTATTATTTGAAGAAAGGCCAGGGTTATAGGGTTGGTATTTCTTGAGATTCTCTATGAAGTAGGAGAACTGACTGGACTCAGCAGGACAATCATCACCACCCGCACGAGTTACTCTGCCTTCCTTTCGTCGGATTCCCATCTGATTGATGGCTGCTACTCAGTCCTCACACCTGACCCCTGCAAAATATGCCTTACCTTTTATACTAAAATATTATTATATGTACTATGTATTTCACCAAAAAGGCATTGCATTATTGCTCAATTTATTGAAGTAATAAATTAGTGGTAAAGATTGGTGTGTGTTCTTAAAAAAAAAAAGAGATTGGTGTGTGAAAAATTTTATAAGTTTTTGAATTGTCATAATTATTTGTAGTTTGATAATAAAAATATCACAATAAAAATGTGTTAAAAATAATGATGATTTTATCACAAAAATGGTTAATAGTCACTTAGACTTTCATATGTTGAAAAATTGAAAAGTATGATAAATTTTTATATATCCCAATAATAATATGTGCTCAAAATAGCATAATTTACCCCTGTTAAGTGTTAATACTAGTGGGGACAATTGCACTTTAAACATCAAAAGCAAATTGGTACTTTTTGGTAACAACTTTTGATGGCATTTCTTGTATGTGTAGGATCTCGAATTGAGGTAAGATTGTGTAGTTTTTAAGAACTCTAATGTTCTATGTTTTATATTTATTTTTATGTTCAAATAGATAGGAAAAAAATAATAATGAAGATCAAACATCTTTTATTATTTCTTGGTGATAATAATTGTGTTTTATGCTAAATAGAACATAGAATATTAGAATATGTGTATGTGACTGCGTGTCTTCATAATATTCCATATGATTTCCCAACGTTTGGTAAAAATTAGAAATCAAATATACATAATAAATTAGTTGTAGTCAGTGCTTTAATTTTATTATAATGTAATACGTTGTTTTTTTGAAAAATTGGAAGTAACATAAGTAATATAATATAATGCTTCATCATTATTGAGCATTGCCTTGTTTTTATTTTAGGAACAAAATCCTCAAAATGGTGATTAACTGTGTAACATCTTTTTTTGGGAAAGAAAAAGAAAATCTTTTATTTTTTTAGTGCCAAAGATGAAAGGGTTGAAAATATTTAGTTCATGATTGCGTAACTCCTATTTTTTAAAAACAAATGTAAAAACTATAAATTATTTTAGAAATGTTGTGGTAATATCAAGTGCCAAAAATTTAGGGAGTTTGCTTGTTTATATATATATATATATATATATATATATATATATATATATATATATGTTTGTATCCCCCATTCTTCTGAAATAAAAAGGCCGTTAAGGGAAATTGGGGTGAGCGCTACAAGAATTCTCGACCAACCTAACTTCTTGCCTGTTTGGCATGTGACTTTGTCCTTATCCCAAACCACTTGTTCCTCCTAGATTTTCAGTTTGCACCTGCTCATTTTCTCTTGCATGTGCCAACTTGTGCCGTATGCTCATATTGTATTCCTTTTGTTTTTTTAACTTTATGTTTTTGCTTTTTTCGATTCTCAATCTTTTATTCCCAATTTTACAATGCCGTTATTTACTCTTGGTAATTTGGATGAGTGTTGTCATTATAGCCATAATCATTTTAATGTCTAAAATATATTATTAATTGTTTATGGATATATTTATTGGAAATTACAATATGCATTTTAGAAGAATGAAAAGCATAATAGAATTACAAAATTATTTATTATTTTTAAAACTTAATTTAGATACTGTTTATGTACAAGAACATGAACTCCTACATAATATAGTATATAACAAATGAATGTATTTTTGTAATGTTAAGTTTTTTTATATGTTATTTATAGCAATCTACTTTTAATAATATTTTTATTTTAAAATACATCTTCAAAATTTTGATATAAACTAGAACAATATTATTTTTTAAATTCACAAGTTAAAATAATATCGTATATAACTATA
>JACYFF010031959.1:14911958-14939835 GCA_017589665.1 Selenicereus undatus
GTTAAGGGAAATTGGGGTGAGCGCTACAAGAATTCTCGACCAACCTAACTTCTTGCCTGTTTGGCATGTGACTTTGTCCTTATCCCAAACCACTTGTTCCTCCTAGATTTTCAGTTTGCACCTGCTCATTTTCTCTTGCATGTGCCAACTTGTGCTGTATGCTCATATTGTATTCCTTTTCTTTTTTTTTTTTTAACTTTATGTTTTTGTTTTTTTCGATTCTCAATCTTTTATTCCCAATTTTACAATGCCGTTATTTACTCTTGGTAATTTGGATGAGTGTTGTCATTATAGCCACAATCATTTTAATGTCTAAAATATATTATTAATTGTTTATGGATATATTCATTGGAAATTACAATATGCATTTTAGAAGAATGAAAAGCATAATAGAATTACAAAATTATTTATTATTTTTAAAACTTAATTTAGATACTGTTTATGTACAAGAACATGAACTCCTACATAATATAGTATATAACAAATGAATGTATTTTTGTAATGTTAGGTTTTTTTATATGTTATTTATAGCAATATACTTTTAATAATATTTTTATTTTAAAATACATCTTCAAAAGTTAGATATAAACTAGAACAATATTATTTTTTAAATTCACAAGTTAGCATAATATCATATATATATATATATATATATATATGTATATGTATATGTATAACTATATGTATGTATGTATGTATATATATATATATGTATAACTACATATATATATATATATATATATATATATATATATATATATAAAACTTACGTAATTTCTAAAAAAGAGCATCATAATGTTTTTTAAATAAACAATTATTAAAGACCATAAGACGGGCTTCAAAACTAGTATATATATACATAGTATAGATGTTTACTTGGTGACATAAGTCATAAAAGTGTTTGAAGGTAAAATTTTTGATTGACACTAAGGTAGTGTTTGGTTGGGGGGAAAATGATTTTTTCGAAAGATGGTTTTTCAATTTTACGCTGTTTGGCACAGTAAAGGATGGAAAATTATTTTTCAAGGAAAATGATTTCTTTTATGAGAGAATAGGAAGTTGATTATTCGAGAGGAACTATTGAAAAAAAACTCGAATATGAATTTTAAGCTCAAAATTCCTTCATTTGGTCAAAATTTATCTCAACTACAACCATTTAGTCAATACTTTTTGCTATTTACAAATTCAGTTGATATTTTTCTCTTTTCATAGAAAATGATTTATCTTATACCAAACAACAGAAAACGTGACATGAAAGTCAATTTTCTTTGGAAAAACATTTTCCATGGAAAATGTTTTTTTGGGAAAATAATTTTCCTTCCATCCAACACTATCTTAAGTTAATTGTTAGCTTCTAAATTAAATAATTTTGCAAATTGTTTTTGTGAAGTTAAAAATTTATTTTTAAAAAAAATTTGTACTATTATTTGAGCAACTACTTTTTACTTATATTTGATAAACTTGTAAAGGGAAACCTTTTATCCGAGGATAATCTCTTGTTAATTAATAGGTTATTTTAGTCCTCAAACCTATATTCTTCTACTACAATCACCAGCAGCATTGGGTGGACCCCTCCTCCAGAAGGAGTAATCAGGCTCAACTTTGATGGTAGTCTGTGTCCCGCCGGAGCGATAGCGGGGTATTTACTATGAGATAGCCAGGGCCGCCTCATCAAAGCTGGGACTAGATTTATGTTTGTTGTACCCATTCTAGTGTCTGAAGCTACAGCTTTACGTGATGGTCTTAAGGCAGCCCTAGATGCTGGTTACAAGCACCTGCATATCGAGGGAAACAATCGGATCGTTATCCAGGCAGTCAAGGGTGATATCCGTATCCCATGACGAATCCAGATGCTGATACATGATATTCGAGCTATGTTGCCACTTTGCACCATTGCCGTCATTCATCATGTCCATCGAGAAGGCAATATGGCAGTTGATTGGATGACTAAATTGGGAGTGTTATCTAAACATACTTTGACTTCTATACCTCCCTTTTTCCTGAGCTCTCATGTATTATCCTTGATAACTACTTAGGTAGATCTCTTGAGAGAAGGACTGCCTAATATGTGTATGTACTTACCCGTTTTCCAAAAAAAAAGCAAAAGTTGTTTGAGTATGATGCGATGATCCTATAATGAAAATTATGAAACTTATTATTGTGTTTCCATTACCATTTTCATTTGTGAGAGAATTTTGATCAGATACCTATTACATAAAATCGAGGATTTAAGACAAAACTTTTGTTATTATATTATGATAAATTTAATAACAAACTATTTAAGAACAATTATTTTATAAAGTTAATTACAATATACTATCATTACATGACGTCTAATTAAATGGCACATTTGAGATTTTTTTTTTTTTCCTAGTGTAGATGAGGCATAAAGGCCTATGCATGTCATAGGCGGGATTCAAATTTAGACATCTATTAACCACTCACATAAATTTTATCAATTAAACTAACTAAGACTTTCCATAAAATCAATATTAGTATTGTGCTTTTTAAAAAAAAAAAATATTGGTGGAGGTCATCCTTGAAACAATATTAGAATTGACCATACTTAGGCCCTGTTCTATTTCACATTTTTGAGTATTTAGGTAAGAACTTACATCTTCTTACAGTTACTCATATCTCCTTATAGTTCCTTACATTCTTAATATAATCCTTACGTCTTCTTACATTTTCTTACATCTAGCTCCATACTTCTTCTTATATCTCCTTACATTTTCTTACATCTTCTCACATCCCATATAGATTTTTTATAACATTCATTTATTTTAATTACAGAAATATGTATATTTTTTTAATTGTGCTACCAATATATAAAATTTGTAAATATCTTATGAACACAACATTTACATAAAATATAAAAACATAATATAACGGCTTAAATTATATTGGAGTTTCGACATGAATAATATATGTTATTATAGATGGAATAAGTGACCATAGTTTTAAAATGGTAATACAAAGCTTTTGTTCATATTTAAGTTTGAAACATATATGAAAACTATCAAACTGTATGCAACGAAAGTATTACAACTATTTCATCCCTAAGTTTATCCATGACAATTTTGTTGCTATCATTATACAATTGAACATTGGATGGTCATTCCAAATTTGGTTCCGTTGCTGAGATTGATACGCGATTGTTATGTAGAATAATAAAATTGTGCAGAGTACAACAAGAATCAATTATCTGAAGTTGCTGCTCCTGTCTCAGTTGCGACATTCTGTTGGCCAATATTTTCCATCTCCCCTTCAAGACTTCAAAAGTTCTCTCCATTGTCATTCGTAAAGATGAGTGCCGATGGTTGAACCATTCCTTCACTCCTTTAGGTGGGCCACATTTTCTAAACTGTGGGATATGATGACAAGTTTCCTTTCCTATATATGGAGGTAAATGTCTAAGAGTATTTAGATATGCTGAGTCAACCAGATAGTATTTTTCTAAATAATTATGTGAAATAACTAGAGTTGTATATGACAAATGAGAATCATCAAGGAATATGTTTTTTTATATAAATTTCTTCAAGATGCAATGATAGCCAATAATAGCCACAACTATCCTCAATTTCTTTAGGAACCGCATTTATATAAATTTGTTTTTTTGTTGTACTTTACTTATTGGATCAAACTAATGTAAATATAAAAAATCACCTCAAGTGTACGAAATTTTGTTGACAAAATTTATGGAGTTTATTATATTTTATTATTAACTAGCTTAGTTAATGGTTTATTTTCAATAGGTCTATTATTTTAATATTATTGTTTCTCATCCAAAAAGTTCTTTGTAAAACAAACATATCTCGTTTCAATTATATTAAGAAATATTTTGTTACTGATGGTATCAAGTTTTAGTAGTAAATATGACAAATATATCATAATTGTCACAAATTATACTATACAATTATTCAATAATTCAACAACTCCTTACAACTACCCTTGCAGCCCCTTACATCTTCTTACAGCTCCTTACATCTTCTTCCAACTCCTTATAGCTCATTACAGCGTTTTATAATTTCTTATATTTTCTTACAACTTACAGTTATATCTTACCGCGAAATAGAACATGCCCTAATCTTAAAGTCCTTCAACCATAGAAATTTTGATAACACCTCACAAACAAAAAATGCAGTAAAAGTTTAAATTAATGAATAATGACTTTGGGACATGTTTGATTATGCTATTAATATTATATCCTTGGTGCATAGATACATCACATGAATTAAATCTTATTTTCTTGTCTAGTACAGATCATCATGAAGACCAACATGTGCCTCTCATGTACCATGTTCTGACTAAAGCTTACATGACATGAAATGCATGATTCCATAATACCCCTCCCCAACTCCAACCACTCCAAAGGGGAGAAAAAAAGCAAACAGTATATGTGTCGCCTATCATAAAATTTTTAGAATTAATATAATATATATATATAAGCAAAAAAATGAAAACAATATCTTGGGTAATGAAGAGAGGTAAATGACATATGAGAAATGCACCATAGACATCCTTATTTAGGTAGGGCAATCACACAGTGCACCAATTTTTTTAAGGCTTTGGACGTTAATAATCTCATTGTTGGAGTTGTCCAATGAGAATAATCTCAATTTTAAATTTGGATCCGAACATTTCAAGCTTTGAAAGTATTTATTTTTATTATACCAATTTTAAGTTAACAATACTTTAACGAGGCAATTTGAGTACATAGTAGTTTATTCATCACATATGAATGATAGTGTTGAAAAAGTGATCCAAACGGTACAATTTTTTTTTGGGTGGGGGGGGGGGGCATTAGAGGGGCCTAGTCCACCTAAAAGAACACCAAGCGATACAATTTATATGATAAATAAGCTATCACCTCTCAAGTTTGCAAGTCAAAATGTTTTCAATTAGAAATTGGTATATTAAAAAAAATACATCCAAAGATCGGAATGATGAGAACCAAATTTATAGATCGGATTATTTTCATCCAATAGCTCCAAAGGTGGAATATTGGCATCCTAAAAAAACCCTTTTCTTGATACAAGGAAAATGCACCATTATTGCACTTTAAAAGAAAAGATAACGAAAGTCCAGTCAAAGATAGAAAAAGGTGGGGGATTTGGTAGGTTAACGAATAACAATCTTTTTATTTCATGCATGAATCATATCATCAGAAGTTTCCAAAGCAAAAAGGGCCAACACAACTCCGTGTGGGATCACTTAAGAGCAAAACTACTAAATTGAAGCTTGTATGCATGTTTACTCAATTCATCCTAATCTTAATTATAGTGACATATGCATGACATATATAGGACTAGATCTTGTTCATGGATAGTATCAAAGCTTTATTTGATTAATCTTTGAGACTTCTGCTGTCTCTGATCTGACTACATCACTAGAAATCCAAGTAATCTAAACAAACATCAGTACATCACAACAGGGCGGCCCCCCCCCCCCAAAGAAAAAAGAAACCAGTCAACTTAATTACATTCATCTAGCTAATTCACCTAATTAAATTCCATGGGTATATAATAAACAACCCCTTCCTCAATTCTCATTGATCAGTGAGCTAATTAAACCCCCAAACATAGAGTTTTTTCCCTTAAAAAAAGGAAAAAAACCCCTTTATCCAAAAAGGGTTTTGTGAAAAGAAAAGGAAAAAAAAAAACAGTTCATCATTGATCTGATTAATTATCAAACCTTGATGTGATCTGAGGCAGCAAAAGTGAAGAACTTGTCTAAATCAGGATGAGTGAAAAATGTAATTGGTCTTCTCCTTGGATCTAGGCAATTTTTTGATGATGAAACTGAAACTGCTACTGTTCTTCTTGGCTTCTTTGGTGCTGGTGGGCATGTCATTATCTCTGGTACTTTGTATTTCTCTGACTTTGGAGTTGAACATCCTTCATCAAAACCCTCATTTTTTATTGAAGAATCCTCATTTTCATCTTCAACTAATCTCGAAGATTCAATGATTTTTGAAGGCTTTTCCTGCTGGCTTGCTATCATCTGTTGCTTCTTGTAGATACTCCTTGTGATTCTTCTTGTTTCGATTATCGCTTGTTTGGGTGATGTATTGGTGGGTTTCTCTCTTCTCCTTGGTGCCATGTTTATACAATTTCTTCGGCAACTGAAAAAACACAAGAAAAGTACATACATAAGCAAAGGGGGGAAAACAGAAACATATACTAGTCTAAAGAGATTAAGATATAAACAGTTTAACTCGATCTTACTGTTAAAGATATTGATTCCGAGATTTTCTTGGAATATGAGCAAGGAAAAAGAGCAGTACTGAACCTCTTTTCAAAAATGAGCAGTGGAAGTGTCTCAAAAATGCTTATTTTCTGAGTTTTGATGATGAGAAGCCATCATTTGGAGGTGCAGAGGTCAAGTAAACAAGGTTTTTGTGATCAGAACTTTTGTAAGGATTAGTCTTTTAGAGAAATAGAAGACACTTAGAGAGAGAAAGAGAGAGAGAGAGAGAGACAGAGTACAAGGTGGGGGAAGAAAGTGGAGAAATTAGGTATGCCCCCACTTGTGGTGACTATTCTATTCCTTATATATGGCATACTGGGTTTTTCTTAGCTAAGCATATCTTGGCATAAAAGATTTTTTTATAAAAATTTTACATTTTGGTCGGAAATATTTTATTGGAAATATTTTGTGGCCCTAAGTAAAGTTATTATCTTAGCCATTTATTTATCAGAGGATTAGTTTGGGGAAGAATTGTTTACTTATGAAATGAATATGCCTGTATGAGTGCAATGTTACCATTTGACAGACACATCTCACGGCTGTCACTACAGTTCCCTACAATTCCCTAAGTACCCTTTGAAAAATTATACAGAATATACTTAGATTGCCACAGAAGTATAGATATTGACTTATTTTGATTTCCTAATCTATCCCTAATTGTTTTAAGTGGGTTTTATAATAATTTACCATGATTGCATGGATAATTTATGCTATGTGAATAGCTCACTACAACAAGTTCTAGTGTTCGAAAACAGGATTAATAATTATTGACGATTGAAGGCTGTAAGTAGTGTTGCTAAAGCTTTGTTTGACAAAACTATTTAGATTTATTTAACTTTTAATGTAGTTCTAAAATTTTTGTTTGAGTTTGAATTCAGACACAATTTTTATTTTCTTGACTCAATTTTAACTAAGTTTATTGTTTTTCAATTTATTCGTTCTAGAAATGTAGAATATGAGAATGAAAAAGCAAGTTAGCTAGAGAGGTTGGGTAGCAGGGTGCTGAGGTGGACAACTTTGGTAGGCTGTTGAGGCGTTGAGTCAATATGTTTTCTTAGCTCCATCTCTGCACTCTTCTATTCCTCCCTTCTCTCTCTTTTTCTACCTAGTATAAATATAGAACTTAGGTTCATTGTAAAAGGTTGATCACAGAATAATAAGAATATAGGATGTGTTGATCATATTGATCCTCATCCTCTTGCTGATTCTTGCTTGATCACACTCATCATGGTATCAAACAGATTATCTGATTTGAATTCTTCAATTCATTCTTCTATCTTCTTTTGTATTGATCATCTGATTTGATTCATCAGAGATCAAGCTTACAAACTATGAGATAAGAGAGTTTTTTCTTCGTTTTATCGATCGTTTGGTTTGATTCCCCAAATCGATCTGGCCTTCAACAAAATTGAAGAATTCAAGAATTTCTGATCAAAAATTTGCTATTGATTTTTTTTTATCCTTGAGAACCTCAGTTGACAGAAATAGAAACATTATTGGAATGAGTGATTTGCAGAATCCCTTGTTCTTATATCCTTACAAAGGGCCAGGATCTTTGTTCATTCAACAAAAGCTTCAAGGTTCTAACAACTATCAATTATGGAGGAATATGGAGATCAAACTTGCTATACCAAAAGGAAGCTAGGATTTGTTCAAGAAACTATTCCAAGACCAGAAGATGATCTTGTCAAAGCTGAAATGTGGGACACTCGCAATAGCATGATCATTGCTTGGCTGCAAAACTCTATTCCAAATAGCATGATCAATTTTGTTTGATTCTATGAATGTTGAATTGCAAGCTTTAGAAAGAAATGACACTTGGGAATTAGCAAAGTTACCCCCAAGCAAAAGAGCAATTGGTTGCAAATGGTTATATAAAACCAAGAATAGATCAGATGGAACTATTGACAGACATAAAGCAAGGTTGGTCATTCAAGGATTTAGACAGCAAAAGGGCATAGGCTAAGAAGAAACCTTTGCATCTGTTGCAAAAATGACCATAGTGAGAATGGTCACCATGAAGAATTGGGTTACATGGCAAATGGATGTCACTAATGCTTTTCTTCATGGTGAGCTTGAAGAGGAGGTTTACATGAGGTAGTGTAAAGGATATAAGGGATAGGGGGACACTATTATGTGCACTATTGTCTCAGCAAATGCCACTCAGCTTCCTGCCGCTATGGTCTGTAAGCTTAAGAAGTTGTCATATGGGCTGAAGCAAACACCTAGGCAGTGGTTTGCAAAGTTGTCATCTAGTATTCTAGCTTTTGGATATAAGCAATCAAAAGCAGATTACAGTCTATTCACTAGACAAACTAAACAAGGTTACATAGCAGTCCTTATTTATGTAAATGACATGCTACTCACTGGAGATAGCCTATCACTCATAAATAAGTTCAAAGCTCACTTGAATCATTGGTTTCAAAGGAAAGATTTATGGGAGCTTAGATACTTCTTGGGGTTGGAAGTAGCAAGGTCTAGCAAGGGAATTTTTCTTTCAAAAAAAAGGTATATCTTAGATCTTTTGAAAGAGACAGGATTAAAGTCCAAACCCCTGTATCTACCTATGGATCCCAATGCCAAGTTTATCAGAGAAGGCATTCGTATAAAACAACCTAATCAATACAGAAGATTGATTGGCAAGCTGATTTACTTGACTATTACAAGACATAACATCTACTTCACAGTGCAGATCCTTCGTTAATTCAAGGTGCTAACAACTATCGTTATGGAGGACGAAGAGATCGAACTTGCTACCAAAAAGAAGCTAGGGTTTGTTCAAGAAACTATTCCAAGACCAGAAGATGATCTTGTCAAAGCTGAAATGTAGGACACTTGCAATAGCATGATCATTGCTTGGATAAGTACTCTGTTCCAAATAGCATGATCAATTTTGGTGTGATTCTATGAATGTTGAATTGCAAGCTTTAGAAAGAAATGGCACTCAGGAATTAACAAAGTTACCCCCAAAAAAGAGAGCAATTGGTTGCAAATGGTTGTATAAAACCAAGTATAGATCAGACGGAACTTTTGACATACATAAAGCAATGTTAGTCATTCAAGGATTCAGGCAGCAAAAGGGCATAGGCTATGAAGAACCCTTTGCATCTGTTGCAAAAATGACCATAGTGAAAATGGTCCTTGTTATTACAGCCATGAAGAATTGGGTTACAAGTCAACTGGATGTCACTAATGTTTTTCTTCATGGTGACCTTGACGAGGAGGTTTACATGAGGCAACGTAAAGGATATAGGGGATAAGGGGACCCTATTATGTGCACTACTATCTCAGCAAATGCCACTCAGCTTCCTGCCGCTACAGTCTATAAGCGTAAGAAGTCGTTATATGGACTGAAGCAGGCACCCAGGTAGTGGTTTGCAAAGTTGTCATCCCGTCTTTTAGCTTTTGGATTTAAGCAATCAAAAGCAGATTATAGTCTATTCACTAGACAAACTAAACAAGGTTACATAGTAGTACTTATTTATGTAAATAACATGCTACTCATTGGAGATAGCCTACCACTCATAAATCAGCTCAAAGCTCACTTGAATCTTTGGTTTCAAATGAAAAATTTAGGGGAGCTTAGATACTGCTTGGGGTTGGAAGTAGCAAGGTCTAGCAAGGGCATTTTTCTTTCACAAAGAAGATATATCTTAGATCTTTTGAAAGAGACATGATTAAAGTCCGAACCCCTATATCTACCTATGAATCCCAATGCCAAGTTTATTTGAGAAGGCATTCCTATGGAACAACCTAATCAATACAAAAGACTGGTAGGCAAGCTGATTTACTTGACTATTAAAAGACCTGATATGTACTTCACGGTACAGGTCCTTAGTCAATTCATGTCATCTCCCATAGTTGATCACATGAATGCAGCTTCTAGAGTCATTAGATATCGCAAGAAATCTCCTAGCCAAGGCATCCTTTTATCTCATACCTTAGCACCCCATCTCACAACCTACTATGACAGTGATTGGGGCACTTGTGTGGATTCTAGAAAATCTACAATAGGCTATTACATTCTATTAGGTGATTCACTTATTTACTGTAGATCAAAGAAACAAACTGTGGTATCTAGGTCCACAACAGAGGCTGAATATAGAGCCATGTCAACTACCACCTGTGAAGTCACTTCGCTGGTTACTTTGCTGACAGATTTTACTCTGACTGGTTTATCTCCTGCTACACTTAAGTGTGATAATCAAGTTGCATTGTACATTGCAACCAACATGTTTTCCATGAAAGGACAAAGCATGTTGAGGTTGATTGCCATTATGTCAGAGATGACATGAAAGCAAGCATTATCAAGCCAACTTATGTTCATATAAAAGCCCAACTAACTGATATGTATATTCACCAAAGTTGTTTCCATTCATCAACACACCTTGATTCTATCCAAGTTGGGTCTTCAAGATATCTTTCACACTTCTAACTTGAGGGGCAGTGTAAAATATGAGAATGAAAAAGCAAGTTAGATAGAGAGGTTGCTTAGCACCATGTTTGTTAGGCTGTTGAGTCAGTCAGTTTTTTTAGCTCCTTCTTTGCACTCTTCTATTCCTCCCTTCTCTTTCTCTTTTTCTACCTAGTATAAATATATAACCTAGATTCATTGTAAAAGGTTGATCACATAATAATAAGAATACATGATGTGTTGATCTTATTGATCTTCATCCTCTTGCTGACTCTAGCTCAATCAAACTCATCAAGAATAAATGGGCATCATACGTAATATCTTCTATAATTTTTTTCATCCTCCAATTAATTAAGTTTGACCTGAATTCATATTATTACTCGCCATATGTTAGGCTAGTTAGAGTCAACTAGATATGGCTTTCGGCATGTTCTTTCCTAGTTACAATAAAGAAATTATCAGTATTGATCAACACTAATAAGTGTTGTTATGGTAAAATTATAACTTGAAATTATGATTAAATACTAATCAATACTAATTAGTACCAATTAGTTTTGAATGTTAATATACTACATTTTTA
Organism: Selenicereus undatus; assembly: GCA_017589665.1. Classification (NCBI taxonomy): domain Eukaryota; kingdom Viridiplantae; phylum Streptophyta; class Magnoliopsida; order Caryophyllales; family Cactaceae; genus Selenicereus; species Selenicereus undatus. Next base: position 14,923,202 of record JACYFF010031959.1, read on the forward strand.
TAATAAGTTGAAAAGAACGAACCTTGAAATAAACTAGTCATAGCTTATTTTGATTCATTGAACTATCGGGTGGAACATTTGAAGTGTCCTTTAGAATGAGTTTGGCTAGACTTGTTCAAACCTTGCTTTAGTAAAGGGGTTTGTTTTTTGGGGGGAGGGGGGGGGGGGTCAATAGTTAATGCAAACATTCAGATAAATCAAAGAAAAAGATTGTTGCAACTACAATTAGGCAGTTAACAAGGTGACATCCTATCTTTATATTATAAGTGTAAAAACGAAAAAGTGTTGAGAAGCTTTCCCTCCCCTCATTATGCTAATTTACTAGGTAGTTAGTTACATCTCATATCCATTAGCCCGTTCAGGATAGATATCTAGCAACTACGCATGTAGACCCCAATCACCATTGAAGATAATCGTCAGTTGCAAATTTAGAAATTATGACCGGTTTCATCCAACCTATATCAGTTGTAAATAGGTAATCCACCCATCCAACCCTAAATGCTCATATTATTCAAAAAACAATAGTTAAATGTAAATGATTAAAGACAATCGAGTTACTGAAAATTCGATCTCTATGACAATGGAATGTTTGTGCCTGCGAGCAAATGATGATTATAGAGAGAGTTTTCCGATGATGATTACCAAGAGGATGAAGATGAATGACTCTTCATCAACGACTATACAAACTAACCCCCCTTTCTCATTCCATCTTGATCTCTCCCCTTCCATAATAAATTACTCCCACATAAAAAATGTCAATTTGAGGTTGAGAACTTTCTTTTCCTGTTTGATTTTCTTTTTTTGCTCCTTTGAGCCGATAGGGGGTGTAGAACAATTGATATGAGAATAACAATAAATCAAAATTTAAGGTCATGTCTATTGATTAAGTATATTAGTCTGCTTAACTTGAATCTAGTTATACAGTAAATTTAACTTAATTACATTGATTTAACCAAGTTCATATTAAACACGTGGTCAGTTATATAACTTCCTTTTATAAATACATCAGGTTAACATTAACTTAAAACATACCTACTGGGCATGACTTACACAATCTATTAAAGCAATGTGGTAAGCTTTCAGTTTTTATAATAAGAATATGTATTAAAGGAATGATGATTTTACCATCGTTGGTTGTTAACAATGAACTAGACTGTATTGTGCTTTGAAAATTGAAAGTAATTTGATATCTTTTAATTGTAATCTTATCATAATTCGAAGCTGACACGGATGATGAACTTGTGTTGAGCAGCAATCATGTGTGCTGATATCGTTATGATTAAAGTTTCATTTGCGTCCCGTCCTACAAACCAATCAATTTTTTTTCCAAATTTTAGCAAAGATTTTGCTTACAACTCAATGCATAATTGAAATGTTATTGATTAAAAAGTTGATTTTACTATATTTTGGTAAATATTGGAAGTCAAATATGCACAATAGATTATATGCAATGGCTGCATTTACTTTATAATATATTGTATAATTTATAGTATAATACATTAGCAAAATTGACCATTGCATCTTTTTTTTTTCCTTGGAAAGAAGATTTCCAAATTGTAAGTGAATTTTGAAATCTTTTTTTTTGAAACAAAATCTCCATATGAAATTGATTAATTTTTTGTAAAAAATAAACAGCAAAAACTATTAATTATTTTAAAAATTTTGTGGAATAACATGCGTCAAAAATTTAGGGGGTTTGATGCATATATATGTATATATATGTGTGTGTGTGTTTGCGTGCGTGTGACATCAGATGTTGACCTAGACCCCTTTCCGTTTCTGTACGGATGGGTGAAGCTGTCAAATTTTTTTGCACTAAAGTAGCTACTACAGAAAAGTAGGTATCCCTTTTCCAAGACTTGTGCTACAAAATGAGACAAAATTTTAGTCGTCAATCGTGTGGCTGTTTCTACTAAACTCATTGTTCGTGTACAATAGTAAGCCACAAGCGCACGGTGTACAATAGTAAGCCACAAGCGCACAGTGTCTAAATTGTAGTATAGCTCAGCGGACACAGTTCATCCCGCGAATATAGTAGTAGCAATTTAACCACTTAATTAGCTAAACTGCTATTAATGGTTAACCAACTAAATAAGAACTAAGAAATTACTTACCCAAAATTAAGCTAATACTGCCTATGCTAAATTAGAAAAAGAAAAAAAAATAAGAGAATAAAATAATGACATGAAGGGTTTCTAATGGGTGAGAAACTGAAATAAGCTAATAAAATGTTGAGGACTAGACAAACTAAGGCTAGAATATGACAGGATGAGTTAAAGCAACTGGGTACCTGATGGAAACAACAAAGCATAAAGCAGCACTACATGTAAATTAACAAACTCACTGACACGCAAAAAGAAAAATGCAGAACTTGGGGCGAGAAGTCTGATGAAAGCAAGAAATGAAGAGGTAAAAAGGAAAGGGTATGTGAACGAAGCAAAGCAACCAAAAAAAAAACTAAAAGAATTTAACTAAACCAAAAGCAAGACAAGTAATATTATTGAACGAAAAGAAGATAGAAACAGAGCATGAAAATGGAAAAGAACAGGGCATTCCAAAAACCTAAAAATAGAACGAAAAACAGTGAATCAATTCAACCCAATAACCAAAATCTCAGCAAAAGCATACAATATAGAGAAAGGGATTATTATTCACTGTTCAAAGTTATCAACAATGGCTTCCAAGCCCTTGAACCAACAATGGGAAGGACCCAGAAATTGCTCAAATTGTAAACAGAGAACGAATTCAACAACCTAATATCGAATTCAACAATCTAAAATCAAATTTGTATGCTACCACTAAGGTGAATTTGGAAGATGAACAAAAAAAGATGAAATTCCTCTACAATTTCTCCCCTATTTATACTGCAATTTCTTCCACCTGGGACCTTCAATTCGCAGATGCCATGGCCGATTTTCATGGTAGTGTGTTGTGGTGATGCTTTGATTTCGAGGGGGGTTGAAGATGGTGGCGTGCATGGGTTTTGGTGGAGATTGAAGATGAGAGAGAAAGGGATTCGGAGTGGAGAGCGCAAAATGGCGAAAGTGGAGATTCAAGGTCCGCAAATCATGGCGGTTTTCTTGGTGTTTTGTGGCTGAGAGGAGAGAGAATGAATGGGGGGATGGCGTTTTTGGGTTTTTGGGTTTGAGAACCAAGAGAGAGGAGAGAGAAAAGGGCTGAGAGGATAGAGAAAGTAAGGGGAGAATTAAACGTCACGTACACGCCACATGGGATGATTAATGGATCAGCTGGGCTCGGGTGAGGGTTGGGCCAGAACATTTCTAAGCCTACTGGATCTGATTTTAATTTCTAAATTCTTCTTCTTTTGCTTTTCTTTTGGGCTTTTGTGCTTCTGAACCCGAGATACTCGAACCACTTCATTTTCCTGACACTTTAATCATGAGCTTCCGACACATTTTTGCATTAATTACAAAACCTACAAGACAAATAAAAATCAAGTAAAATCCTAATTTACGGTTTTTTCGAGCATAAAATAAGTATAAGGGGTTTGATAAAATGTCATATTTTTGGTGTAAACAATTACCCCCACACTTAAATTTTGCTTGTCCCTGAGTAAAATAAAAACAAATTCTAGAAAAATGGGAAGAAAGAAAAAATTAAAAATAAAATCCTAACTCACTGTCATAGGAATCACGATTGCATTTGGCGTATGCAACAAGCCCTTTAAACCCCTAGGAAAAAGAATAGAATAGAAAGAAAAGAAAAAAGAAAGAAAAGAGAAAAAAATAAAATTTTACACAAATATAAAAGGGGAGATAGTATAAAGTTTCAACAAGATATCACCCTTATAGTCAAGATATTAGCCTGTATATAAACAAAGTGTACACTTCAAAACTTTAAATCTACATGGATGACATCTAACTCTAATTTTTTATCCCACAAACCAACATAGCAATGTATCCACCCTAGCTAGTACATGGTGTGTGAGTGTACCATCACCTTGAGAGTTAGGCTAACCACAATTTGAGTCAATCCCACTTAACTAACTTATTGACTCACTGATATGGGAATGAGGTTTACCCAGTAGCAATATTGCCTCAAAGGGTGACACTCAATAACGCATGCTTCAAAGGGATAATTGTCATTCCCAACGTTATTACTTTCTTCTTCTTCTTCTTTTTTTTTTTTTCAACGTGAATGCCAATTGAAAGCAAAATGCCAAAAATGACTATATGCAAATAAGTGGGAGAGTCAACTATAGAAGCCTAAGACCCTAAGGTAATAGTGCTTTTGAAAGTAAGGATTGGATTCATAACTATAATGGAATAATAAGGTTAGAAGTGGGGTATAGAATGTCACCCTTTGGATTACGTTTTTACCATATACATCTTACCTATATACAACATAATACCATCATCACAAAGGGTCAAGCTCGTCAAAAAAGAATACACTCCCCAAAACAAAACGAAACAAAAGAAATGAAAGAAAAAGGAAAAGAAAAAAAATCTTTTTTTTTTCGTTTTTTTTTTAAATGCAACCCTCACCCCTACACTTAAACAATGCAATGTCTCGATTGCATGCCAAAGTATTAGCATGAAGTACATAAATAAATAAAATAAAATAAATCAAAGAAAAGAAATTAAGAGGAAAATATATAACAAAAAGATTTACACAAAGGAACAATAGTATCAGGTTGAATGTTGGATGCATCCAAGCTAATCTCCATATCGTCAGTCTCTGTACTTAGGTTCGTAGAGCATTAGACACTGTACTTCTCTCTCCTCTGTAGGTAGCTCCAAAAATGGTTTCAACCTTTGTCCATTCACTTTAAAGTGCATGCCTCTCATGGGGTCCTGTATATCTATAGCACCATGTGGAAAAACGTGAGAAACAATGAAAGGACCTGTCCAACAAGACCTTAACTTACATGAAAAAAGGTGAAGTCTGGAGTCATAAAGTAACACCTTCTAACTTGGGAAGACCTCTTTCCTGTGAATGTGCCTGTCATGGAATAATTTCGCTATCTCCTTATGCAACCTAGAGTTTTTTTAGGCCTCAGCTCTGATTTCTTCCAACTCACTCAACTGTAACTTCCTTTCTACTCCAGCTGCCTCTAGGTCAAGATTCAAAGTCTTTATAGCCCACATAGCCCGATGCTCAAGTTCTATAGAAAGATGACAAGGCTTACCAAAGATGACCCTAAAAGGTGACATACCTAAAGGGGCCTTAAAAGTTGTCCTATAAGCCCAATATTGTGAATTTCCGCAAGTATACGGTTATCGTCGTAATACTGACAGGTATCGATCCTCAGAGATGTGTTGTAAAATTAGGTTACCAAAATTCTCATCAAAGTTAACCCTAGATGCCAAACTTAACATAACCAAGGCCAAATTATCCTACCACACCTATTACTAAACTAAAGAAACAATATAAAACAGACATACGTTAATATAAAATGAGTTAATGTCCTGATTTGCTCAAGTCCTCAAGCAATCAAATATGGGTTTACATTGAACAAGGCAAGCAAAAAACAACAGAGAAACAAACCGGTACAGAGGCGAGATAAAGAACCACTCACATTGTCAGAGCCCAGAATAAATTGAACTGGACTGAACAACCAAGCTATTGAGCAATCGAAACAGATAGCCAAAGGAATAGAGCAACTGATTCCCACGCCTAATGTACAACAAAATCGAAATTGGGGAGTATGAACAGAAATTCGAAATCGGGGAGATGTAAATTCAGTGCCAAATCGAACTCCTTACTCAAATTGGAAAGCCCACAATTTCATTACACTTTGTGAGAACTAGAACGAAAATTTGACAAATTAATCTCCTCTGCTGAAAAAGAAAACAAATGAATATATATCAAAACTCTACTCCTTACTATGCTTCCACCCTCTCTGCTTCGACCTCCACTAAAGGCCCTTCTTGATCCTTCCATTTTCCATAATTGTAGTCTTGAAGAGGGTGATTATGATGGATAATGATGGAAGAGATAGAGAAAGTATAACAGACAATTGAATGAAAGGAGATAAGAAGATAGCAAGGGCCAGTTATGGGGAAGCTGAAGAGTTCTATTTATGGCCCTGTTCGTGGAGCTGGGAAGGAACGAAGAAGAAGAAGAAGGCCAAAAGGGGGGGTTGGAGAACGAGGAAGAAGAAGAGACCGACGAAGGGGGCTAGGTCTGCTCACGTGTGAGGCACACCTCACTTAAGTGAGGTGCTGCTGGGCCTGGCCCGTGCGAGAGAGAAAGAGAGAAGGGAGAGATGGGCTGCTGGGCCAAGGATCAAAAAAAATGGGGAAGAAGATCGGGCTGGCCCCAGCACACAGTAGAGGTTGGGCTTCGGGTTCTGCTGGGCCGATCCTTCTTCTTCTTCTTCCAATCAATTGCTTGTTATGACCTAATCCAATTTTGATGCAATTTTATCTCTTTTTCTTCAAGCAATTTATTTATTCTTCAGATGTCTGTTAAGTCAAAAATCATGCACCATTTTTGTAATTATTTTTAGTATATTATATATTTTATTTCGTTTAATTTGATTTGTTTTATATATTTTTCAGGATCAGTGTTAAATTAATAAAGAGAAGGAGAAAGGATGTAGAAGCTCGATTTTATACACTTGGCCACAAGACGGTCCAAGAATAATTATGAAGATAATATTATTTTCATAGTTATTATTTTGGGCTAGGATTCAAGAATTATGGAAAAGCTAAAAGACTTGAAGAGGAAGAAAACTAAGGAAAAAGAGGAGGAAACCCTAAACCCTAACCCATATTGTTTTAAACCCACAACCCTCTTTTTTCTTCTACATATACCCCACGCATACCCATCAGCCCCTCATCTCCATCTCCTCCTCCACGGCAAGCTTCACAGCAGAATCTCAGCCATCCTTCTTTCTTCTTCCCCACGCATATACCAGCCCTACTCTCCTTTTCTCTTCCTATTCACGCATAATCTTCAGCTAGTCATATCCTCCTCTCCACGCACATCAGCCATCAACGCTCAGCTCTCATCTTCACACGCAGCATACCCATCAGCCTTCATCCTTTTCTCACGCACATCAGCCCCTCCCATCATCTCAGCCACGCACAGCCCCATCTTTCCCATCTCCTCCTCCCCACGCAAGCTTCACAGCATCTGATCATCAATCATCTCATCTTCATCAACGATCATCACCATCATCACACCACATCACACATCAAAGTAGGATTTTTTTATTATGATTATTATTAGTATTATGATTTTTACTTTGTTTATTTAATTTTGTGTTTAGTTTATTGATTAGACATGAAATATTTAAGTTATTATTGTAATTTTAATTTTTACATGAGTGAGTAATTTTTGTGCTTAGTATAATCTTCTTGAAGCCATGTTAAACTAATTATTTTGAAACAAGTTTTGTGCTTTAATGCCTAGTTGATTTATATTCATGATTCTTTAGCGATTAGTGTTTATCGTTTATGAAACTTGTGTTAAATCGATTAGAATGCATGCTAGTTGATTAAATACAACTTCGATTGATAGTTTATAAGATTATAATACGTAAAAGTTATAGTCTTTTAGACCTATGTATCACCCTCGTTAATCATGGATGGCTCAAACCCATCTCTTTTAATTAGGTAATCGCTTTAGATCTTTGTTAAATCGATTTGCTGGTAAATTGGTTACAAAGTGTTAAATGATGTTTTTCTAATACGTAATGCTCTAATTTGGTTAAATTTTTGCGCTGGTGTAAAGATTATCAAATTAGTAGGGTTTATATTAGGGCTGGACCTAAGTAAACTAGAATCTAAGGAAAAACGGGGAAGAACCGCTGGTGGATCTCTTCTACAGTTTAACTCATGAATAAAATTAACTTGTGTGTTAATGATAAATATTAATTCGCATGGTGGATTGAGATTATACTAAGTATTCTTCATAAATTTGATAACTTTCGATTATTATTTGTTACTTAGAGTTAATTTGGTTAGTTGTTAATTTTTGTTCTATTTTTATTAGCTTCAAAATAATTTCAATCAACCCCCCCCCCCCAAAGTATAGTCTTTTAGGAGTGTCTAGGTATTTTTAGATCGCTTAGAGTTTGATTTTTTGGAGTGGTTATAATTTTAGATTGAGTCTTAGTAAGTAATTACCGGTTTGTTTGAACTTAGACTAAAAATAGTTATTTTTGTTATTTTTCGATTTTTATTAATTCCTAGGGTTTATAAAGTGTCCTAGTCTGCTCATATTCAATTTCGTGATTTTTGGAATTTATTTGATAATATTTGAGAATTATTGTGTGAAATTGATATGTGCAGATTTTTAGGTAATTAACCCTGAAGATTTCGATTTTTAATTTTAATTTACGATTATTAAGTATTTTTAGGTTCAGGAATTTGTGTCCTAGAATTAGGGTCATTTTATTTATTATTTTCGTATTTATATTTATGCAGAATAATTTATTTGCAATTTCAGATTTAATATCCTGTTTAAATATTCTGCTGTAATTGGCTGATTTAATTTTTCTGAATTAAATCTGAAATTATTCTGAAGATATATGTTTATAAGGTTACAGAATATTAGTTTAGGATAATGTTTGTTATTTTTAATATTTATTTGTCTGATTATTATTTGCTGTTTTGATTTTTATCAATATTTCAGTTAATATTCTGATTTTATTTTTTCTGGATTATTTAGGAAATATTTTTACTGTTTTATTTCCAGAATATGATTCATAATATTTAGGAGAGTTATTAGGTCTTTTTCTAGATTTTTATTCATTAGATTTCAATTGTTTTAAGAATTTTTAAAATTAGATTTAACAAGTTGATTAATAAAATTATTTAGAAGCAAACTAGCCATTTAAAGCAATCTTTCCTCGTGGATCGATCCCTACTTCCCTACGCTATAAAAATTATATAATAACCGAAGTAGTGGTTAAATTTGTAGCCCTCGACAAGCTTTACAATGTCTCAAATTCCTACAAAATAAATAAAAAAATCAATATTAAAATCTTAAATTAATAATTTATTTTGAGAGAATATTAGGTAATGAAGGGTATAAAATATCATAATTTTTGGTTGAACAAATTAAATACCCTCACACCGAAGTTTTGCTCGCCCTCGTGTAAAACAAAACTAAAAATCCTAGAAAAAAAAAAGTGAAACCCATAAAAATACTATGTATAAAATTGAGGAAAGATATATACACATTCCAAGCAATTAAATCACCCATGTAGCAAAAATAGTGGCCCGCATATAAACAGAATGTACACATCAAGGCTCTCGATCCCATGATTGACATTAAAGTACTAACTTTTCATCCCACGTTGCACACTAAAATTTTGAATCCTTCTCTGTGCTCGTGTGCAAGTGTATCATCATCTTAAGGCTTAGGTTTACCAAAATCAAACGCAATCCCACGTAATTGACACAAACTACATTATTGATGTATTAACATCGGAAGCAAGCTTTCCCAGTAGCAATATTGCCTCAAAGGGTAACACCCAGTGGCGCATGCCTCAAAGGGTTGCTGGTCATTCCAAATTTTATTTCATTTTCTTTTGCCTTTTTTTTTCAAATTTTGCATCTTTTTTTTTCTTCTTATTATTCCTTTGTGTCACAAACAAATAGGAGAGCCGATAATGGAAAACTAAAACCTTAAGACAATGAGGATGAAGTAAATAGGGATTGGATCACGCAGTGATAATGAACAAATGAGATTAGAATTAGAGTCAAAAATGCCACACCAAGGACAGAGACCTAACATGCACATCATGCGTAGATACAGGCTAATAATCAAAGTACAGGGAATTTAAGTTGATCAGAATAGTACTAAGCTTCCCCAAAATAGCAAACAAAAATCTTTTTGAATTTTTCTTTCTTTTTCTTTTTTTTTCTTTTTTTTGTGTTTTTTTTGGACAAAGTTTCCCCACCTCCACACCGAAATCTCACAATGTCCTCACTGGTAGTGGAAGTAAACATAAAACCACAAAATAAAACTGAAAAAGAAAACAAAAATCATAAAGACACGACTCAAAACCAAATAGTCAACATATATACAAAAGAAAGACAAAAAGAACCAACTATACAGAAGAAAAGAAAAGGGAAAAAAAGAAAAGAGAAAAAGAGAGAAGGGATGAAAAAAAGTGTTTAGCAAACCAGGTCGGGTGCTAAGTACACCCAAGCTATCATCTCAACACATCACTGAGCAGAACTCGGCTCGCGGAGTATCAGACACTCCACATCTTCCTTGCTAGGCAACTCCAGAAATTGCTTCAATCGTTGACCATTTACCTTAAAAGTAGCACCACTGTCAGAGTCCTGAATCTCGACTACACCATAGGGAAAAATACGTGAAACAATGTAAGGACCAGTCCATCGGGACCGTAACTTCGCTGGAAACAAATGGAGCCTAGAGTCATATAAGAGCACTTTCATGCCTGGGGCAAACTCTCTCCGAAGGATATGCCTATCGTGAAACAACTTAGCCCTTTCTTTGTAAGAACGAGCACTCTCATAAGCCTCGGCTCTAATCTCATCAAGCTCATTCAATTGCAGTCTACGCTCCTCACCAGCCTCAGTTAAGTCATAGTTTAGTTTCTTAATGGCCCACCAAGCTCTATACTCTATTTCCACAGGAAGATGACAAGGCTTACCATAAACAACCCTATAAGGCGACATACCCAAGGGAGTTTTAAAAGCTATCCTATAAGCCCAAAGAGCATCTGCGAGTTTGTCAGCCTAATCCTTTCTATTCCGACTTACTATCTTTTCAAGAATTTGCTTAATCTGTTGATTAGACACCTCAACCTGACCACTGGTTTGGGGATGATAAGGGGTAGCAAGCCTATGGACAATTGAATACCTCTTCAGTAAGGCATCAAAGGTCCATTATTGAAATAGGTGCCCTAATCACTAATAATAGCACGAGGCATGCCAAATCTAGCAAAAATGTTCTCCCTCAAGAACTTCACAACAACTTTAGCATCATTAGTCCTAGAAGGGATGGCTTCAACCCATTTAGACACATAGTCCACAGCTAGCAAAATATACTCATTCCCAAAAGATGATGGAAATGGTCCCATAAAATCTATACCCCACACATCAAAAATCTCCACCACAATGATGGGGTTCAGTGGCATCATATCCCGCCTGCTTATTCTACCCAACTGCTGGCACCTAGGGCAACTCTTACAGTACTCAAAAGCATCCCTAAATAGAGTAGGCAAGTAAAAACCACATTGAAGAACTTTGGCTGTAGTATTCCTACCACTAAAATGCCCCCCACATGCTTGATCATGACAGAAAGAAAGGATACTTTTCACCTCATAGTTGGGAATACACCTCCTAAACATTTGGTCAAAACAGTACTTAAACAAATAAGGGTCATCCCAAACAAAGAACTTCACAAGGTGAAAGAACCTATCCCTATCATTCTTAGTCCAACTCTCAGGGATCCTACCAGCAACTAGATAGTTCACAATATCAGCATACCAAGGATCAGAGTGAACAACATATAACTGCTCATCAGGGAAACACTCAGAAACAGTGGACTCACGCTCTCTATCATAAAGAATCCTATACAAATGATCAGCTACAAGGTTTTCAGAACCTTTCTTATCTCTAATCTCACAGTCAAACTCTTGCAACAACAATATCCATCTAACAAGTCTAGGCTTAGCATCCTTCTTAGAAAGAAGATGCTTAAGAGCAGAGTGATCAATATAGACAATCACATGAGACCCAATCAAATAAGGTCTAAACTTCTCAAACCCAAAGATCACAGCCAAAAATTCTTTCTCAGTCACAGTATAATTCAATTGGGCATCATTCAAAGTGTGACTAGCATAGTAAATCACATGGAGTTTCTTATCAACATGCTGCCCTAAAACTACCCCAAAAGCATAATAAGAAGCATCACACATCAATTCAAATGATTCTCCCCAGATAGGAGGATGAAGAACAGGAGCAGAAGCTAAGGCCTTCTTAAGCTTAGAAAATGCCTCAAGACATTCATCAGAAAAGTGAAAAGACACATCTTTAGCTAACAAGTTGGACAAGGGCTTTGCAATCTTACTAAAGTCCTTAATGAAACGACGATAGAAGCCAGCATGTCCAAGAAAAGACCTTACTTCTTTCACACAGGTAGAAGGGGGAAGATTAATAATCAAATCAGTCTTAGCCTTATCAACCTCAATTCTATCTTTAGAAATAACATGGCCTAAGACTATTCCCTTCCTAACCATAAAATGGCTTTTCTTCCAATTCAGAGTCAAATTTTTCTCCCTACATCTTTCCAACACTTTTCTCAGATTAGACAAGCAGCCATCAAAGGAAGACCCAAACACAGAAAAGTCATCCATGAAAATTTTCATGCAAAGCTCAACTAAATCTGAGAAAATGAAAATCATGCAACGCTGAAAAGTAGCAGGGGCATTGCACAGTCCAAGAGGCATTCGTCTAAAGGCATAAGTTCCAAAAGGACAGGTGAAAGTAGTCTTCTCCTGATCCTCAGGAGCAATAGAGATCTAGGTATAGCCAGAGTATCCATCTAAAAAGCAATAGAAGGAATGTCCAGCCAACCTTTCTAACATCTGGTCCAAGAAAGGAAGGGGAAAGTGGTCTTTCTTAGTGGCAGCATTCAATTTTCTATAATCTATGCAAAAACGCCACCCAGATTGCACTCGAGTAGGGACTAACTCATTTCTGTCATTCCTAATCACGGTGATCCCGGTCTTCTTAGGAACAACTTGAACGGGGCTAACCCACTCACTATCAGAAATGGGATAGATAATCCCATGGTCTAACCACTTCAGTACTTCTTTCCTAACGACTTCCTGAAGAGTAGAGTTCAAACGCCTTTGACGGTCACAGTAGGGCTTAGCATTATCCTCTAGATGAATCCTATGTTGCACAATGGAAGGACTAATGCCCTTAATATCCCCTAAGGTCCAACCCAAAGCTTCCTTGTTCTCTCTAAGTAGGGCAATCAACTTGGTCTCTTGGTCCCCGTCTAGGTCAGAAGCAATAATGACAGGCAAAGATTTATTGGGGCCTAGAAATGCATACTTAAGAGAATCAGGAAGGGGTTTCAATTCGAGAGTTGGAGGGGAAACAGTTTCAAAAGCATATTCAGAAGCAACAGTGAGCAAACAATCAGTAATAGAGCACAAGTCATCAAACTCAAAAACATCATACTCAGGCTCATCATTAACAAGAAATGACTCATACTCAACAGCAAACACATCATCACAAGCATCATCAAGAATAGAATCCTCTACCCAGTGAAGAGTAGAGAACTCCATATCATCAAAACCAGAAGGTTGTCTTTGCAGATTAAAAATGTTAAGCTCTAAAGTCATGTTGCCAAAAGACAGTCTCATCATGCTATTTCTGCAATTAATGAGGGCATTGGCAGTGGCCAAGAAAGGACGCCCTAAAATCACAGGGACTTGACTAGCTAAGTTAGACACCGTCTCAGTCTCAATCACAACAAAGTCCACAGGGTAAATGAATTCACCCACTCTAATTAGCACATCCTCAACTATCCCCGTAGGCAACCTGGTCGACCTATCGGCCAACTGAATGACCATCTTGGTAGGTTTCAGCTCACCTAACCCTAACCTCTCATACTCAGTGATGGGAATCAAGTTGACACTGGTCCCTAAATCAAGCAATGCTCTATGAATAAGCTGGTCCCCAATGACTATAGAAATAGTAGGGCAACCGAGGTCCTTATACTTCACTGGGATCTGATGAGATAGAATAGAACTAGCACTAGAGGCTAAGAAAGCCTTCCTAGGGACATTGGTAGCTCTCTTGGTTCTGCACAGGTCCTTTAAAAACCTAGCATACAGAGGCATCTGCTGAATAGCATCGAGCAAAGGAATGTTGATCTTGACTTGAGAGAATGTCTCTCTCATCTTCTCAACATGAGCTTGGTCTTTTTTCTTAAGCCTATAGGGAAAATGAGGCAAAGGCATATGGACTCTCTCAGAAGGAGGAGAAGAAGAAGAAGAAGAAGGACCCTTAGAGGGAGAAGGGTCAACTGACTCAGATGAGTCTTTCTTTTTAAGCTCCTTATCCTTAGACAGTGACTCAAGAAGATGGTGAGAATCAGAATCATTGGGGACACCATCAGTAGCATCCCCTGACTCACTGGATGAGCCGGTCTCTAGAGGTGAAGAAGAAGAAGAAGAAGATTTTTCGAAGAATTGGTGAGGATACTTGCAGGGCTCATTAGGACTTCTGACCTGGTTATCAATATCTCGACCAGAACGGAGAGATATCACTGCATTCACTTTCCTCACAGGCTCATTAGAGTTACCAGAAGAAGAAGAAGAAGAAGAAGAAGAAGAAGAAGAAGAAGAAGAAGAAGTGTGACCCTTAGGGTTCACCTCAGGCTGACTTGGGAAAGTACCTGGCTCCTTAGAAGATTATGCTAACTGGAAAAATTGTTCAGTCATCATTCTCATCATTCTTTCCATGTTAGCATTAATCATTCTCTCCACATTAGTATTAATTCTCATCTCCATTTTATCAATATCACTGTAACCACGAGGAGGTTGAACTTGAGCTACAGGAGGTGGAGGTCTAGATGCAATAGGTACACCTTGAAAAACCGGTCTCTGAAAGGAGCTAGAAGGGTGAGAGATAGGCTGGGAGTTAGGAACCCCAGCATTTGGTCCATTACTCCAAGAGAAGTTAGGGTGATTTCTCCACCCTAGATTGTAAAAAGGAGAGAAAGGGTCATTCTTAGGTGTCTGGAAGGCCATATTCGCTTGCTCTTGCCCAGTTGCTAACTGGTGAGCAAAGTAAGGACAAGCACTCAATGAATGATCTAAGGCCTGACAATGAGAGCAAGACACTAAAGAAGTATGGGGTAACTGAGTCATTTGTGGAGTCAATCCTTTCAACATGTTTTCTAGAGTAGCAATCTTAGACTCTAAGTGACTCACATCAGAGATAGAATATAACCCACCCTTAGCAATCCTAGAACTTAAGTTGCCATCCCGAGCGGTTTCCCACTGCATAGTTTTCTCAGCTAAGTCCTCTAAAAATTCCTAAGCATTTGTGGCGCTTTTAGAAAGAAATTCACCATGACACATAGACTCTACCATGGTTCTAGTTTGTTGGTCCAATCCTTCACAAACAATCTGGCACAAACGTGCCTGGTCTAAACCATGATGGGGACACTGAGACAACACATTCTTGAACCGATCAAAATATTTCCAAAATGATTCCTTATCTAGTTGCACAAATTGATTAATCTCATTCCTTAGCTTAACAGTCTTGGCATTAGAAAAATATTTTCTTGAGAATAATTTTACAAAATCATTCCAAGAAGTTACAGAATTAGCAGCCAAGCCTTACATCCAACGTTTAGCAGAATCTTTCAAAGTAAAAGGAATTAATTTCATGCGCACAACATCAATGGGAATATTAGGAAAATGCATCATAGAATAGACTTCTTCGAATTCCCTCAAAAACAAATAAGCATCTTCTAAGCCAATGAATTTAGGGAGCATCTGAGTATAGTGAGGTCTTAATTCGAATGTCACATTGGGTCCAAGGTCAGGTATAGTGAAGCAAGATGGCAAAGCAGTCCTAGGAGGATAGAAGATATCACTCAAAGGTCTTTCTTGTGCCATTTCCTCTAATTCAAGCTTGGGTTCTGGTTCAGGTTCTAAGTCAGGGTCGGGTTCACTTCTAAACAGTTTATGATTTTTAGGATTTCTAACCCAACCAGTCATATAATTCCAACACCCTCACCCCAAAGTTCTGTTGTGGTTTTTTTTTAAAATTTCTTTTTCTTTTTTTTTATTTTTTTTCAATCACAAAACAACAAAATGAATAATAAAACTAACAACACTATTAAAACAGAAAATGAACAAAACTGAAAACAAAAACACAAACACAAAGAAACCAAAAGAAAATAAGAAATAAAACTACACCTAAACACCCTAATTCTAAAAATAAAATTAAGATAGAAAATAAAACTCCTAAAATCAGAACTAAATATACAGAAAATTCCACACAATCACAAAGGACATAAATATAATTTTTCCTAATTTTTTTCTGTTCCTGAATAATGTAGAAAAATACAAACAGAATATTAACTCTAAAATTCACAGGAAAATCTAAACAGTCAGAAAAATTCCATAAAAATTCACACACACTCCAAAAATTATACTGAATATAGGAAAACTATCAAAATAGCAGAAATCACACCAAAACAGTCCCAGAAAATTCAAATAGAATCTGAAAATTGGTGAAAAATCTACACTGTCAATATTTCTGGATCAGTTTAACCTTGAATTTTACTGCACAAAAACCAAACGGATTAGTACTATTTTTTTTTCAACAATGAATAGTATCTAAATGGAAATTAAACTAATCTTGACAAAAACAAAAATCGAAATCAAAATCTAAACGAAATTCAAAATTAAAAATAAACTAAACGAAATAACTACTAAAAAATCACAACTCTAAAATTAAAAACAAAAACGACTCGAACGACTTGATTAATTAAACTACGACTCGATATAACCAAATTTCACAACGCTATCCCCGGCAACGGCGCCAAAAACTTGTTGTGAATTTCCGCAAGTATACGGTTATCGTCGTAATACTGACAGGTATTGATCCTCAGAGATGTGTTGTAAAATTAGGTTACCAAAATTCTCATCA
>JACYFF010031959.1:14984835-15068466 GCA_017589665.1 Selenicereus undatus
AAGCGCTAATGATTTGCACTTACATGGATGGTGTGACTCAGACTGGGTTGGTTGCCCCTTGACTCGACGGTCACTCATGGGTTGGTTCATTCAATTGGGTGACTCTCCCATCTCCTGGAAGACCAGAAAGCAACATGTTGTGTCTCGTTCTTCTGTTGAAGTCGAATATCGCTCTATGGCAGCAACCACTTGTAAACTCAAATGGGTCAAACAGGTACTGTCTAGTCTTGGCATTTCACATGTTGATTCTATGCAATTACATTGTGATAGTCAAGCCGCTTTACATATTGCTCGAAACCCGGTGTTCCATGAAATGACCAAACACATTCAAGTTGATTGTCATTTCGTTCGGGATGAAATCATTACTGGGAATATCTGTCCCTCTTTTGTACCTTCGCATCACCAGCTTGCTGACATTTTCACTAAGGCTCTTGGCAAGTCCCAGTATGATTTTTTAATCAGCAAGTTGGGCATTCGGAATCCCCATGCACCAACTTGAGGGGGGTGTTAGCTGGGCTGCATATTTTGAGCTATTTTAGGAAGTCATTCTCTAGCTTGTATATTGAGATATTATAGCAATAGTATAGCATTCTTTTACGTCAGCTTGTATAGAAAGTTAGGGTTGACAATACCCTTGTAACCATTGTATATATTCAGACTTAAGAGATGAATGCAAAGGGAGAGTGAGAAAGTTCCCTTGACTTGTTCTTTGAAATTGTCAAGACATCCGGCAACGGGGGACAGAGGAATTGGAGAGCAGGTGTTGGAGCAGAGATGAGAGGTGTTGGTGGTGGATGAGGAAAAGTCGAGGAAGACGAAACAACAACACCAATGTCAAGCTCACTGCATTGCGTGGATTCCATAGGAGTCATGGTAGCTAAGATTGGAGGAGGCGTGGTAGGGATGCTAACTTTTGTGGTCATGGTGACAAAGGCCTCAGCGGGTGGGAGAAAGCAGGTAGGGTTTCGACCGAGTAGGGAGAAAGGCATGAGAACCCTAATTATGTGAAGAAGCAAAAAGAATTAGGTTACAATCTGGCACTGATACCATGTGAAAGTAATTCAAGGCTTTGACCCAATTAAGGGAGTTTAGTATATATATATATTAATTAGAGAAATACAAAAGTACATATTTATCCTTTGTAAACTATTACAAAGAAATTGGAGCACGTTCATACCAAACAATGACTTTTCGAGAACCCTTCACTTTTAAAAGAAGTTTACTAGTATTTTTCAATGCACGCACTTCCCATACAGCTTGTCGGGGATGATCCATAACCTCAATATGCCTTAAGATGCTCTCATGCATTCATTCCCTATTTATGATCTAATTAAATAAGCAAAAGCATCATCAACTCCAAGATCAATACCTTACTACATCAAATCACCATAAACCATAAACACTCTAACGCCTCAAAATGTGAATATCACTCTGGCAGACAACAATGTCCCCTAAAAACGTGGCAAACACACCCAAAATACAGAAGGGGTGAACTGCCACAAAAGCAATCCTGACTCCCAGAAAAACACACGCCCGTAGATAAAAATTAATAAAACTCAACCAAAATCAGCACTCAAGGGAAGGAATCTTGCTACAGAACATAAAAGGGCTATTCACAAAAGGGAATACAACCCAGGCTGGTAATTGATCAATTGAAATCAAGAGTTCTAACTCAAAACACCTCAATTAACAGAAGTAGTACATGGAGAATTAAGGAACGTACAAGCACTCCTGATAACTGCAATTCCGCAAGTCAGCACCTTGAATTGTCGAGCAATGAGCTGTGAGCACCCCAATTAGCCACACCAAACTCAGTTAAACGGACAGAGAACACCCAGCCAAAGAGCAACGCACAGAGACAACTCCAAAAATTGGAATCAACGTTCTGGAACGGGATAGAGGAATAAAATAGCCAAGAGAGGGGGAGGACAAAGCTCATCCATGCCGGCGGCCAGCAAAAATTGCCATCACTGGCTCTGACTGAGTGAATGTGAAGAAGGGGGCTTATTGCGGAAGGCAGAGCGACCTTCGTTGAGAAAGAAAATGTATCCTGCGTTTTTTGTTGTTGGCCTCTGTTTTTGGTGCTATTCCTCTTTCCTGTGAAGCATGTATAAATTCTGTCCTATTCTTTATCTTCGTGCTTTAGTGAAGTGGGCAGAATTGAGTACCTCCCTCCCCCCCCCCCAGAATGAATTTTCCTTCCTCAATCTAGAAACAAGAAATACTAGGCTGCGCCAGTTTCAATTAGGCCCGTGCTTACCCAACCTTGACAACTAGTCTCACTAGTTCAAGCCCAGTTGATCGGTCGACGCCGATTCTAAGCTTGACTAGCAGCACTTATACCTCAAACTAGACTCGTACATGACCAAAGCTAACCTTACCTTGGCTAAGGTTGGATCAATCCATTAGCCACCACTACATCATATCCAACTGTTAGTGGCAACGTTCACTAAGCAGAAAATCAGGAAAGAATGAGGGATTTTAGGTAGCTATTTTTAGTAAATAGCCATGTCTAAGTGGCATATAAAATCCCATCCATTTGACAGAAATAAGTGTGGATTAAGTCATTGATTAAGATTCTCTGCAAACTGCTAATTCCCATTTTCTCTTAAACGTGAGTGTGCGTCACTTGTTCGGGTTTGGGTCGTGGTCGCATTGCCGGGACTCTTGTAGCCACCGAGGGTACTGTTCGTGGAGCAAAAGGCTTCAAAAAGGTCCGTTCGTTTCCGCCAGTTTAGGTACGTCCTAAACACTAAATTGTTTAACAGTGGTATCAGAGCCATTTTTGGCCTTTTTTTTGCTCTCAATTTTTAGCTAAACATGCCTAAATTTATTTGTTGAATTTATGCAATTTAGTTGTTTAGTTTTCTTCCTCTTGCCGTGAAATAACACCATGTTCAGGCCTCTCGACCCTTGATTGTTTTAAGAATAATAAAAATAAAATAAATAACAAAAAAAAAACCGGAAAAGGAAGAAAAGGGTGATGATAGTCATACCATCAGAACGCCGCCAAGACCGCCCCAGAGGGCTGGCGCGTGGGTTGCACGCGCCGCCGAGAGAGATACGTTTTCTCTCTTTCCTCTTCACTTTGCCCTACCACGACCCCCGATCCGTCGCCCGAAGTCAACAAAACGCACAAACCACCACCCATGACGGCGCGTGGGCAACACGCGCCACCGCCTGAGTGGCGCGTTGCGCGCGTGTTACCTACCCACGTGACCTTCGTCAGCCGATCTATGTGATGGTGCCGGTAGTTTGTAAGGTAGGCGACCAGAAAGAGAGATCGAGGGGGTTTTTCAGATTTGGGGAGGCGGCGGATTTTTCCTCATTTGGTGTGTTTTTCTAGGTTTTGGGGCACCGAAAAATGACCGGGAGGCCAGCTGGCCGGCAGACACCGGGCTTGGTGCCCAGAATCCATGGCGGTCGGGCCTTTCCTGGCCTTTTTCCGGCACGCACCAAGGAAAATCAAGGGTCGAAGGGTAGAAACGGGACGCAGGCGAGGTGCTCGTGACAGCCGTGACCATGGCCTCGCCTGGTTCTGTACATGGCGGTCGGCCGGTACAACGGCAAGTAAAGGGCCAGAGAGGAAGGAAGAAGAAGGAGAAGCAAGAGTATGGAGAGGTGAGAGGAAATGAAAAACCAACCGACCCACTCACTAAAAGGCCTCCCCCTTCCCCACACTCATATTCTTTAAAAAAAAAAGGACCAGCCTCCCTTTTTTTCCTTTTTTTTGTTTTGACATTGCATAAAACAAAAAAAGGCTAGGAGGGGGTCTCGGTTTCTTTTAAAAATTTGGGGGGGTCCTTTTTTTTACAATGGTTTTAATTTTAAAATTTGGTTTTAAAATTTAAAATCATGCTCGGCTTCGGGAATTATAATAATGTGTTTATTTTAATTTTATTTTCCTAGGCTAGAGCTGTTTGGTTGCTTAATTGTATCATTCTAAACATGCCCGTTTAATTTTTCTTTTAAACATGAATGAGTTTCGTGTATATAAGCCTGTAACGATAGTTTTGTGTGAACTTTTGGCATGTAGACTGATATGTATATATATATATATCGTTATGTGTTCGATTAACATATAAAAGATTAGTTCTTTTCCGTTTAAACATAAATAAATGTGTTTTATGTTGTGTTCATGCAAATATGTCTTGCATAAGATCTAAAACGTCTATGTGATGATAGATTATGGAATGTTAATGTGTTTAAACATTGTATTCATAAGAATGTGTTTTTTTTGTGAAATATTAATAATCAAAGTATCTCATTTTTGGGATTCATGGAATATGTGATGATTATGAGCTTAGCGAAATTTTTGAACATATAACATGAATTATAATCTTGAGTTTTCTTTGGTTACGTACAAGATGTGCCTAATGTCCATTTTTCTTAAAATTGTAGATATGGCTTCTAAGACTGCTACGATTGGTGAGTTGACCACCAATGAAAGGTTGGATGGGTCCAACTATGACATGTGGCACCGGAAGATTCAGTTTCTTCTGGAAGAGTGTGAGGTGTTAGAACACCTCACAACCACAATGTCAGCACCCCTGACTAGAGACAAGGACGACAAGGATATTACTCATACTGATGAGTATAAAACCAGCTTGGTTGCGTACCAAGATTGGTGTAAAAAGGACCGTAAGGCACGTTATACTATGCTTTTCTGCATGCATAACGACCTTATCGGTGAGTTTGAAAATTATCCCACTGCTAAGGAAATGTGGGATAACATTCACTTCAAGTATGGTCAAACTTCGGAGACGAGGCTTCGTGCGTTGCATCTTAAGTGGATGACGTACACGATAGACTCGAACCGAAGTATAACCGAGCATGTGCGAACTTTACAGGCCATGCTGCGGGACCTAAAAGCTGCTGGTGTGGACATTTCCGAATGCGAACAGCGAACGAATGTGCTTCGTGCACTTCCCGCTGGGGACGAAAAATGGAAACCGTTCATCACCATGATGACTCACAACGAGAGCATCAAAACTTTCGCCGACATCACCAAGCATCTTGAGCTGGAAGATGAGCGCTTGAAGGCCTGTGCTCCTCCCCCTGTAGCTTTAGTGGCCAGGGTAGACAGGCCTAAGGGCAACCAGTTCAGACGATGGAAGAAGAAGAGTCTTCATCCCTCCAAGAAACTTGGCCCTAGAGGCGGTATTGCTAAGAAGCAATCAAAGGCCAAGGGCAAGGTGACGGATAAAATGGCACGAGTGACGTGTTATAACTGCAGGAAGAAGGGCCATTTTGCTCGGGAGTGTCCGGAGCCTGCTCAGGTACCTTCTTCATTTCCTACTGTTGAACTACTTGTATATTCTCATGCATTCGTTGCTAAATCCTTTCCTAATTGGATTGTAGATTCGGGAGCAAGCAAGCACGTAGTTCGAGATCGAGTTGGGTTTGTAGACTTTCACCCTTGTCCGGTGGGGTTACAAACTGTGACTCTTGGAAATGGCACTGCAGAAGACGTTCTAGGAGTCGGAACGTATCGGCTTAAGTTGCGTGGAGGGAATTCGTTGCTTCTTCACGACACTCTCTATGCGCCTGGAGTCCGATGTTCCTTAGTGTCTTATGTCTCTTTAATGAAATTAGGTTTCAGTTTGTTTCTTGTATTGACTGTTTAGATATTTTTTATAGTGGCAATTTGTTTTGCCAAGCATCTTTGGTAGATGATTTCCTTGTTTTGGACTTGGATAATGAGTATTATAATAATAATACGTCTTCTGTTTTTGTATCATCTGTTGATTCAGACCATGATTCTGTTGTTTGGCATGCTAGACTAGGCCATATTGGTCAAGAAAGAATGACTAGACTAGCTAAAGAAGGTCTATTAGGATCGCTTACTAAAGTTAGGCTACCTAAATGTGAACCTTGTTTAGCTGGCAAAGCAACCAAGAAACCTTTTGCTAAGGCTTCTAGGGCGCTTGGTGCCTTAGATCTCATTCACTCCGACATTTGCGGACCTATGAATGTAAAGGCACGTAATGGTGCCATTTATTTCCTCACTCTAATTGACGATTACTCTAGATACGGATATGTTTATCTGTTATCACATCATCATGAGGCTTTAGATGTGTTCAAACGCTTCGTATTAGAGGTGGAGACTAAGTTGGATAGAAGAGTTAAGACTCTTCGGACCGACCGTGGTCGAGAGTACCTCTCTGATATGTTCAAGAGTTTTTGTGAGGAAAAGGGTATAGTTAGACATCTTACGATTCCTTACACTCCACAACAGAATGGTGTTGCTGAGCGTAGGAATCGTACATTACTTGACATGGTCAGGTCCATGATGGCTCAAGTTAATCTCCCAATTAGCTTCCGGGGTGATGCGTTGCTTTCAACAACTTACATCTTAAACCGAGTACCCAGTAAGAGCGTTTTGACCACTCCATATGAGTTATGGAACGGTAGGAAACCTCTTTTGGACCATCTACGCCCATGGGGGTCGGGAGGCTATGTGCATAACCCGACTCATAGATATGGCAAACTTGGTCCAAGAGCCACCAAGATAGTCTTTATTAGATACCCTGAACATTCAAAAGGTTATGTAATGTACGGAGAACATCCTAGTGGCGGCGTGAAGGAAGTTGATTCCCGAAACGTCGACTTTCTTGAGGATGAGTTCCCAACTATTGGTGAAGTCAAACAGGACTTACAGTTGTATGAGTTACAACCAAACCTATCTCTCGGTGAATGGGAGGATATGTACACTAACCGTATCACCGAGGATAGGGAATTTATGCCTGATGCTGGAGATAGTGGGAGTGTACCCATTATTCCTGCCAAAGGAAACCTGCCTGCTCAGGACACCCGACTTGAGAATGAGGAAGACCCTCAATCTCCCGTTAACGGAAATGAGGGTAGTCCTCATACTCACCAGCCCACACCCCAAGGGGGTAGTGGGAGTGGCATCTCCCCTATTCAAGGTTTTGTGCCTTCAGGGACTTCTCCTATTCAAGGTTTGGTACCACAAAGGAAAAGGGGGAGAGAAGATTCGAAACCTGAACAGACAATGCAACCAGGTCCTAGCATAACCCGAAGGAGTGAGTGCGGAAGAGTTCCTCGCCGATTTTTCCAAATCGAAGAGAACATTTTCTTCTGCATGCCTTTGGAAATAGAAGAGTCCACCTCTTATGTAGAGGCTGTTGACTCACCAAATAAGGAAGAATGGATGGATGCCATGAGGGATGAGTTGGACTCAATGGCCAGGAATGAAGTTTGGGATCTAGTCAACCTTCCTCCCGGACGCAAAGCCATTGAAAACAAGTGGGTTTTCAAAGTAAAACGTCGGGCGGATGGGTCAATTGATAAGTTCAAAGCCCGGTTGGTGGCGAAAGGCTACACCCAAGTTGAGGGAGTAAACTATGAGGAAACCTTTTCTCCTGTGGTGAGATTAGCCTCTATTTGCCTACTTCTAGCACTAGTTGCCCATCTGGACTTAGAACTGTTCCATATGGATGTGAAGACTGCTTTCCTAAATGGGTCCCTTGAGAAAGAGATATATATGGTACAACCTTTTGGTTTCGTATCAAAAGGGCGAGAAGACAAAGTTTGTCGTCTCAAAAAATCCATATATGACCTCAAACAGTCTTCAAGAGCATGGTACTTCAGATTCCATGAAGCCATTACTGCGTTTGGCTTAACCATGGTCTCAGAAGACCACTGCGTATATGTCAAGAAAACAGAAGTAGGAATTATGTTTCTTACTTTGTATGTCGATGACATTCTACTAGCTGGGAGTGACTTGGAGATGATCAATGCCACTAAGCGGTGGCTGTCCTCTGTCTTTGAGATGAAGGACATGGGTAAAGCTAGGTATGTCCTAGGGGTGGAAATAATCAGAGATCGTTCTAGGAAACTTCTCGGTTTATGTCAAAAGGCATATATTGAGAAAGTCTTAGAACGGTTTCGAATGCATTATTCCAAACCTGTTGATACCCCGATCGACAAGGGCTTCACCTTGAGTCTAGAACAGTGTCCAACAACAGATGAGGAAAAACAGAAAATGAGTAGTGTCCCTTATGCTACTGCAGTCGGAAGCCTAATGTATGCCATGTTATGTACACAGCCTGACATTTGCTTCGCGGTTGGTTTGGTAAGTCGTTACCAAAGCAACCCTGGGAACGCTCATTGGCAAGCCGTCAAGAGGATAATGCGTTATCTTCGAGGAACTACTGACTTGGTACTTTGCTACCAAAGAGGAGATCTAAAATTGAGGGGGTACACTGATGCTGACTGGGGTGGAGACCTAGATGAGTCTAAGTCCACCTCTGGATATGTCTTCACCCTGGGTGGGGTAGCCATATCTTGGTGCAGCAAGAAGCAAGATTGCATTGCCTTATCGACTATGGAAGCAGAATATGTCGCTTGTTGCCTCGCCACTCAAGAGGCAGTTTGGCTGAGGAGTTTTCTCCAGGATCTTGATCTTACTCCACGAGTTAATGATCCTGTAGAAATTTGGTGCGACAATACAGCTGCTATCCAATATGCTAAGGATCCTAAATTCCATAGGAAGGCCAAGCATATTAAAAGGCGTTATCATTTTTGTAAGAGACGCCATAAAGTCGAAAGAAGTTATTGTAAAATACTTATCTACTATTAAGATGATAGCGGATCCATTAACTAAACCTACTCCAAGAGATGTGTTCAAAACTTATATGATGAGTTTTGGTCTCCGTAGAGTTTAGTTAATTAGGATATCCTGTTTTTGGGTTTGGACAAGTATGTAATGAACATTTTATTGGTGTTTTCATTGTTTTACTCTGGTTGTTTTGATTAGGCGTATCTAAATGTCACTAGGCTTTTTGATTATCGTATCACACGGATAATCAATCCTAACGCTTAAGTTGCGGGTAGGGTAAGACCTGATCATATTGGCACTAGGTATGCAATATTGATTATCATCGTACCTTGAGTGGTACGAGTGATGTAGAGAACTGGTCGCCTTAGTAAGTCTAAGATGAGATTCTGAGTGAATCGAATATAACACAACCTTATATCAAAGCCTGAAGCCGAATTTTGAGTGTCCAGGTTGTGTTAAGTACGTTAACCGAGGAACTCGAGTCAGTTCTGAGAAGGAACTGGACTTGTAATTCGCATGGTATAAATAGTGACAGTCTTACCTCAGTGGGAGTTATACCATGACTGTGTGTGCTTAAGTCGACCTAGTGGAGTGACAACTGATTCCCTTCCTTGTCACTATGTGATCCCTGAAACATCGGTGTTTCATATAACAAATCCCTTGGACTTAGGGCTATGACATGAATCCCCGATGAGATGTTGCTACTTTAATACGTACTCCAAGAGTTATGGATTTATGCAGCTCAGCGGAACGTATTAGGAAAGCAATCTTATCGATATGTAATGTTATGAGTCGCTAAGGAAAACCATTACATATTCACCATATAAGCCCGGGCGGTTATATTTTGGAATATAACCATGATATATCAGCAGGCATAAAGGGACATCGTGTGCCTCAGGTGATGTCTTGAATGGTTTAGGGAGTTGTCTGCCTTGAAAGTGTTTTGTTAGACTGATAGTGTCTTAACAAAATCACTACTTGTTTTTGGTCGCACGTCCCATTCCTGCTATAACACGTTTAAAAGAGGGAACAATGTTTAGAAACATTGTTACAGCTTGAGTGGCCGAGTGGGAGATGTTAGTGGCAACATCCACTAAGCACAAAATCAGGAAAGAATGAGGGATTTTAGGTAGCTATTTTTAGTAAATAGCCATGTCTAAGTGGCATATAAAATCCCATCCATTTGACAGAAATAAGTGTGGATTAAGTCATTGATTAAGATTCTCTGCAAATTGCTAATTCCCATTTTCTCTTTAACGTGAGTGTGTGTCACTTGTTCGGGTTTGGGTCGTGGTCGCATTGCCGGGACTCTTGTAGCCACCGGGGGTACCGTTCGTGGAGCAAAAGGCGTCAAAAAGGTTCGTTCGTTTCCGCCAGTTTAGGTACGTCCTAAACACTAAATTGTTTAACACCAACAAACAGGGTGAGAGCAGCAAAACGTCACTTCTATTTAAAAATGATAACCCATCCAATAAGATGAAGATCAAATTGAATTTCCTTGTAAGTTGTAACTAAGCCACAAGTAAGAAATACTATGTACATATACCTCAGCAGATTATACCAATAGGCTATTCCAATTTCAATCTGCTGTTGCAATGCCATGAAAAAAATGACACAAGAGGGAGTATAGGACACGACTTTGACTGAATGTGGGCAGATCAAGAAGCTATGAGAACTCATCCAATCTTCTCCGTGTTTGTGTCGTCTGATGGCCATACAACCGTCTCCATGAGCCTCTCTCGCATTAACTCCAAGTTTTCATCTGATATCTCTTGGTATATTTCAGCATGGTTACATTTCTACGCATAAAATATGCAGGAAACCAAGTTAGTTAATGCAATCAGCAAAGGACCTTTAGTTTCATCATTCTTGGTATGGTAACAACTGAGAGTGCGTAGCTGAATTACACACCTTAATCCATTTTTCATAAAGATGAAGACGGGTTACCATGACTCGTTCTGCAAGGTCTTGCCTCTCCTGTCAACGAAAGCAGTATGTTAATTTGATAATTTCTGGCTATCATTGCGTCTCTCTTCTCTTTTTCTTTCTTGTTTTAATTCTTTTTTCCTATTGGGAGTTCGTTTGCGCCTTGAAAACCAGCATGCACATCAGATTGCGCAGTAAAATGAATATAACGTCTTTGCAGGACTTACCTTGGCAAGGTTGCGGATGAAGAGCTTCCCGTCACCATCAGGCCTATTTGTAACTAGGAAACTGCAGAGGTAAAACCAAATTTACAATAATGAAAACCAGCATCTTGCAATGTGTGAAGCTCTTAACTGGATGCTGTGCTCTAAAAAAGGGTGACAAATAAGATTGAATCCCCAAATGAGAACTTCATATATGCAAAACATGGTTATCAGTTTGATTTGGCTCAGAGGCTCAGAGCTATTCCATCTCCTAATCAAACGCTTAGTTAGAATCCAAGAAGACATACAAGAATTCCCATAAGCTAGAATTCCAGAAACAGTAATCAAGATTAAAACTGTAATGATCGGATTAGCAAGATGAGCTCATATCTGGTATTAATCAAGTAGCTGAAGTTGCATGCATTCTAGGCTTGTAGCATGCAAAGTTGAACACAGGCATCATCAGTATGCACAAAAGACAATGCCGTCTGCATTTGGATACTTAGTATCGAGGATACCTGCATCTAGCTGAAAGAAGATAGAATGACATGATGACAATGGGAGAAATACTGACAAAGAAGAGTGTCTACTTACTTATAGAACCATGTATATTTAGGTGGGTTCATCTCATAAAGCTGGTACAGAACAGTTCTCACAGCTTTGTACGTGAAATAGTTGAGTAGTTGCTGCATGTCAAATAATAAAAACATCATTGACTAATTTCTGAAGAAGTCACAGAAACAAGAGATCATATTTGGCAGAAATCCTATTGAAATTAATTCTGATAAACTTTTTTTTATGTTTACAGGCTGATGTCTGACTCAACTGGGTTTGAGATTTTTACTTCATTAGTTCTACATTGCAAGTCTCAGCCAATAATACCACAATTTAACCCGATTTGGCCACCTTATGTACCAATTTGCTTTTAGTGGGAAAAATGGGCACCACCCTAGCTCCATCCACAATCATAAGCACAAAGGATTAGCAACTCAGATGTTCAGTGACAGTCCATAGAAAATTGGATTGCTCAAACGCCAATGATCCATGTTCCCATACTGTCCATGTACCAAAACTCCAATCTAGAAGCTTAAGCTAAACTAAATCAGGGTAGCTGAGTTGCAAACCATTTTCTCATATCACAAAAGACGGCCTGGGTGATCCACAATTTTGGTAACTAAAGAAAGGCACACGCACACACCTTATAACTTACAATTTTGAATACCCTCTGTGCCGTTGCATTAATATATTTAAGTATAAGCTGTAAGCACCTCACAATTCATTTTCACTAGACATAGTGCTATGCGTATAGTTCATGATGAGATTCAATGCATTCACTCTAAAAGACTAGAACAGAGACCAATACTTCTTTCCAACCAGAGCTTGTTTGCGTGACAAATCTTTTATGACAGATATAAGCAAATCTCAACAGAGCTTACTTTAGGGTACGACGTTGTGACAGAGCGCAGAGCATATCAGACAACAGAAACCCTGAATTCACCAATATGCGCAAATTTTGAGCTTTCACAAGAGTATAATTACATAAACTAAAGAAGTCATTCATTCAACCTTGTCCTTCAATAAATGAGATCTCACTCACAGCATCTTAAAAAGTTGTCTTAATTCATGGTTAACTCCCTTTATCATTAAGGATTATTACCTTCTTGACGTCCCCAAAAGTTTCGTCATACTGGCCACCAAGTTCACTTACGATCCGGAGACTCTGGGTCTTCCTTTGTTTTCTGGAGCTCCTATTCACAAGACCCAGAAGTTCGTTGCCTGGATCAACAAAGGAGCTGCTCAACTCCAAGGATCCAACCTTCCTATAATTCTTCCTAGCCATTGATTTCCTGCTCAACGCAGCGCTCTTGAGACACAAACATGGGCAAGTGTAATGTGGAGCATCTATGACAGGGGAACCCACAAGAGAGAAAGCACCCACCATCCTCTCAAATGACTCCACACTCCCAAAACTCTGGAAAATAAAGAAGCCCAGATGGCAAAAATCTATAATTGCCAAAAAATGACCAGAAAAATCCTCAGTGGGGAATTTTAACGAACAGGTGGTGGTCGTTGAAGGGAGTCGACACGGTGGGTTGAATTCAAAGATTCATGAACTTGGACGAAAAGGGTTTTAGAATAAGCAACCGCCCTAATAGAAGAATGAAGGATGTGGGCCGCAATTGAATTGGATGTACGGGGGAAAGTCTTATTTTAGTTGAAATGATATATTTCTCATAAAACTAACGACCAGAGAAAATTTTGAGGTACAAATCCCTCCAGAGAAGAAGCTTTGTTGAAATGAAAGCATACCAAGGTTGGCTTAAAGTTAAAACAGTCCCCCACTCTTTGTACACCAACCGAATGGTTTCAATTGAGATGTTCAGTGACAGTCCATGTACCAATGATCAAAATAACATGCATCTTTATTCTATATATTTAGATCTGATAAAACTAATTTGAGATTTAAAATCTTCATCAAATGACTCATATGTATATCCGATCTGAACTTAACTCAACCTGCTTCTTATTTGTATGATCCGTTTGCCAGATGTAATTATTTTTATTCGTAGTTTTATTTAGTACCGAAATGTTGAATCGTCTTCTAATAACCATCTTAGATGTGTCAACAAAATGTATGCCAAATTGCCAAATTAATACTGACATGATTTAGTTTAACTGAATGAAAAGTTTTATTATGAAAATGAGGAGATATTAATTAAAGTAAACCAATCAAAGTTAATGTATTTTCAATATAGTTTTTTTTTCTTATCAATGAAGGTATAAGTTTTGTAATATCTTTACAAAGTTAAATAAAAACTCATGATTTCCTCTAATTCTGCTAAATCTACACTTTTTTTTGGGGGGGGTTCAAATGAGCCACAAAAAGGATAGTAAATACAATAATAATACAAGGTAGAGGACTAGTACAAGTTGGTTCAAATAGTTTGATAATTGTTTCCCCTTTATAAGACCTTAAGTTCCAGAGTTGTGAATGGAGAAAATATGTAATAGGAGAATTTTACCATTTTATGGTTCAATAGTAACTCAATTCTGACTAAATAGATTTCCTATGACCAAAAAATAATTCTATGTGGGAAAGGGAATTTAAATTTGAGACCTCATGTACGAGGAACCTCAATCTTAACCCCATGGTCATGAGCCCATGACCTCATTGATTATACTGTCTATGCATGTAACAGCCAAGTTTTGATGGTGAAATGCATTGGAACTAATCTTTGCTCCTTAAAGGGCTGTTTTAAATTGTCCCATGGCCCAACCCTACATGTCTCAATTGGATGCAATTATGTTTTTGTTCAAGCAAGCTTGGAATTAGCAGTTAGTTCATAGTTGGGATCCTTTTATTTGTCAAATGGGAAATAATATAGGGTAGAGCACGCAATAGAGTAGAGAATTTGATGATGATATTGACTTTTGGCATTATGTATTCAGCTTAGATTGACAATGGGGGACAATGCGAAAGATGGGCTTAATGATGAACATCAAACACCAGCAAGTTTCCCTACGTATATTGCTTTTTTGGGGGGCGGGATGAAGTGGAAGCAAGACTTTTTTTTGGGGTAGTTTATATGAAAGTGTCATATACGAACGTATAATACAATACATAACACTATAATATTTGTTTTTTTTTAAGGGGTTGTTTAGTTTAAAAAGTTAAAATATGAAGACATTAAGTATGAAATGAGACCGATACTTTATTCCTAATATCACCTGTTTGGTTAACCAATAAATGAGAAAATTTGAATTCGATGTATGAGTTTACATAAACTAGGGGGAATGGAGAAATTTACTCAAACAGATTCTTGAAGGCATTATAATTTCCAGGCAATGTGATTTCAAATGAAAAATATGAATCACATGTAAGTATGGAAATTTGTAATTATATTCCCATAATCCCATACCAAAATCAACAAACTGATGAACCAAACAACCCACAAATCTCAAATTAAACTTAGGGCATGTTCGGCAACAGCATTTTGGGTAGCGTTTGACGTTTTGACTAAATCAATACACTCATCAGATAATTTTTAGTGTTCAGTAATATGGTGTTTTGACTAGCATTTCAAGTAGCGTTTAGCGTTTTAAGCAACGTTTTTGAAAGGCTAATAGTATTAACGTTTTTTTTTGCATTCAAAAGTAGCGTTTCATATTTTTTTGTCAAAAAATAACATCTGAAAATTTTATCTTTGGAAATTATCTATATACTCTTATGTCAATTTACATTAATCAGCTAACCCAACAGCTAAATTTACGGAGTACATTTATTTCAACTGCCCATCTAAACAGCTATCCGCTAACAGCTAAATTAGAAACGATATCTGCTACTTAAACAATTATCTGTTACTTGAACTGCTATCCACTACTTAAACCGCTAATTTTACTGAACATGACCTTACAAAATAAAACAAATATATACTATGACAAACTCCCCCCCCCCCCCCCCTAACAGTCAATTCCGGTTAAAGGAACTACGAAGCACTAAAAACGGCCCTTAAGTTGATGTGTTTGACATTGACAATTTTGCCTAAGATTCACGTTGCGTAAGGCAAATCACAAATTTCACAATGTCAATTGTCACACGTTACTTACTGCTTTGAATTTAGAAGCCCATTACTTGTATGTACTGGAACTTGTAATAAACAGGCATAGGAGATGTTTGATACCAACTGTTATTTGTTCAAAATTAACTATTTAGAAGAATTTTAATTATTTTGACCAAGTGAAACAATCAAAGAATATTTGATAAATAGTTATTTCCAATATCTATTTAACTCCAAAAAGTTCTTTTTGAAAAAATTATTTCCATTAGTCTTTTGGAAAAACTTTTTCGTGAACATGACATAGTTGTCCACAAGTTTGAAAAAATTATATATATCATTAAAAAATAACTAGTTTGGACCCGTGCTTTGCACGGAGTATGTTCAAATAAACATTTTGTAGATATGTTATCGAAATAATAAATGAATAGTTATGATAGACATGATTACTATTATAATTTAGAGGAGATAATGAAAAAATTTAATGAAAAAGTTAAGTAAACAAACACTTCGTGCATAATTAATGAGATTAATATTTAAAAACTGTATAATTGTGAAAAAAAGTCTATATGAGTATGATGGAGACAATAGATAGTGAATTTGTTACAATGCATGCTAAATAGGGTGATGATAAGTCAATTTATAACGTCAATGACAAAAAGTCCACATCCTCTTCTTGTTGGTGAGTAAAAATTTATGAAGTCGTTAATTCTCTAGTGAAGTTAGGTAGAAACTATTTTAAAGTCGGCTTAGTTTTAGTTTCGCATGTAACACAAATAAAATTTGTCTTTCAACGAAAATAATTTGAACATTATATTTATGCTATTATATAACTTTTTTGGCTATTTAAAGTGGTTCATGAGGGGGTGCTAATATAATTATGTATTCATGGTTTGTACGTTTGGTTTTTAGGTCAACGTAATAGTTTCATGAGTTTTGACATAAGCTTCCAATGCCCTTATATTGTCTTGCAAGATATGGGTTGAATTCAGATTTGTCAGTTGGGATATTTCTTAGTTTGAAGTATTATGACGATTTGGGGCATTTTATTTTAAACGGTAAAAGATTAATTATAATTTTAGGTGTTTTATGAAGAGAATTTGATTATTGGATTTGTATGGTTTCAAAGAAAACAAAAATTATTTTATTTTTTCTTATGCGTTAAATAGATTAGGCTTTGGTCAATTTATTTGAAATGTTAAAACATTATTTATACTTTTAAGATTTATATGAATTAAATATAATCATAAGATATGTATGCTTTGAAAGAAAAAGAAAAAGATCTCGTTTATTTTATTCTGTTAAATAGATTATATTAAATGTGAAAGAAATTCAGCTTCACGGGCCTAATATGATGATCGTGTTTTATTTTTAATTTTTTTTATCTCACGTTCAACCCTTGTAGTATGATATATTATGCTTACAATATGTAATTTTTTAGCACAATCCTTACATATATATGATCATAATTAATATTGACTATGTTATCAAATTCAAAGAGAAAGATAACAACGACGATAATGACAATGACGACAACAACAACAATAGTGACAATGAAAATAATTATGGAAATCATATTTATATTTCTATTATCTTTAGTAATACATGCCCTATGTATATTTGTATCAAAAAAAGACAAAATAATAACAATAATCATGGAAATAAAAAATGTTTATTATTTCTATATAAATGTGTATATTATATTATGTGTTAATAATAAGGTGTCACATAAGGTTTTACGGCTTGTTCAGTAATTATAATTCAATTTTCTTAAGTTAAAACTTCTAAAATATGAACTTATACTATAATAATAAAATAAAAAAAATTATATCCATTAGAATCCCCTAATCTCTCTTTGATAATTAGATGATCATAATTAATATTGACTATGTTATCAAATTCAAAGAGGAAGATAACATTGCCGATATCGATAATGACAACAACAACAACAATAGTAATAATAAAAATAATCATGAAAATTGTATTTATTATTCTATTATCTCTAATAATACATGCTCAAATTTATATTTGTATTGAAAAATAAAAAATATTAATAATAATAATGGAAATCAAAAATGTTTTGGTCCGTAGGAGCCACAAAGGGCAATACAATATAATGAGGGATAAGCGAATAGAACTTGAGACCTAATATGTCCATTAAAAAGTACAATACAATGAGGGAATGGGGAATCGAACCTGAGACCTAATGTACCAAGTAAAAAGGGACAATACAATGAGGGAGGGGCGAATAGAACAGTAAAAAGTACAATACAATGAGGGAGGGGGGAATCGAACCTGAGACCTAATGTACCCAGTAAAAAGGAAGAGGTAAAAAGTACAATACAATGAGGGAGGGGGAAATCGAACACGAGACCGAATGTACCCAGCAAAAAGGGAGAGATTGGCGGTTATCAAGATAAATTCTGGGGCTGAGATTGCCTAAGATTTTGATCAACGGCTGTGAAACTTGGATTAATGAGAAGCTTGGATTGAGAGAGAGAAGCATTTTTAGGCATTCACCCATTCTAGCATTTGTAAGATAAAGATTTATAGATAAGGGCATAAATAAAATTTTACTAGTATATTTTTAAGAAATAATTAGTTTTATCAAATATTTTTTTTAAAAAGTGATAATTCAAATAATTAAAAATTAACAGTTAATACAAACAGTTAATAACTATTTATAAAACGTGACCACTATCTTCTCCCATATTTTTGCGTTCGGGCAATCGACTTTTGGGCCTTGAATTTGGAACTCTAGTACAAAGCCCACCCCAATTCCTGAGCCAACAAAGGCCCACTTCCATCACCTACGAAGCTGTTGGACCAACGTCCGCCTCTTCAAAACACGCAAACACACGAGACACAGCGAGAGAGAGAGAAGGGTTCTTGGCAAACAACCCAGAAAGACGACGACAATGTACTACAACAATAGAGGGTGAGCTATTTGATTTAATGAATTTAATGCCTTTGATTTTCTGCTACATATTTCCTTCTCGATTATCTGGGCTATGCCTGTGCTGATGCTTCTTGTGGGTTCAATTTCTGAGCTGAATCGTTGTTTTCTTTTTCGTCATGATTTTTAAATCCCATTAATTGACTCCGTTGTTGATTTTTGTTTTGATTTGATTCACGAACTTTGAATCTTTATTGCTTCCCACATGGGTAATGTAAAGTCAGTTAATTTTGGACATACGAATTGGGATTGAAATTGGTGGGCAAGTATTGGGGATGAAAAGAAGGGTTAGGGCTAGGGCTTGCAAAATTTGTTGAACTTGACAGTTTTAAGGTTAGTTTATGGCAATTTTTGATTTGGGGATGGTCCCTTTTTTCGATTCTTCTGGAGTTAGAAGTGATGGGCCATTAGATTCTTCACTGGGGATTTCTGGGTTATGGGTTGTGATTTTTCTCCAGTGCTCTCTTTATTGGGGTTGGATGTGTGGTTGCTCGCTGTGGCAGTAAATTGAGTTAAGTTTATTTGTATGCTGTGTAAAGAACCAAAATTGTAGTAGTTCTGTTTACTTTTGGTTTCTTGTCTGTTTATTTTATATAATTTATTGTTGGCGTAGGACTAAGTGCCTCTCTCAAATGTCTTCTGTGAATGATGTTCTGCGAACATGTGTTCAACTTGCTTGTGAATATTTGAGGGAAAAAGGGGGGGGGGGGGTGTAGCTCATTTCAGTCTAGCAGATGTTTATTTTTTGGCATTGGCTCCTGTGAGCACGGTGAATACTGATTATTAGTTAGATGTAGAACTATCTCTTGATGGGAGCTGAGGGAAACACAGAAAGAAGTGGGGAATTTTTATTTTTTTTTCCTGGTGTAGTTAAAGAGTTGCTATGCCCTTTTGTATCGGCTCTTTTATCTGCAAAAATGAATGGCTTTGAGTCCCAGGCTCTCAGTTGTTTGAATTAGAGGAATAGTGTTGTTGGATGCTAAGATAGTGCACCAATCTTGCAATGAAGTTTTAGCCAGCTACTTGTTTTTATTTCTGTCATTGCTTTATGTGGAGTTTTGAAACAATGAACAGATATGGGGATTATACGGATGGGCGGGAAATGGGTCCAAAGAGACAGAGGTTAATGGATCAGGGATCTTCATATTATGGGTCATCACCCGGTTATGGAGCTTCACCTGGGTTTGGGGCTGGGCCTGGTTCTAGTTTCATGTATAATCCTCCTCCATATGCAGGATATACTGGCCAGCCTCCTCCCTTCCCTGTTGTCCGACTTCGTGGTCTTCCCTTCGACTGCACTGAGGCAGATATCGCTGAATTCCTACGTGGTCTGGACATTGTTGATGTACTCTTTGTCCACAAAGGTGGACGGTTTACTGGAGAAGCATATTGTGTTTTGGGGTATCCTATGCAGGTTGATTTTGCTCTTCAGAGAAATAGGCAAAATATTGGGCGGAGATATGTTGAAGTTTTTCGGAGCAAGAGACATGAATATTATAAGGCTATCGCAAGTGAAGTTGCGGATGCTCAGAGTGGCTCTCCACATCGAGGTGCTAGAGCAAAATCTCATGATGAAAGGAAGGACCTCTTAGAACATACTGGGATTTTGAGATTGAGAGGTTTGCCTTATTCAGCTAGAAGGGAAGATATCAAGAACTTCTTCAAAGATTTTGTGCTTGAGGATGATGTTATTCATATCACGTACAATTCTGCGGGTAAACCATCTGGAGAAGCTTTTGTTGAATTTTCTAGTCCGGATGACTCGAAGGCAGCGATGGTTAAAGACAACATGACTCTTGGAAGCCGCTACATTGAGCTGTTTCCTGCAACACGGGAGGAGATGGATGAAGCTATTGTCAAAGGAAGGTGAGTGTCTTATCTTTCTCTTCCATTTGTCCGCCTTCCTTTTCTACTTCGACTGGTATATAGCCATAATTTTACTTGCTAATTGGCCGAAAATTATGCTTTGCATTTACATTCTGAAGTCACGACAATTCATTTCTGTTCAGTTATCTGTTTCATGACCACCTTCTTGTTGTCTGCCAAAGTGTTACATGTGAAAGCATATGTGGCAATGAGGAAATCTATTTCTTGTTGCCACTGATTTCTCTGGGAACATAGGAAGATCAGAATGCCACCACATTGATGTCTTGTTTCCTTTATGACCTTGATATATGCCATGTACAATTGATTTCTCAAGGGCTTGATTGTCTCAAGCCTTCTTGTTGTATGCCATGTACAATTGATTTCTCAAGGGCTTGATTATGCTTTGCATTTACATTCTAAAGTCACGACAATTCATTTCCGTTCCGTTATCTGTTTCATGACCACCTTCTTGTTATCTGCCAAAGTGTTACATGTGAAAGCATATTTGGCAATGAGGAAGTCTATTTCTTGTTGCCACTGATTTCTCTGGGAACATAGGAAGATCAGAATGCCACCACATTGATGTCTTGTTTCCTTTATGACCTTGATATATGCCATGTACAATTGATTTCTTAAGGGCTTGATATATTGTTTCTTGAAAATTATCTCAAGATTTGGAAGAACTAGTTTGATTCAACTGTTGATGTTAAAGTCTATATGAAGTTTGCATTCAATTTCTTTCCATATGCAGGCCACCAAATCCTGACGAAGATCCAAATGAGCCTGTGAAACATACAGGAATTCTAAGATTGAGGGGGCTGCCTTTTTCTGCCACTGAGGAAGACATTATGGAGTTCTTCAATGGGTTTGTGTTGTCCAAAGATTCGGTCCACATTACATTCAATGCAGATGGGAGGGCAACGGGTGAAGCATTTGTGGAGTTTGCAAGTGCAGAGGATTCCGAGGCTGCCATGGAAAAAGACCGAAAAACTCTTGGAAGCCGCTACATTGAGCTGTTCCCCTCGTCTCAGGAGGAGCTAAATGAGGCACTCTCCAAAGGACGGTGATTTTCATGTTCATGTGAGTGCTCCTTCACTGCCGGTTTTCTGTTAGAACCCTTGGATGGCTACCATGGAGGACACGAAAGGAGGAGCAAATGAGATGCTTTCATAAGGATGGTGATCTCCACTCATTTGTCTGCAACTTTGAAGCTGGCTTCCTGTTAGAACATCTTCTAGCATAGCTTCAAGATACTTTTTGGCTGTCCCTTGTATAACTTTGAGGAATTTTATTGGTTATTTGTCAATCTAGGTTTTGTGTCTTCTAAATTTCTGTTGAGGTTAAACTGTGGTCTAGTCTATGTTCATCATCAGTTCATGTGTCAGCTTTTGGGTTGAATTTGTCTAATCCCTGATGCTTTGGTCATATCTAGTTATTCGTCAAAACTGGTTTGTTCTAGAGGGTCTGGTAGAGAGCATCTTGGCTGTATTCTTCTCTTCTAGGTTGCAATGTCAGAGTAATATGGGAGAGAATATTTGATAGGGAAGAGCAGGAGAATATTTTTGATGATCTGATTAATGATCGTATTGGATATTGCCCGTTTGCGGTAATTGATATTTTCAACACGAAAGAATGAAGAGCTGGGTGAAACCGACGTGATATGAACCAGGGCAGCTTGCATCAAACGGTTCAAACCTAGGATGACCCTGGTCAACACTGATTAGGACATGCATGACCCATGTACTGTGTTGGCTGGTGTCTTGCTGAGTGATGGGTTAAGAGCATTGCCAATGGTGAGACAGTTTTTTGGCTTATCAGTGGGAGTTCACTTCTATCACATTAGCTTGTGAGCCAACTTTTTAGCTCAGAATTATCTCTTTCTCCAATGTAAGGCTCATCACTTTGGCTCACCAAATAAAATAATATTTAATGGCTCACCAAACTTTATTTTTAGAATTTAAAAAAAGAAAAACTAATTAAAAACATTTTTTAAAAATAAAAAAAGCAAGCAAAAGCCCCGTGAACCGGCTCAAACCTATGCAAGCCTCCCCGCGAGCCCCTTGCCTCAAGCTACCCATTGGAGAACTGCCCCTCCCTCACCCCCTTCCTCTCTCTTCCGTTTTGCCTCGGAAGCCTACCATTGGAGAAGCTCTAAGTGAACGGACCAGCTTGTACATGTCCAATTACTAAAAGGGTGGTTTAGCAAGGGGTGATTCACCTTAAACAAGGTTTAAGTTTAAATCTCGCTGTAAGTATGAGAGAATTTTTTTACATTTATTCCCTCTCTCCTCTGCCATCTCTTATAATTAACTTGCTCAAGCATGAACAAATAACTCATATGTAACAACATATCTTTGCATGTAAATAAGTAATTAGTCAGTATGCAAAAGATAAAAGTATGCAAAAAAAAAAAAGACCATGAATTTTGTACAAAATATCCACTTTTGAGTTTTGGAAAATTTAATAATAGTAATTAACTTTTAGAGATATCCATTTTATAATTTTGAAGAGTTTTTATACAAAAAATTTCAACCTTTTTTTTTAAATAATGGTGTCCACAGACACTGTTGGCGTGAGTGTGAATCCGCCTGCTGGTCACCCATGGTGCTTGTGGAGATTAACCCCCAGACAATAATCAAACTGCGAAAAGGCTCGCTGGGGACTTAAAGAAAAAGGAATCAAAAAGGTCGAATACAATTAAATATTGGATTTTTATTTTTTTGATAGCAGCATGGGATAGCAAGAAGACTATTCAGGTTATATTTAACTTTTTATCATCTAAGGGTTGCATGGACATGATTGTTAATGTAACAAACCGACCCAGAATCACACAACACAGGCCACTAACATGGGAAGTTCAACAATTGGGCGTACAAATCAAACCACCAAACCCAAAAGTGGAAGACCTTGTTGATGTACTTTGTGGGAATAGAACTTATAAATCTGATATCATTCTTTCAAACTGAGGAAGTGGGATAAGGTTCCCTTACTATACACATTCACAAATACAGATGGTTGGGGCGTTACATACTCTCTCCTACTCGCAGAATGCACCAGGAGTGTCATGGAGACTGCACAGTAAGTCCCAACGTGACCCTCACATTGCGAAAAGGAGTTGGCTCTGATACCAAATGTAACAAACCGGCCCAGAATCACACAACACAGCCAACTAACATGAGAAGTCCAACAATTGGGAGTACAAATCAAACCACCAAACCCAAAAGTGGAAGGCCTTGTTGATGTACTTTGTTGGAATTGAACTTATAAATCCGATATCTTTCTTTCAAACTGACGATGTGGGATAAGGTTCCCTTATTACACACATTCACAAATACAGATAGTTGGGGCGTTACAGTTAAAATTGAAATACCTAAGGAATTGTTTTTTTAATTTATTATAAGTAACTTATTACTAATTAGTGTTGATAGGTGCTAATAAGTGCTAATTATGGCTAAATTTGTAAGTAGAAAATATGACTAAGTACTTATGAGTGTTAATTGACGTTGATCAGTACTAAATGTTGATTATATCTTTAGAGGTATTGGGGGTATTGGACACGAATGATTTGAATTTTGAGATTATTGGACGAGAATAATCCGAAATTCAAAAGTCACTTCTAGCACCCCAAACTGTGAAGGTGTTTATTTTTAGTAGCCTAGAGGTCATTTTAGATTGTATTTTTTAGGCAATTTAAACCTAAAAATGGATCTACACTGCTTGAATTTTATATCTTGGTAATTGCTTTAGGGGCGATATTATTTAGAATTACCTAAAGAATACAATCTAAAATGACCTTAGACTATTGAAAATAGATACTCGTAAAGTTCGAAGTACTGTGAACTATTTTTGAATCCGGATTATTTTCATCTAATACCCCCAAAGTTTAGATTATTTGCATCCAATAACCCTTCTTTAATAAGTTGAAGAAAAAAAAGGCCAGTATCTTAGATATAAAATGGACTATTGGACCACAATAATCCCACGTTCAGGGGGTATTAGATGCTATTAATCACAATTGGAGAATTTGGTGTTAATGCTATCTAACTTTGCCCATATTTATTTTCCTTGTACTGCCAGTCCAACTTGGTTGCCAGATGATGTAACATGATCGGAGATATGTGTGGCGGTGTTTGACTAAAAAATCTATACCCTTTATTTTTTAATGACAAGTCAACAAGTATGTATACATGAACGCACACACAGATACACACATAGAGATACACACACACACACACACATACATACATACATATACACACACACACATATCTTTAGAAATAAAATTTATTTATTAATTAATTTGATTTTTACAAATAATTTTAGAAACTCAAAAATGATAGAAAAAAAACTCAAAAAAGTATGCTGAAGACCATAGAAAATTACGAAAAGTTTTTAATCTTCAAACAGCAAACATTTTGCAAAACAATTGCACAAGCTGAAAAAGGATAAAATAAAAACCCAAAATATTCACTAAAATCACAAAATAAATTTAAAAAAATTTCAACCTCCAAAAAAATCCCACCCTCCACCAGCAACTCCCCCCTACTCCACGACCACCACACATCAGGGATCCCCCAATGGAAACCACTATAAAAACGGCGGCAAATCACCGGAGGCCGAAAAAATCACCACCAACATCAACACTGGTTGTGTTCTGCCAACCTCCCAGGCTTGCCTCCCCTTCCCATCCAGCTCTTACACTCATAGATCTGCAAATTATCAGTTGCGAGCCCAGGGTTTCAATGACCAAAATGAGTAGTTTGTTGGACAGAAGGCACATTTCATCTTCCTTCAAGTCTGATTTCATCACGCTACCCATGAACCGTGCTTGGGTTCACCTCTTAGGCTTTCAGCGGCAATTGTTTGAGAGGAAAAGCTTGCAGTTGGTCAACGTTGGGTTGAGAAAAAAACCACATAATGCTTGCCGAATTCCGGCTAGTATAACCACGTTCTCGCCATGATCAAACGAGCTTCCACAGCGGCAATCATGGTGGGTCAAGGCTGACGACTTAGAGGTGAAGGGAGTGCGATGGTTCTAGGCTTGGGAGACGGCCAAGTGATGAGGCGGGGTGAATTTTTTTTCCCTGAAGGCTGAAAATTTTGCGTAAACTTTTTGTTGGGGGGGGGGCCCGGTGATTTTAGCTTATGTGTGGGTGCGCGCATTCAAAAACACAAACAAATTTGGCTTTTTAGTCAAACCACCGCCACCCATGCTTACTGCTTACAACAAGGCCACGCCATTCGGTCACGAATTGAAATCGGTGACGGTGCAAGAAAAATAAATACAGTCAAAATTAGGAGTATTGACATCTAATTCTTCAGTTTGGATTGATGATGTTCAGTAGTTCTAAATTTAAGATTATTTAGGTCCAATAATCTTATAAAATTTAGTTATTTCATCTCACTATGTTATACATATTATGCCAGAAAAATTATCTTGCATCAATATCTACATCTTATTTTAAAAAATTATTTTTTAGACAAAAATTGATTTTCCAAGTTATTCAAAAATACAATAATTTTTTTTGATGCTTTTTAGTTAGACTATTTATTAGAATATACAGAATCGTAAGCAATAACGCTCAATGTGGATGTCGCTTTAATAAAAACTAGAATGATAGGCTCGTTTGGTTAATTCTTTTGTTTTTAAGGATGAGCAAGTTTCTCGGGTAACATAGAACTTGCTCAAAACTGATCAAACAGTTCCTGTTTCGGCTCTTAAAAAAGAGGAACCGGTCCAATTGGTTTTGCTTGCCGTTCTCAAAGGAAATCTATGGAACCAGTTACAGAGAGGAATTGAAAATGAATATTTATTGATTTTTTACTACCTTTTCTTTTATTTTTTTAATTATTTTTCTATTTTATTTTTTCCCTACCAAAAAGACTCTGCAAACAATGAATCTAATGTAATATCATTTAATTCTCTACTATTAATTGAAGAATGAATCAATATGTTTTTCAAGTAACCAAGATTTTTAAAAAAATACAAACTTAAAAAATTAATTTTCTTTTTTGCATAAAGATAGAAGACGAAGGTACGAAAAGACCAAATATCCCTCTCCCACACCAAATAAATAAATAAATTAATTTATTAGGTGCTAAAATTTCAACATAAAACATAAGAGGTACCTTGAAATTAAAAATGGAACTTGAGGTTCCAGTTCCCAAAAATTAAAAATCGATTTTGTTTTCAGTTCCCAATTTTTTTTTATCGCCTACCCCTACGTTAATATCCGATTATAGGCCCATTAGCCTTTGCACTGTGATTTATCAGCTAGTAACTAAGGTCCTCTCCAAAGGTCCCAAGCCTTCGTTACCGATTATTATTTCGGGCACGCAAGGTGCTTTTATGCTGGGTAGGTTAATAACGGGGTAATGTACTCATCGCTTAATGAACTAGTTCATGCTATGATGGGGACTCTAGTGTTGGAGGCTCCATTGCTATCAAGTTAGGTATGTCCAAGGCCTATAATCATGTTGAATGACTTCTGCAGAATGTCATGCTCTGACTAGGGTTCTGTTTGACAAACAGTTTTTTGAAGAGTTTTTTGGCCAAAAAGAGTTTTTTTGACCAAAATTTGCTTTTTGACAAAATAAAAAAGCTAATTTGGGTGTTTGGTAAAAGAGCTTTTTAAAAGAGCTTTTTTTTTTAATCCAAAAAGCTAATTTGAAAAAGCTAATTGCATGAGTTTTTTGGAAGAACTTTTTGAAGAATTAGTTGTTTGTTTCACAACTTTGTCAGAAACAGCTAATTTTAGCTAACAGTTTTTCAACAAACAGTTAATTCAAACAGGTAATACAAACGGCTAACAGCTAATACAAATAGCTAACAGCTGTTTGCCAAACAGAGCCTAGGTTTGAGGACAATTGGGTGGAGTTAATCATGAAGTGTATAAGATTTGCATCCTTTTCCTTCTTGATCAGTGGAGTTCATTGGAGTTCCCAGAGGTCATGTTATCCCAAGTCAAGGAATAAAGCAAGGTAATCCTATTTCACTTTACTTATTTTGTTTTGCTCTGAGAGATTATCTGGTTTACTTAGCAAAGCAGCGGAAGATGGTGTCATTCATGGGTGTCACATTTATAAGGAGGTTCCCCTATGTCTTTCATACTTTTTGCTTACGATACTATTATCTTTTGTGGGGTAGAGGAGGAGCAAACTAAGACTGCCAATAGAATTCTGTGCGACTATGTGTTGGCTAGACGGTAATGTCATGTCAGTAAGGGTGTTCCTACTAGCAAGAGGAGCAGGATTACTCACTCCCTAGATATAAGAGAAGTTTTATCCCATGATAAATATTTGGGTCTTCCCAATTTTGTGGGGAGATCTAGGAAAAAACCCTTCCTCTTTATAGTGGATCGTATTGAAAATAGAATGTCAGCTTGAATGGATCGGTTGTGTTCTAGGCTAGTAGATAAAGGCTGTGGCCCAAGCAACTTCTGCCATGCAATGAGTGCTTTTTGCGTTCCAGCGAACTTAAGTCTTACCATTCAAGCTGCTATTAATTGATTTTGGTCACAAATAAGAGGCGAGGAAAATTCCCTAGATTAGGAGCTCAGTTCTATGCAAACAGAAGTGTAAGCGTGAAATGGGTTTTAGGGAGATGGAAGCTTTTAATGGGGCCTTGCTTGCAAACAGTTATGGTGGCTTCTTAAGGATGATACTTCTTTGGTGGTTGAATTACTTAAAGCGAGATACTACCCAACTGGTAACAACCTAGAAGCCCCTTTGGACACTCGACCAAGTTTTACTTAGGGTGTGTTTGGTAGGGGGGAAAATTATTTTCCCAGAAAATCATTTTCTATGAAAAATATTTTCCGATGAAAAATGATTTTCCACTTACATTTTCAA
Source organism: Selenicereus undatus (assembly GCA_017589665.1). NCBI lineage: Eukaryota > Viridiplantae > Streptophyta > Magnoliopsida > Caryophyllales > Cactaceae > Selenicereus > Selenicereus undatus. The sequence continues at coordinate 15,012,778 of JACYFF010031959.1, forward strand.
CTGTTTGGTAGAATGAAAATCATTTTTTTTCCACTTTATTTTTTGCTATTTGATAGAATGAACTTCCCGTCCTCACTTCATTTCGTTTTACCATCAACCCCCTTCCCTACTCACTACTCTGACCCGACTCAACCAACTAATTCTGTTTCTCTCTCATCTTCAAAATCAAACCCAAAACATCAGTAAGAAATATACCTAGTAACAAACCCAACAAAAGAGAGAGTTAACATTAATAAATCTCAATTTTTTTCACTATTCCCAAGGATTACCCAGTTGATTTTGAGTGATATTAAATCCAAATTAAAGAAAATGACGAACGGGGAGACGATAGGTGCCTCAGATTGCGAAGTTCTTCAAAAGGGCAACTGTAACAAGATCAGGGAACTTAAGAAATAATTACAGAGATTAACGATGGAAATCATCGATGAACATGATGAACATGAAGAAGAGAGGAAGAATGAGAGACAAAATGAGAATGAAAATATAGCGATTCTAGGTACAATTAAAAGAAAATATAACGAGAGATAAAATTGGACAACGAAAATTTGGCTTGAAAAATCTTTTTTCCTACTTTTTCAAGGGAAAACAATTTTCTTCAAATGGGGTAAAATGATTTTTCCCTGAAAATGATTTTCTCCTCTTTGTTTTATCAAACAACGTAAAATGAGAAAATTATTTTTTCGAGAAAATGATTTTCTCCCCTACCAAACACACCCTAAGTGAGCTGTGATATGGGCCAGAAATTTGGCGATTAGTGGGTCGCGCTGGTTAATAGGAAATAGGGCCTCATTGAATATTTGGGTTATTAGGTGGCTCCCAAGGCCCTACTCTTTTCAGTCCGTTACACCTCATTCCAGTCATTCTCATGTCACTAAATTCGCTGAGTTGGTGGACTTTGCTCAAGGTTGTTGGCATAGTAACTTTCTACCGTGTGATCCGGACTAGATATGGCAAATAGGTCATTTGATTCGGGTATGAATTGGGTCAAGTTCGAGTCGGGTCGTGTTCGAATTAAGTGACATTTTGGGTCGTTTCGATTTGGGTCAGGTATGGTTCGGTTCGGGTTGATTTCAGGTCAACCAATTTTTAGTCAAATACGCTCGTCATGCCAAAACAAGCAACTTTGTAGAAAATTTCGGGTCGACAATGGTTCGGTTCAATTTGAATTTCAGGTCCACTTTTGAGTCAACATATTTCAGATGTCGGGTCGGGTATTGATCCGGGTCATTCGATTCAAATTTCGGATCTCGGGTTAATTTCGTCAGGTTTAATGTTAACATAGTTCCTGCTATTCCTCGGAGCCTCTCTTCGCTAGAGGATAAGTTTATTTGGCATTATACTGTGGATGGGAAGTTCTCGATTTGATCGACTTATTACTTGAAGATTAATCAACTTGGCCTCGACGCAGAAGGATCTTCTTACTCGAATAAGACAATCTAGAAAACCATTTGGGGCCTTAACATTCCACCTTGCATTAGGGTGTTCGCTTGGCGATTGTGTCATGATATCTTACCTACGATGTACAACATTGCAGGACGAGCCCCCACTTTTCATCTGAGTTACGCTATTATCGGAAGCATCATGAAAACCGAAATCCATGTTCTACTTAATTATCTTGTTCGGCAAATAGGGGAGGGAACTAGCTTTGAGAAGCGGCTATGGAAGACAGACTTCAGGTCGAGGAGAGATTGTATGGAATCAATAGTAGAAGCACCAGGGGCGGAGCTAGAATTTAAACCAAGGGGGGCGAGATTAATAATATACATAATATAAAATTTAATAGTTCTAAAAATAAAATGCATAGCTCAAATTACCTCAAATTAAAAATAAATAATAGCTCAAATCAGTAAAATAACATAATTATTTACAAAATAACAAAATTAAAAATAAAAAATGAGTATTTTTGAGAATTACCTCAAATTGGGTGTTGAGATTTAGGAGTTAGGAGGAGAGTTGAGGAGCAACAGTTGAAGAAAGGTCTGGGGCGTCTCATGTCTGCTGCGTCTGGGGAAATGAATTTACAAAACTCAAAAAAAAAATAAAAATACAAAGAGCAAGCATCCAGCAAGAGTCAAACCCCTAACATGTTGAAACAAAGGGGCAGCCACTAACCACACGGGCTAGCACAAGTTTGTGAAGTATTACTGAATGAATTGATATATATATATATTTTTTTATCCACAAAAATATCCCATATTTAATTTTTTTCCCCAAAAAACTGGAGGGTCAATTGACCCCCTTTGCCCCAATGTAGCTCCGCCCTTGATAAGCACTTGATATATATAGAGGAGCCGGATGTGTTGGGAGTGTTGGAACGCAAGGAATAGATTTATATTCAAGAGGCCAAATCATAACTTGGGTACCTTAACTGCAAAAGCTGCAAACTTTGTTAAGAGCTATCGTCATTTGAAGAAGCAAGAAGATGGTAGGGCAATATCACATGAAAAGCGTCGGAGAACACCAACAACGGGGCCATTGAAACTAAACTTTGATGGAGGGAAGGTAGAAGCTGATGGCTGGGGTTGAGGTTTTATTATCAAAGACCACCTTGGAGATGTAACGCCATGACAGGTGCGCGACAAGGCTTGCACTTTGCCGGATCCATTTTGGAAGAAGCCCAAGCTTGTTTGTGTGGTATCAAGGCTGCTTGAGATAATGGAATGCTCAACGTGGTCATTGAGGGCGACTATCTCCCCCTTATAAATAAACTGAGCTGCGAAGCAGCTGAGGACACTACCCTTATTCTTATTATTAATGACATACTTTCTACATCTAAGCATTTCTCTTCTGTTTCTCGCTTTTACCAAAAAACGGGGAATGGAATAGCTTATGAGCTTGCTCACCGGCAATTGTGGTGCAATGAAGAGATGTACCCTTACATTGATGCCAATTTAATACGATCCCTTTTTTTTATTAAAATAAATTTTTTTATAGCTTCTGATGGAAATGAAAAAATTGATTCGCATATTTGATGTTTTATTTATATTGATTTAATTGAAATTGCATACCTAAGGAACCACTCATCTTTTTATGTATGAATTTGAGTAAATATCTCCTCCCAATTTATATAAACCAATATCCTTAAAATCAAATATTCTCATTCATAAGTCCAACCGAAGAAGTAACATTAAGAATCACAAATTTATTCTAATTTCTCTTAATTTTATTCCAATTTAACTTTTTAAAGAGAACACCCCTTTAATATAAATAGTCTTACATATGTAAATAATACTTGATTTCACTAGGCCCACACTTCGATTACGATAATGGGACAAAATCTCAACTTAATTTTTTCTTGCTGGATAAGATAAAAAAATATTCGGGTTCTTTACTTTTTTTTCCCCCAAAAAACGATTTTTTAAAGCATTGCTACAGCCTTGACTGAAATCAGACCTAAATTGACTGGGGCCCTCGAATATGGGTCCTTTTTCGGACCTCAATTCCTCTTCTGTCTCCATTCCAATCCGCTTAAATCCCACCTGCGAAGTCCGCTTAGGGTCCACCGCTTTATCCGGTCACCAAACCCCCGCTCCTACAGTCACCTACCCACACTCCACTCACCGCCTCTTCCGGTTCCCCTCCCCCTCTCTACAAATTTAAACAACCCCTTTCCCTTTCTCTCTCCTCTCTCTCTTTCTCTCTCTTCAACTCCATTTCATCCTCACTCTCTCTCTCTCTTGCCATTGAATTGGGGCTAAGGAGGGAGTTCTCATGGAAAATCAAACACAAAACCATTCAATTTAATTCTGAAAATCACCCACCCACCCCTCTGTTATCTCCCCAATACGTTACTTTCTTCTGCTATTTTGTGGAAGGATGAAGAAATGTGATTGATTTCAGATCCCTCAAAGTGGGTTCTCGCCATTTTTTGTAGCAAGAATCTGGAGCTATTAGTTAGGGTTTTTCTCTGCTTGTTCACTGCAGATCGTTGATTTTTCTGGTGGGTTGAATCGAGAGTATGTGTATTCAGATTCGTCTCAGAGCAGGGATAAACTAAGGAAATCGGTAAGCATTTTGCTTTCCTGTTATTTATTCTTTTTTTGAAATAAATTCATGGGCATTTTTGAATTCCCTTGTGATTAATTTTTGCCGATCTGTGTAAATGTCTTGGCTTAGTTTGCTTCAAATGAGTGGTTAATGGTTTTTGTTCTGCCTTTTTTTTTGTTTTTTGGGTGGTGGGTCTCTTTTGGCTGGAAAAGAATGCGATTCTGCTTGGGAAGTTATTATTTCATCTGGTTATACCATGAACTTATGATAACTAATTCTGAGTTACTAGTCCTAGTATAGCTGCTATTCCCATAGTTTGTTGATTCTGCTAGTGTGAATTTTAAGCATTCATTGATGCTTGATTTTCATGTGTTATATTTTGATTAAATCAATATGGGCTGTTATTTTATGGTTTTTTTTTGGACTGGGGAAATAGGAATTGTTCCAAAGAGTTCTTGGCAACGTGGGTAGGTCTTTGGAAATACTGGCTGATTAGAGACTTCCTGGTGTGTTTCTCAGATTGATTTCCTGTTAAACAAAGCATTTGTGTTTGCTCTGGAGGGAGTGAAATCCAATGCAAAAATGACTAATCCAATTGAAGCTTGTGAACCCAAGATTTCCTTTTCGCATTTGCTCGAGCTTTCGGCTGTTAATGATGTTGAAGGGTTCAAGAAGTACATTGAGTTGAACCCGGATGCTGTTGATGAGGTTGGTCTATGGTATGGCCGACAAGCAGGTGGTCGAGGGATGGTACTGGAGCATAGGACCCCGTTAATGGTTGCATCCATGTATGGAAGCTTAGATGTTATGAAACTTATACTTTCTCTCTCGGAAGCTGATGTAAACCGTTCTTGTGGCCCTGAGAAGAGCACTGCCCTCCATTGTGCTGCTTTTGGTGCATCTTCTAATGCTGTTCATGCAGTGAAGCTCTTACTAGTCAATGGTGCTGATCCTAACCTTGTGGATTCCAAAGGAAACCGCCCATATGATCTGATCAATGTCTCACGGTTTCTTCCTCAACTGCGGACTGCCCTCGAAGATTTACTCAATTTGGGTCTTAAGGATCTGCCAGGTTCAGGTGATGGGTTGATGGTTAATTCGTTGTCTATTCCAAGCCTTTCAGAGGGTAAATTGGGGTCCAATGGCCTGGAGGCGCCCTCCTCTCCTGTAGCATCAAAGACTAATGAGAAGAAGGAATACCCAATTGACCCTTCTATTCCAGATATCAAGAACAGTATTTATGGCACCGATGAATTCCGAATGTACTCTTTTAAGGTCCGGCCTTGCTCACGAGCATATTCCCATGATTGGACTGAGTGCCCATTTGTGCATCCTGGGGAGAATGCTCGGAGAAGGGACCCGAGGAAGTATCACTACAGTTGTGTTCCTTGCCCTGATTTTCGCAAGGGGTCATGCAGGCGTGGTGACATGTGTGAGTATGCTCATGGTGTGTTTGAGTGCTGGCTTCATCCCGCTCAATATAGGACGCGACTCTGCAAGGATGGGACTAGTTGTGATCGTCGTGTTTGCTTCTTTGCACACACCCCTGAGGAACTTCGGCCTCTCTATGCCTCTACAGGATCTGCTGTCCCATCACCCCGGGCTGCTGTCATGGATATGGCTGCCGCCTTGAGTATCTTCCCTGGTTCCCCATCTAATGCTTCGGGCATGTCACCTTCTCCATTCACTCCACCGATGTCACCTTCTGGGAATGGGGTGCCCCATTCTCCCTCAGCTTGGCAGCAACAAAACATGAACATCCCTACGTTGCATCTTCCGGGAAGCAATATTCATGCGAACAATCTTCAGACTAGCCGTCTGAGAGCATCTCTTAATGCGAGGGATATCCCAGCTGGGGATTTGGAATTGGAGCAGCTGCATATCTTTAATGATATGTCGTGCTACTCACAGCCCCAACTCAATTCACCATCTGTGAATCTCTCAGCCCGGTCAAAAAGTATGGCACCCTCAAACCTTGATGAGCTTTTCTCCATTGAGGTCTCTTCTCCTCGGTTCTCCGATCAGATTCCGGCTTTCTCCCCTTCACACAAGTCAGCAGTATTGAACCATTTCCAGCAGCAGCAGAACATGTTGTCACCCATAAACACCCAAGTATTCTCCCCCAAATCTGCTGATCGTCCTCTTTTACAGGGTTCATTCGGGCCATCTTCACCCAGGATAATGTCACCTCGAGGAATTGAACCTCAGTCTCCTCTAAATGCCCGTCTTTCTGCACTTGCTCTGAGAGAGAAACATCATCAAATGCGCAGCCTGAGTGCCCGTGATCTTGGGTCCCATCTGCCCTGGGATCTCATCCCTGAAAATGCTGGGTTGCCCGGTTCTCCCGTGGGCTCATGGTCCAATGGAAAGCCCAATTGGTCCATGAATGTTGATGAGATGAATGGAGTGAGACGGTCTTTTGCGATTAACGGGCATAATGGGGAGGAACCTGACCTTTCTTGGGTTCAGTCACTGGTGAAGGATTCACCATCGGAGCACAAAGAGCTGCTGAATCATGGTGCGATGCCCTGTGGGGATGGTTCGAATTCCAACTCCCAGGTTGAATCTGTGGACCACTCTGGATTGGGGGCATGGCTTGATCAAATAGCTACCCTCTGATGATAGAGATCAAGTGATGAAAACCCAAGTTTTCGTTTTGATTTTCCAGACTGAAGATTGGAAGAGGACAGGAACAGTATGGCAAGGTTCAGATAATTCATGAAGAGAATTATTTTTTTATTTGAATATTTTATCATTGTTATTATAATTGTTCTTATCATGGTTATTAGTATTGTTTCTAGTGCTATAGAAGACGACATAAAAGCAAAGAAGGGGGGACCTATCTGGGTTATTTGCAAAGATGGTGACCAGCTGGGTAATTCTTTTGGTATTCTTTTGGATGTAATCCCATTATCTCTTTTGTTGTTGGATTTGAATCGCGGAGGTCCGTCGCAGGCTGTGTGAAACAGCTTCTGATATGGCTATTTAACGTCCGGTTGGTCGTTTTGCCCCTCACATTAATCATTGTACTATATGCTAAATTGCTAATCTTGAATCTCAGGGCTTGTTCTTTTTCGGTGGTCAACAGGATTGATAAACAGGTGAAGTTGGTAACACTTAATAAAAATGGGTAGATGTTTGTATTTTTTTTAGAACGATTGGTAGGAGTTAGTTAAGGTTGAAAAAGATTGGTTGAAATTGGTGTAAGTTGGTAAAAGTTAAAAGTTGTTGGAAAGAAATGTATATGAGTGCAAATTTTTTTAGAAGAATTTTTGAAAGAGATTAATAAGAGTTAGTAGAAGTTAGTTAAGTTAAAATAAATTGAACTATTTCTTGGTTAGAGTTGGTAGAAACTGGGATAAGCTGGTAAAAGAAAATTCACCAACAAAAAGAACATGTCCTATTAGTGAGTGTTTCCTAGCATTTGTAAAAAAGTTTGGAAATCGGAATCGGTAGCAGTATCAGTCAAATTGGTTCCTAATACGTTTTCTGAACCTTTAAGAGTGGGTGCTCGCAGCGCCTATTTGAAAGTTTTGTTGATTAGTTTATTATGTTTTGGTTTTTGTTTTTCTGTGTTTTGAGGTGTTGATATTTGATATGTTTGGATTCAAGATTTAAGGTTGAAAATTAGTTGTCTAATGCCTTACAATTTTACAAAATAAAAACAACTACAGAGATGATATAGTAAAATTATTAAAAATAAATAAAAAGATGAACACTATTAGCGAGTTTTATATGAGACCATTTCACATAAAATATGTTATGAGATAGATCTTTTTATAGTGACTATTGATAATAATTAGGATGACTAACAGTGCACTTACGGGTGATTGTAATAAAAGTTATTGCTAGATGAACAATTATCAACTCTAAATTAAAAAGACACTCTAAAACACATTATCAATCTTCATGAAATCTTGGAAAAGTTAACCTTGAAGGAGTTCATCTTATAATAACTCTTACCTGAATTTTATTAGTAATTGGGGTAACTAATAGTCCATATAAGGGTGATTATAATAAAACGCACTGATAGATAAATTATTAATCACCTCTTAATCAAAAAGTCACTCCAAAATATATTACTAGTCACAACAATTTTTTTTTTTTTTAAGAAACGACCACTAAAATAATCCGTCTTACAGTAACTTTTATGTAAGATAATCTCACTTAAGAATTTGTAGATTTCCTATGGAGTTTGGAGATGGTGCCTGGTCCCTATTCTTGTTTCTTATTTATTTATGTGATTTTCTTTTTTTGCTTTTGCCCCCCTTGATACGTAAATGAATTATTTTAGAGCCTGAAAATGATGGGTGTGTTGGAGCACTTGGGTTTTAGAGATGTCAAGTGTATACATTGAATAAGCAACAATTTGGGACAAGCACATGTTATTTTCATTTTTGTTCCCAATAATCGTGCTTTTCTGGCCATCTTTGGTTGTCGTATATTTATTTTGCTACATCTTCTTTTGTTTGTAAATTCTCCCCCTCCTTCCACTCTCAACAAAGTCTGGGGATCAATGAATTATGATGTGGATCCCAATGGGAGGTATTGCTGTATAATGATGGAGTGAAAATCTATTTAAGTATATTAAAGTAAAATTAACTCTTGTATGTAATTGTTATATGTCACTTTTATGTAATTTTTTTCTTTCCCATTATTAGAAGAGACTCAAACATACCACAGTTATTCATAAAGATAATAAAGGATTAACATTTTCAAAGTTATCCTAAATCTCATGACATTAATATTTTTAATAATAATTACCACTATTAATAAAGAATCAATTATTTTGACATATGAAATATGACATTATACTTATGATTTATATTTTATCAAATATTAATGCATCTATGAAAATTTTCAAATTTATCAATTAAACAATAAAAAAAACTCACAATTTAATACACACACACACACACACACACACACACACACACACACACACACACATATATATATATATATATATATATATATATAAAAGCTGTGTAAACTATCAAACTGCTACCAAGAATAACAACAACAACAAGAACAAACTCCCAATGTGGGTCCCGCTTTCGCGGGGTCTGGGGAGATCCAGCTGTAGGCAACCTTACCTCTACTGGTATTCCTACCTATAGAGAGGTTGATTCCATAAGACCCACAAAAACAGCTTTGAGAAAAAGGTTTGAAGAGGAAACGATTGCAAAACCATTGACCGACGAAAGAGAAAGGGGGAGGGGGAAAAGAAACCGGATAAGCGAAAAGATAGGGAGCGGAGACATACCTCAACAAACCAGGGGCGTTTGGTGCCGTGACATCCCGGGAAAGTACGACCTGCAGCCAAGCAAACCAAAACCCTACCCACCCCACCCCACCCCACACCTCCTAAGTTACTGCCACCTACGGAGCTGGTCCCCTACAATCAGGGACCTTAATCCTGTCCCGCCACAAACTCCTATCCTGAGCCATATCTTCCGTGAGACCTACAACTCTGAGGTCCTCTCTAACCACCTCTTCTAGGCTCTTCTTCGGCCTACCCCTCCCTCTCTTACCACCGGGGGGGTTGATACTCTCGCCCCTACGCACCGGGGCGGCCACACTGCTACCAACAATAACAAATTGTTAAATGTCTGGCAAATTTGTCTGAGCTAGCAAAACTACCCTAAGCTGGCACAACTAGCTAGCTAAGTAACTAATTCTAACACCCCCCTCAAGTTGGAGGATGTGCATGAGGATACCCCCAACTTGTCAAGGAGATGGTGGTACTGTGAACCAGGGAATGACTTTGTTAATAGATCTGCTAGCTGCTCAGTGGTCTTGGTGAGAGAGAGAGAGATATCAGCCCTTCATGAAGCTTTTCTCTAGCAAAATGGGAATCTAAGTTAATGTGCTTGGTCCTGTCATGAAAGACAAGATTTTTAGCAATGTGTATACCTGCCACACTATTAGTTTTGACAAATATAGGTAGAATGGATGGAACCTGCAACTTTGAAAGAATCCTTATCATCCAAGATAGCTCAACAGTTACTGCCCTCATAGATCTACATTCTACCTCTGTAGAAGCCATGCCTACAACAGGTTGTTTTTAGATTTTCAAGAAATAGGGTTGTCTCCCATCATTATAAAGAAACCACTAATAGATCTTCTGGTACATGGACATTGAGCCCAATTAGAGTCACAGTAAGCTTCTAAGGTGTGGTCATCTTTGTCATTGAACAATAATCCATGAGAAGAATCATTTTGATGTACATTTGTGTATGTAAATGTGCTGTCATATGAGCTTGTGTATGTGCTTGAAGAAATTGACTTTGGACTAAAAAGGCAATATCTGGTCTAGTATTTGTGAGGTAATTTAAATTTGCCAACTAGTTTCCTATACCTGGTAGCATCAACAAGAATATCATCATTAGGAGATTTTCTGGAAAGAGAGTCTAAAGGGCATAGAGTAGCTGAAAGTGTATCATACTGAAATTCCTTCAATAAATCCAAAACAAACTTTCTTTGAGTTAAAATCAGCCCATAAGGAATCTTTATAATCTCCATGCCCAGGAAATAGTTTAGCTCTCTTAAGTCCTTAATTTTAAATTTGTCATCAAGGAAGGTTTTTAAGGTTGTAATCTCTGCTAAGTTGTTGCATGTAAGGCTATAACACAACATCATCTACGTAGACAACAAGCAGAACAATGGAACTCCCTTGCTGTTTACAAAATAAGGAATAATAATTTTTAGAGTGTTGGAAGGCAATGGCCCTCAAATTATCAGAAAGTTTAGCATACCATTGACTTGAAGCCTGTTTGAGTCTATAGAAGGATTTCTTCAATTTGCAAACTGTGTTAGAAGTAGGAACTTTGAGCCCTTGTGGAGTTTCATATATATATTTCTTCATCTAAGTCTCCATAGAGGAAAACATTGTAGACATCCAATTGGTAAATGAGCCATTTCTTCTTCATTGCAGTGACTAGAAGACTCCTCATAGTAGTCATTTGGACCACAGGAGAAAAGGTTTCAGTGCAGTCTACACCCTCCTTTTGAGTGAACCCTTTGATGACTATCCTAGTCTTGTATCTTTCAATCTCTCATCAGGTTTGTACTTAGTATTGTAAACCCATTTGCAACTTATATACGCTTTTTGCCTACTGGCAATGGTACTAAATCCCAAGTATGATTAGGTAGTAGGGCTTCAAAGTCCTTCTACATAGCCTCTTGCCATTGTGGCTTTGGAGCTGCCTCTTCATAGGATGTAGTTAATTTTTTTTTATATCAATTGTGCTTTAAACAAAAAAGTCATGCACATAAACTCAAATGTGATTCCAACCCAAAACCAATTGCCAATGGGTGCAGTAACTCACAAGCTTATACATACGTACTCAAACCCTTTAATTTTATCAATGTGTAACAGCATCCACTTTCACATTCTTTCATTTTATCAATGTGGGACAACACCACTTTCATCCTCAGCAAGCCCCCTCATGTGTGGGCTACTAATAAGACCCAATATGTGCACACAATTTTAATCAAAAGAAGATGGTGCCTACTCATCAAATAGGGACGGTGGCAACTGAAGATCGAGCAATCCGCTCTGATACTATATTGACAATGATGAACTTTGAATGAAGAACAAGGAAGTTTTAGCGAGAGGCCAAAGAATCCCTCTCACTAGAATTCACATTATGAAATTCATCAGTGTGTATGATACAAGTTATAATGATATATATACAAGCTGTGCAAACTATCAGACTGCTAGCAAGAATAACACACTGTTAAATGTCTAATAAACTTGTCTGAACCGGCAAACCTACCCTGAGCTGGCATAGGTAGTTGACTAACTAACTAATTCTAACAGTACCACATTCCTTAATTTAAAAAAAAAAGTATCTCGTTGTTGATTTTTGTAGGAAGAAATAGGACTACCCTGAATGCGAAAATATACTGTCGGTAATAGTCCACAATAATAAAGAAGACTAATTCACGCCAACAAGAATATGAAGCGGCTACTAGAGTCGCTTTTAGGGTTTCACATCCTAAACCCAAGAATCCAATTGATAGTGATTCGGCCGTGAGAGAGAATATAGGAGAGTATGAGAGATTTCTATTTTCTGTTACTTGGCTATCCCCTAAACTCCCCTTATATAGTTTTGGGGAATAGCCAGGGTTGTTGCCCTAGGCAACATATGTGGCTGTCGGACCTAATTCTATTAGGTTCGACCTGCAACTCCCACTCGGCCACGTAGGCCGCAAAAATAAATGCTCTCCACATATCGTTACTCTTTCACGCTTCATACGAGGAATAAGACGTGCGACCATAAATAACCAGTAGTGTTATATTAAGTTACCATCCAACTAACATAACACTTTCACGAAGTACGATACCCCAAAACCATCCCAAAACATCACCGGTGGCATCTCTAATCACTGATGCCTGATATATCATATGATTATGTTCTCAACATAACCGCCTGGGCTGATATGGTGACGGTGGATCGGTTTTTCCTTAAACACTCATAAAATTTCATCTTAGCTTAACTGCTTTCCTAATGTGTTCTTGCTGAACCGTATACATCGTGGTTCTTGAGAATCACATTAAAGTAGCAACATCAGGCTTCGACTTAATATCATAGTTTTAAGTCAAAGGGTCATCGTCCATAGAGTCACACAGTGACAAGTGATAGGGAAATTAATTGTCACTCCATGCATGGGACGTCTTATAAGCACACATTGTATGAGATGTGTTATGACATAGCTCCCACTCAGCTGGATACGTCACTCTTTATACCATGCGAATCGTCAGTCTAGATTTTCACTCAAAAAATCTAACCTGAGTCACTAGATCAACATACCGAATGTTAATCTTGACACTCAAGAATCGGCTTTTAAGGCTTCAATATGAAATCTTATTTCATACTCGACTCCCTAGAGTCTCATCTGAGTCTTATTAAGGCGACTATATTCATTCTCCTCATACACTTCCAGTGTGAGTAATCAATATTGCACACCTAGTGCCAATATGATTCAGTCTCATCCTGCTCGCTACTCAAGCGTTAGGGTGATTGCCTGTGTGACTAAGCCAATCAGAAGCCTGTGACATTTCAATATGCCTAACGTACAACAATGAGCATCTTACCCATAACAGAAACATGTCCATCACGTACCAGAACATGTCTAGATACCAAATCTTATGAACTTCAAGATTCAACCAATGAGTTTTGAACACATCACTAGGAATGGGTTTAGTTAAGGGAACATATCACCTTGTTAGTGTATATATATATCTAATGGCAATGCCTTTTGTCTCTATGGTAAAAGACACATGATCTACCTCAATAGCTAACATTGTTGTGCAGTTGTGCTTCTTTGCTGCACCATGACATGGCTCTCCCACTCAGGGTGAAGGCATGTCCTGAGGTTAATTTAGACTCATCTGAGTTACCACCCAATCAATATTTGAGTATCCTCTCAACTTAAGGCCTCCTCCTTGATAGCAAAAGACAGAGTTATCAGTACCACAAAGGTAGCGCTTGATTCTCTAGGCGACTTGCTAATCAGCAAGGCTTGGGTTACCTTGATAATGACTTATCAAACTAACCGCAAAGCAATGTCAGGGCCATGTACATAACATTGCTTACAATAAGCTTACTATGACACTAGGGTTAGGAACATTTGTTCATTATCTCTATTTTGTCATGTATTTTAGAGTATTGAACAAGACTCAAGGTTGGACCCTTCTCAATTGGAGTATCTACAGGTTAGGAATTATAAACCCAAAAATCGTTCCAATTATTTCGACGCATGCTTCTTGGGACGACTTTGGATTATTTTCACTCCTAGGGCATACCTATTTTCACTCGTGTCCTTTGTCTCAAAGAAATGGAATAACTACCTTTTAGTAGCTTTGATCATCTCCAAGTTGTTCCCTAGTTAATAGTATGTTATCAACATAAGAAACGTAATCCCCATGTTGATCTTTCAACATACACAATGGTCACATGTGGACCTTTTAAGATGACACACATTGTCCTCTTATCCCTTTGATACAAAATCAATGGGTTAGTCCATATAAATCTCTTTCTCAAGATCACCATTGAGAAGAGCAATCTTTACGTCTATTTTGAACAACTCAAAGTCTGAAAGGGCAACCATGGCTAGGAATATTCGGGCCTGAATTTATCAATTGAACTATCCATCCGGTGTTTTATCTTGAAGACTTACATCGGGGTGGAGTTCCAAGGAGTTCTTAAACATTGTCAGTGAGTCCATCTCATCCCTTGTGGCATCCAATCACTTTTTGTGATTTGGTAAACCAACCGCCTCTTGATAAGAGGTAGATCCCTCAACTCCCAAGAGAGTGCATGAGAATATTTCCTCTTTGATGTAGAAAAATTGTTGAAGAATTATTCCATGCCAACTCCTTCGGGACCTTCATTATTTGTCTGCCGATGTGAGAAATCCCTCCCCCTTTCTCTAAGAGATATAGAACCCTGAGTATGGAGAGAAAGTTACTCCCACTGTCCATTTGAGGTGGGATCCGAAACATGTGCACTAACTGCATGTTCAGGAATGATTCTCCTCAACATTTGGAGATTGAGAATGAATCTCATTCTCCTTAACAGACAAATATTTTCCATTCCTATCAAATAAGAAAGGTGTACCACCCTTGGTGACTTAGTGAGAATTCAAATCCTTCCTTCACCGAGAGGTGGATGAAGGTCTTGTTGTAATGCATACAAATTGAGGTCCTTTTAAATTTTACCAAATGCTAAAAAACTCATCCTTAAGGAAACCGACATTGCGGGAATTTGATTCATGAAGAAAATATTCATGATCTCAATTGGTTCGAAGAGTTTTAATATTTCGTCCCAATTGAGTCCTACTACCGCTATAAAGTATATGAACACATCGAGTACTTAATAACGGTGACATAGTAGGTATACATACCTATATCATGAATATATATGGCTCCAAGATGTGCTTTCATATTCATGAACCCGCAGATGTCTAAAGTGAATGAACGCTAAGGGATTTGATGCCCTTGAAACCTTACAAAAAGGATTTCCTATTGCTTTACTAGCTAGACATAACTCGCATTTTGCACCTTAAGCCTAGTGAGTTGGTTTTAAAAAAAAAAAAGGCCATCTTTAGCTAGTCTATTAATTCTATCTTGACCCTCATGGTCAAGTCGAGTATGCCTAAAATAGAGTCGAAAATGAGACAAGGATGGAAGATGTTCTTTTTCGTCCATTGAAAACACCTTTCAATGTGACATGGTCAAACAAATCACCATGTCATATGATGCCTAAGACATCTAGACGAAAATTAAAGAAAACTAACCTTAGGGACAGAAGACACAAGGAAACATCGCACCCCAGGTACATAGAGAGCATCGGGAAGAGACAACGTAGTCCTTTCAAGGAGCCTCGAATGATTTGTCTTTAATTCAAGAACAACTTTTTCATCGTCGTTACCTAAAACGATAATTTGAGAACCCATCGTATAGTGGTGAAAGTTCACAAAAATCAACTCGTTCCCGAACTATGTGCTTGGTTCCTCCCGTATCTGTAATCCACTACGGATCACAGTCAGCAACAAATGCTTGAAAGCACACATATTATCCATGTTGTGAAAAAAAAAAGGTAACTCAATCGACTCAGGACGATCCCAAGCATAAGATCCCTAATTTCTACAGTCATAGCACTCACACATGCTATATGCCCCTCTTTATTTCCCTTAGTCTTTTTTCCTTTTGCAATACCAATCTTAGGTATAGAACTTTATGAGGGAATGGATCGGACAAACCTGATGCTAAGCTAATCCCACGCGTACTCAACAGTGGGATGACTTTTAATTCCCCCACTAGATCGAGATTGATGCAATATGACAAAGTATAACATCTTGATCGATCTATTCTCGAGCTACTTTTGGTATGCTTTTAAGTTTTCTAGATACTGTTCACTAACAGTACCATCTTTGCCATCCTATGAGATCTAGAACCTAATGACCGTCCTAACATTCCTCATTCCTGTAGAAGAAACTGAATCTTCCGACATTATATATCATAGTAAGTGCTATCAAGTTCTTTATTGGTAAACAAATTACCAACTATATTTTAATTGCCATATTTAAAAGTATATATTTTGTAAAGTGGACATTAGGCATACTTTCGATAAATTAATTACCAAAAGCTCCATTATCCATGTTGCATGATCGTAAATATCGCTAAGCTCATAATCATCTCATACAAGCAAGAATTAGAAGTTTTATAATTTATTTATCACAATTTTCCATAAAACAAAATTTATGGAAAATATTATGTTTAAACAAATTAACATTTCAGATATATCACAAAGATATCCAACTTTATGTAAACCAAATTTACATAAAGTTATCTCATTATATATAACTTCTAATATGTCATTTAGAACTTTATCAATGACATATCAAACATGAAATTCAGATTATTATATAAAACACATTTATATAATAAAATGAATCTATATTGCAAAACATATTCGAATAATAACATGTTATAAAAGTTCATAAAATGCCCAAATAGTATTATATAAAACACATTTATATAATTATATATAACATGAAACTTATTCTAATGTTATTCACAAATTATAAAACACATTTATAATGTTACGAATTTGAATTTCATGAAACCCATATATAAAGTACTGCTAAATTACATAATTGACAGGTAATATGAAACGAATTCACATTCATTAATTTGGGCAAGGAGCAAGTGCTAAAACAATTAGCAAAGTTACTACAACTCATGCAGTTAGTACATATATCAAACACATTTTTATAATACCCCTAATTGGAGATTGGCATGAAACATATTCATGTAATTGAATGCAAGATATTTTGTAATATATCCAAATATTAATCGCAATTAATTATATATATAGAACATATTTATACAATATTAAAATTTGGATGAAACGAGTTCATAACAAAGCTTGCAAATTACATAAAACGTATTCATACAATATTGCAAACTTAAAATTTATGAAATAGATTCATAAAAAGATCAAATGCCCTATATATCCAAATGATAGTATGAAACTTGTTCGGAATAATTAAATGATTTATAATTAATCATGTTTTTGCATAAAATTATCAAATCATGATACATATTCATGTAACGAGATATTATATAAAACATGTTTATATAATATAACTTATGAAACATGTTCATTTATCGACCAAGGGGATCCTCATATCACATAGATATTTATCGTGCTCAAGTAAAATAAATTTACGTCATACATACTAATCATATATATGAAACGAATTCATATAACTTCAACCCAATTGATCAATAACAAGTCACCCGGTCAAGAAAATGTTAAGTTGATACATATACAAAACATATTTATATATGACATTAAACATATTAATGTTTTATAACGAATTCATGCATTTAGGATTTCGGAACCTTAATTCAACGAATGAATTAACTAGATAAAACCTTATCAACTTGAGCATCATTATAATTTAAGCAAAATATGTTCAAAAATATATTGAAAATCCACAATGAAAAAATTCAAAACCGGAACATATGGTTTTGAAAATGAAAACTGGAGCATGTACTATTCGGCCTAGCCAAAAAATGGTCCACAAAAAAAAAGAGGTTCATTCCTGGAAGCCCAATTTTCTCAGTTTAAAAGAGTCACTGTCACTTTTCATTCCTAACCCTAACTCTGGAATGCTCACTTTCTTTCCTCTCTGTGCCTTTGCCCATCGGCAGTAATCTTCTCTGGCTCTCTGCTTTCACACCCGAAATGTATATCTCTCTCTCTCTCCTCTGTTTCTCCTCTTCTCGACGTAACTGTGGAACACCGAGCTCCATGGTTCCTTGACTATGGAAGGCTCTCTACCTTCCAAATTTCTCTCTCCTTTTCATGCATTATGTTGCCACCCTCAACCCCGGCGAACGTTGGCCGAAAAACCCATATGAGGACAACACCCACCCTCCGCCGACAGCAACAAAGGCCACCAGTGTGTAGATCGGCTGCTTCCGAGCCAGAAAATGCCAGTTGTGCACCGAATGCGCCTCTCACGCGGTGGCGCGTGACTCACACGCGCTGGTGGGTATCACGCTTCTTTCGGCTATTTTGGGTAGATCGGCGGTTAAAGGTGCGATAGGAGGAAGAAGAGCAGAAAAAGGCTTCTTCGTCGGTGGCGCGTGACATACACGTTCCACCCTTCCTCGGTGTCTGATGGGTAAACACGGTTTCCTTTCTTCTACCCCCCTTTTTTTTTGGTTGGGTAATTCGGCGGCGATCAGCGAGGGCCATCGAGGCCTGGCGGGGTTCGCCACCACTGCTGCCACAAAGGCATCGACAGTGGAGACAGACTGGGTGGTAGACCACTAAGGTCTATACCGTCGCCTTTCTAGGGTTAGGGTTTCAGGGTAGAGGGGGAGTTAGGGTCCCCCCAATTCTTCCCCCTTTTTTTAAATTTTAAATTCACCGTGATTAGGCTAAAATAGTTATGCCACTGACTTGTGAATTTACACATAGCATGATACCATGACATTCAAGCAGAGAACATTCGGGTCTTTAATAAGTGAATTTGCATGTTAGCATGAATTCGCATATACATCCATGATAGCAAGAGAATTTCTTTTAGACTAAAAACATGAACAAAAACTCAGTCCTTAATCAGGGGAGCATGCTTGGCTTTATCATTATCATCTGGATTTTAATCTGGGTAGATTTGCAAGAATCACACAGTCGCACAAATCAAGGATGGGGTTTATTTTATCAATCTAAATGTGCAGGATCCAAAAATAGTAATACTCAATAACTATTTAACTAAAGATACAATCTTTGAGTTAATCCTAGGTGCCATAATTACGAAAAGCATGCTACAAAACACTAGGGTTGCATAATTACGAAAATTAAGCAATTTAAACGAATAAAGGAGCATGCTTTCAATGAATCAGTTTTAGCGGATTTATTAATCTTTAAATCGTTACTTATCCGAACAGTTTTGGCTATGATACCACTGTAGGAAGAAATAGGACTAACCTGGATGTGGAAATATACTGTCGGTAATAGTCCACGATAATAAAGAAAACCAATTCACGCCAATAAAAATATGAAGCGGCTACTAGAGTCGCTTTTAGGGTTTCACGTCATAACCCGAGAATCCAATTGATGGTGATTCAGCCGTGACAGAGAATATAGGAGAGTATGAGAGATTTCTATTTTCTGTTACTTGACTATCCCCTAAACTCCCCTTATATAGTTTTGGGGAATAGTCAGGGTTTTTGCCCTAGGCAACATACGTGATCGTCGGACCTAAATCTATTAGGCCCAGCCTACAATTTTGAACTATTCTCCTATTGCTCTTCCCTCCCCTGGGTTCACTCCACCCAAATTCTACATGTTCTCCCAATAAGGCAGGGTCTAGTTGTTTTCCCTGGCAAAAGACAACGAAACAAGCGCTTTGGAAACAACGAAACAAGGGGTTGGTGGTGATGATCGATGTGGCAATACTTAAAGCCATTAGATGAGAAATTAATGACCTTAGTTCTCATCTATTATTTAAGGCCTTGTTCACACGACCTATACGCCGGTGTATGTGTGCGAGAGAGAATATTTTAAGCAAAGTTTTGTTAGATTTATAGACGACTCTGCTTTCTACACAGTTTTGGATTGAGATAGAGAAAAGAAATAGAAGAGTAATGGATGGCGAGGTAGGGAAAAGAAGGAAATTCGTACTCGATCATCTTATTTGGATATGTTATATGTAAGCGGAGGGAGGAAAAGGGGGAGAACTATTAGAAACCTTGTCTTTCCCTCATTTCCTCCTCATTTTGAAAGCGAATAAAAATGACGGAAATAAGAGGGATAAAAGTGAAATGTTGCCCTCTATTAGAGTAGGAAAGTGGGTGTTATCCCACATTATTAAAAATAAATGGTTTGAGCATGTATATAAGTTTGTGAGTTACTTCATCCATTTTCAATTGGTTTTGAGCTGAAACCTCATTTGAACTTATATACATGACTCTTTGTTTGTAACCTAAATCACATTTATGTCTTGCACAAAACAGTCTTGTCTTTCTCTTAGTGTTTCTATTTAAAATCAAAACGAAATGCTACTACTTGAATAAGCAGATTTTTTTCTTTTTTCCATTGTCTCCATTTGAAAGTTTCTTATTGGAAGAGAAGTTGTTCGTATTAAATTCTATATCAATTGGGTTTTCAACAAACGGGTTATGTATATAAGCTCAAATGAGGTTCTAATGCAAAACCAATTGGCAATGAGTGGAGTAACTCACAAGCTTATACACATGCTCAAACCCTTAATTTTATCAATGTGGGACAACACCCACTTTCATATTCTTTGTATTTTTATCACTGTGGGACAATACCCACTGTCATACTCCAACATGCCCCTTCGCATGTGAGCTACTAACAAGACCAACACGTGCACACAATTTTAATCAAATGGGGATGGTGGCAAATCAAGATCGAGCAACCTGCTCTGATACCATATTAAAATTTTTATATTAATTGGACTTTTAACTAAGAATTTTGCATACAAGACCCACTGTCTTACTCAAACAGTTCGGGTCATTATCAATTGAAAAGACTTCTTTTTGGGGGGTATAATTTACTTGTATGTTATGATGTTTTTGATTTTTCGGGGGGGGGGGGGGGGTAAGAAGGTTAAAGCTTCATTACACCTTGCAAAACATCCCAAATAAGAGAAACAAAACAACCTGGGAGCATTTGAGCAAGGAGGCCATTCCTAAAAAGAATTCTCTCTTTCAGATTTGAAAAAAAAAAATTACAGAAGAAGCAACTAAAAGTTTGCAACAATGTCTCCTCCTGAATTATCATATGTATAATTGGGTGTCACCCCAACAAACGTGAAGCATTGATTTGAAGTAGCACGATAAGGACACACCATCTAACTGACAAGAATAATCGGCAGTTGATACAATTGTAAATTGACCATTTATCAATTATGTGCCATGCATGCTTCTAAAAATGAGAAATCAATTACATAAAATAAAACCCTAGCCTGGCCCGTAGACTGTCCCCTATCTAGTGCATAGAATAGTGAGGTGTTTGTTGTTGCACAACTGCCTTTGGAGGTGGTGGTTACATTTGAGTGACCTTTGGGCTTTGGATACATTGTATAGGGTACATTGTATAGGACAAGAGAACAAGGAAAAATGAAGTAGCCTACTCCAATATTGCACCTCCAAAAAAAAAAAAATCACCA
The DNA here is from genome assembly GCA_017589665.1 of Selenicereus undatus. Taxonomy (NCBI): domain Eukaryota; kingdom Viridiplantae; phylum Streptophyta; class Magnoliopsida; order Caryophyllales; family Cactaceae; genus Selenicereus; species Selenicereus undatus. The sequence continues at coordinate 15,033,991 of JACYFF010031959.1, forward strand.
AACAATGCAGGGTATTATGGCCTTTCTTTTTCATGGGTAAATAAATATTTATTAATTATTTTCAGTTTTTTTTCATCTCTTATAAGTATTTACCAATCATCTAAAGTGTAAGTTCGCTTAAATTAGCTAGATTTGTTTACGTTAGTTGGGAAATGATTTGCATAGTGGAATTTCAAATAGTTCTGTGTAGAAGTGGCAAAACTTCAAATTCTGGTCAAGTTTAAATATAATAAATTAGATAACGTCTATAATTTAAACAAGTTACCTGCATTTTTTTTAAAGTTAGACAATTGAAGAAGTCTAAATTTTTATCGAGATCAGGTTCAAATAATGAAAATAGGAAAAATCTTGTTCTAATATATTTAAAATTCAATATCATTTTACTCGATTTTTTTTTTTCTGGAATAAGACAACTTGAGATGAATGGGGTAGACAAAACTTTACAATCTGAGTTCGATCATATATTTAGCAATATTCCTTTCAGGTGTATCTAACATACTAGGTCAATGCCTAGTTACTTCGTAAAGTTATACAGAAGTTTGTTGACGTCCAAGAAAGAAGCATATAGGTGTGTTGATGGACATGATTTGCATTCAAGAACAATGTTACAAGTTTTAGACGTATATTTTCTACTAACTTTCTAGGAGTATATATAGATTCCTTTTGACGTTTTAAGTTTTATTCTTTCTGAAGCTCATCTTTAATTTAGCTCCATATAAATAGTTTTTTAATAATGAATTTTCGATCATCAAAAACAAAATAAAAAAGTTGTTAATGCCAAAGCTATTGTATTTCAACAGAGAGATCCAAAGAAGGCCCCCTGAAAACAAGGAGTAATAACAGGAGATGTCAGGAGAATTATTAGAGAAGGATTAGTGTTGTGTGATTACATTTGAATACTACAAATCCAAGTGGGAGCACATCAGGCCATGAGGAATGGAAAAGAAGTATCCCACAATTAAACATAAGGTGGCGTCCCTTCGTTGTCCTGTCTTTGACATGTCCGATGCTTAGGCTTTGTTTGGACTTTGAAAAATTTGGTGGAAAGAAAAAAATTTGAGAAAGTCACTTTTTTTCTTGTGTTTGGCTTAGAGAAAATCACAAAGAAAAAAAATATGGAGGAAAGTTAGGTGGAAAATTCGTTAGAAACAAGTGATAAAATTTTCCTCATAAAATTGTGAGGAAAGTTTGCGGAAAATTCTCAACCTCCTCCAATCTCACATCACTTAGATGACATCAATATGATTGAAGTAACTCGTCAACATTCAAATTTTTATCGAAATTCTTATATTTTTTCCTCAATCCAAACAAGAGAAAAAAACTCATTTTCTCCCTACTTTTTTTTCCTTCAACTTTTCTTTTCATCAAATTTTCTAAGGACCAAACAGAACCTTAATGTTTGAATTAATACATGTACGGACCCTACCAATGCTCTTTGGTTTTTCTAATACAGGATTATTATTCAATCACGCAATGTACTTTTCTAATACAGGAGTAGACCCGTATTTGTTTTTTTTTTTTTCTTTTCAAAATTTCAACGACATAAACATTTGGAATGAGTATGTGATCCCTTTTTTGATTTTCAAATATTCTATTTTTTTTTAATTTTGTGATTCATAAAGTAAATTTGAATATAAAATTTAGTAAATAACATGAAGAAAGTGTTTGTTACGCAGAAAAAGTATTATAAGGAAAAAAGATAATTTCGTTTGAAGAGTATTAATGAGGACGGGGATGACTTTTTGAAAAAGATAATTCGTGTATTTTATAAGCCAACCTAATTTATCCTCCTAATTGTGATTTATGCGAAATTGTTGAGATGGATGTATGGACAACAGGTGGCTCAATCATTAATTTGATGTCTATAAGACACACAACTTTAATGTATGTTCCGCAACATTCTATAATAATCCTTCATTTATCTTGTCGATTAGCAGCATTTACAATGTCTCAACCTCGAAAGGCAACACCAGAGACATCAATACAATACGTAACCATGTTGGTATGCAATGCATAAGATTATCAAGGTAACACCCTATAATAATTTTTCTTCTTGTTTTTTTTTTTTTTAAAAAAAATCAACGTAGTGGATGCATACATTGGCCAACTTCGGCCATGTTCAACAACAGTGTTTTGGATAGTGTTTAGTATTTTGCTCAGGTCAAAACACTAATTAGTTAATTATTAGTACTCGATAAACTAGTATTTTGACTAATATTTCAAGTAGCATTTAACGTTTTAAGCAGCGTTTTTGAAAAGCTAATAGTATTAACGTTTGACGTTTAAAAGTAGCGTTTCATATTTTTTACCCAAAAAATATCCTTTAAAAATTTTATTTTTGAAAATTACATATATCCTTTTATGTAAATTTACATTAATCAGCTAGCATAACAGCTAAATTTACCAAACACATAAGTTTCAACCGCTCATCTAAACAGTTTTCCGCTAACAGTTAAATTAGAAACGCTATCTGCTATCTAAACAGTTATTCGCTACCTAAACTGCTATTCACTACCTATATTGTTAATTTTGCCGAACAAGGCCTTCATTGCCTTAACAACATGGCGGTTTGGTCTAGTTTGGGAACAACTAGGCCATTAAGATTGCGCTTTTTTAAAAAAAACAAAGGTAAACAGGAAAAAATAATAAGGCTTGTCATCTCTTCTCGCAAAAGTACGTCCAATTACATCATCTGCCATAATTGCTCGAAGCGTAGGTGACAAACATAAATCAAGAGAAAAAGAGTTAGTAATCGAATGTCCGAATTTGGAAAGCTAATCTGCCTCCATGTTAACCTCTCTAAACACCTGGTTTGCAATTACGTGAACGCCCATATTTTTCCAAGTATGAATATCCTTGATGATGCCTCGAATCTGCCAAGGAGTCTTAACTTTCCCTTGTAACGCCTCAGTAACGATTTTGTTGTCACCTTCCATAATTATATTGTGATATCCTGCTTGTATTGCTGCATAAAGTCCATCATGCATAGCCCTCGCCTCTACAACTAAAATGGAGGAGGTACCATAGTGCGCTCAGCCTGCGTGAAGTAACCTTCTAGTCCAATCGTGAAGCATATAACCTCTAGCCGCTGAGGTGTTGATGAGTGATCCATCAAAATTGAGTTTGCCAAGTCCAGGAGGAGGAGAGTGCCATCTAACAAAATAGATGGAGGTGAAATGGGGAGAAGAAGCCCCCCTAAAGAACGTATCAACCGACATACGAGTTTGGATTCTCCATTCTACACTTGCTTGTTTGACTTTTGTTAAGCATGCAAGATGATTGAAGGCTTCGTTTTTTTAGCATGGTTGCATTTTTTCTTTCCAGATGCTCCATAACAAAAATGAAAATTTTTGTTTGACCGTTGGATTATGTGTGGAGTGAATCTTATCCAGACTATGCAACATGCCTTGGCAACCAGCCGGCGAAACACTGAGTAAGAGCCATTGATGCTTATTAGCTGCCTCCTACACTTTTTAAACCATTGAACACTCCATGAACGGACGTCTACAGATTCAATATCACCAACACAAAATGGGCAAACTGGGTCGATGTTTAGCCTTCTTTAAAAAAGTGTATCTCTTACCGATAACACTATTTGATATAGTTGCCACTAGAAAATTTTGATTTTAGGCATAGTGTCAATTTTCCAAATTCAATTGAATGACCATTTTGACCTCTCTTGATTATACAAACCATGTGCTACCCATGTTGCGGATTTCGTAGAAAATTCACCAGAACTATTCAAACCTCAACAGAAAGAGTCTTCTGTAGCATTCATAGGAATGGGGATTCCTTTAATTTTGTGGACTATTGGATGGTTATTAAGGACCTTGTTAAGAAGCAGAATATTCCACTATGATTGATTTATAACAAATTCAATTACTTTTACCCTTGATTGGGATATACTTTCATCATTACAACAACAACAACAACAAACTCCCAGTGTGGGTCCCGCTTTCGCGGGGTCTGGAGAGATTCAGCTGTAGGCAACCTTACCTCTACCGGTATTCCTACCCATAAAGAGGTTGATTCCATAAGACCCACAAAATAATTTTGTGAAAAGGTTTTATAGAGAAAACAGTTACAAAACCATTTACCGAGTGAGAGAGAGAGAGGAAGAGAAAAGGTTTTGGATAACAAATAAAGAGGGAGCAGAGACATACCTCAACAAACCAGGGGCGCTTGGTGCCGTCACATCCCAGAAAATGCACGACCTGCAGGCAAGCAAACGAAACCCTACCCGCCCCACCCCGCCTAAGCTACTGCCCCCTACGGAGCCGGTCCCCTACAATCAGAGACCTTAATCCTGTCCCGCCACAGCCTCCTATCCTGAGTCATGTCCTCCGTTAGACCGACAACTTTCAGGTCCTCTCTAACCACTTCTTCTAGGCTCTTCTTCGGTCTACCCCTCCCTCTCTTACCACCGAGGGGTTGATCCTCTCACACCTCCGCACTGGGGCGGCCATACTTCTCCTCTTCACGTGACCGAACCATCTGAGCCCCGGTTCCCTCATCTTCTCCTCTATGGGGGCCACTTCGGCTAAGCTCCTGATTACTCCATTCCTAATTTTGTCCAATCTCACAAAACCACACATCCGCCTTACCATTCTCATCTCAGCTACCATCAACCTTTGGATCTGCGTCTTTTTTGGAGGCCAACACTCCGATCCATAAATAACAGCCGGTCTAACTACCATCCGATAGACTTTGCCTTTCAAACCCATGGGCATTCTCTTGTCACACAGCACCCCTAACGCTGACTTCCACTTTTGCCAGCCCACTCTAATCCGGTGGCTAATATCCTCGTCAATGTCCCCATTCTGCTGGATATACTTTCATCATTAAGATCTAAAATATTAACTAAGTTCCTATTTTCTATCTAATTGTCATTCGAAAATGAGATTTGCTGACCATTACCAACCTTCCATATGATGCCTAATTTGAGTAGGTCTCGACTTCTCAAAATACTTTTCCAGATTGGGGAATCTGTTGATTTCTATTTATGAGTCAGGAAATTAGAGTTCTAAAGATATTTCTTAGTCATACATTGCACCTATAGACTAGGGCTTCCTGTTAGAACTTTCCATGCCAATTTACATTAGAAAGCTTTATTAGTGGCCTTTGTCTTTCGAAGTCCAAGACCTCCTGCACTTTTAAGCCTGCAAATCTTATCCCATGCTATTATTGGCGATCCTTTCTCAGCGTTAGATTTCTTCCAAAAGAAATCCCTATTACATTGCATTGTATTGTATGGGCTGGTAACGATTAAAGGTGAGATTGAATTGAAACTGATCTACCCGCTTTTGATACGCAATTAGCCTTCTAGTCGTCTAATTTTGTTGTTGCTCTATTAATAATTTCTTGAAATGTAGTGTTCGAGGGACGTCCTTGGAAGACTGGGCAACCCAAATATTTGCCTAGAGATTCTCTTCCTGGGATATTGAGAATAGCAGTTACTATTTGGTTTTGGATCGAAGAAGCATTGCGGGAGAATGTCAAGGTAGATTTCTGATAGTTAATCAGCTTCCCTAATGTCATGCACACATGATCAAGTACTGATTTTAGCCTATTACAAGTTTCTGAGTTTGCTTTGCAAAAAAGTTAGCAATCATCTGCAAAAAGTAGACACGGAATCTTTATAGCCTCAGGGCTTAACTTTATTCCTATACCTGACTTACTAGAATTAGCTTGAAGATAATGCATATGATTAAGGGCTTCCATGCATAAGATAAAAAGATAAGGAGAGAGTGGGTCTCCTTATCGGATCCCTCTGGTATTAACCCATTTGGTTCGTCGTTAGCAATTAGAGAGTGAGAAACTGAGGATATACATTCTTTAATCCATGAGATCCATGGTGAGTGAAAGCCCATTTCCATGAGCACTTTGAAGATAAAGTCTCACTCGACTCTGTCATAAGCTTTTTCCATATCCAACTTGATAGCTGTCCAGGCCGTCTTCGTTTTCATATTTTTAAATTTATGCATAATTTCATGAGTAAGTAAAATGTTGTGATAAATTGATCTTTCAGGTATAAAAGCACTTTGGAATGGCGACACTAACTTATCAAGAAAGGGTTTCAATCTATTGACCAGTATCTTTGAAATTACAATATAAATAGTAGAACATATACTAATGGGTCTATACTGGTTTGTCTGTGTAGGGTTAGCAACTTTTGAAAAGAGTGCTATGAAGGTGTGATTGATTTCCTTCAGGATCTTGCCGTTCGTAAAGAACTCATTTACACTGTTAAAAAGGTCATTTTTAATAATATGCCAATAATTTTTAAAGAATCTAGCACCAAAGCCATCGGGCCCTGGGGTTTTGTTAGAGTCAATACTAAAGAGTGCAATTTTTACTTCCTCTAGATTTGACAATTTAATGAGTTCTTGGTTATCAAGCTTAGATAAAAGTTTGGGTAATCCCAACTCAAGAAGTACTCTGCTCGTGTTATGAGCATATTTAAACCTATTAGAATAATCTACAATGAATTGATCAGCAATCATTTTTTTATTGTCAATCCAGAAGCCACATTCATCTTTGATCTTAATGACCGTTTTTTTCTTTCTTATAGCATTAGCTCTTGTTTGGAAAAATTTGGAGTTCCTATCTCCATTCACTAGCCATTCTTTCCTAGCCAGTTTACCTTAATATTTCTGGTTAAAAAGGATGAGCTTTTCTCTCTGTTTCAGGAGGCGATGCATCCATGAGTTTAGCCTATAACTATTGGGATCCTGTATAAGTTTTCCTTCCACATAATCGATTTTACAAGCATTTTTTGCCAATTTGTCATAGGTGTTCCCTAGGTGCTTTTTGGCCCGTTCTTTGGTTTCAAGTTTGATATGTTTAAGTTTTTGCACAAGCTTGAACATATTAGTCCCTATCTGGCTATGAGTTAACGACTATTGCATTAACATTTTGGTACTTGCACCAAAAATTCTAGAATAGAAATGGAAATGCCTTGGTTTGTGAACGTGGAAGGGTGTTTGACATAATGATGGGGCAATGATCTGAACAAGTAAAACCTCCCTGCATTTCATAGGCATCAGGATACAAAGTAGCCCAGTCATTTCTAACTATAGCTCTATGTAGATGTTCGTAAACTAAGTAGGTGTGTACCTTTTTCTTCCATGTTAAAAAATTTCCTGATACTAGCAAATTCGTTACATTGATACAAGCAAGGAATTTGTTTAGGCGTTGGAATCTATTAAAGTGTGGGGCTGGTCCCTAATTTATCATTCGAACATACTAGTTCATTAAAATCTCCTATGAGACACCATGGAATATCTATAACATTATTCATTTGGGCAAGGTGATCCCAAAACACATCTTTTTCCCTATTCTGTGCTGGAGCATAAATTCCTAATATAATTGAATTGGAAGCATTTGCTGTATCGTGGACCATCATATGGATCACTCTTTGTTCTTTCAAAAGTACTGATGCATGAATGTTACCATTATTCCATAAAACTGCTAACCCCCTGGAATGGTTAACCGGGTATACAAAATCATAGTGGTCAAATCCTAGTTGTGGTAAGATTTTGCTAATATTAGAGTCGTTGACCAAAGTTTCTAGCAGAAAAATGAAGTCAGGTTGATGACTTCTAATTAAAAATTTAACCTCAAAAAGTGCTTCTTGTTTTTTGAGGCCTTGAATGTTCCAGCATATTACTTTCATAGTTGGACGATGAAGGAAAAGCCCTTCCGTGGGCCGAAAAAGAGAGGTGGATTAAAGGTGTCCACAACCAAAGCAGGGATAAACCAACCAAATGCCTTAATAATCCATGTTCTGAGCCCCAAGGCAGACAATATATTGGCCTCATAATTGACAGTTGTTAACACAACCATCCCTACATTCGCCATTATATGATAGTTGATGAACAAAAAGGAAGCATATATAATTTTGAGATCTGCAATAAGTTCCTCAACTAATAAAAGGTACAAGGTTGGTGCTGCATCAAAGCTATACAAAGAAATAAAATCCAATGTATACGCATGGGTGCTTGCTTCTTACTCACCAATTTCCACTGCGCTATCAACGATATTGAATTTCAATGATATTACAAGTATGGCCCTACTTCAGAACCCTGGTTTGTAACGTCTAAGTACTTAAGAAAACAAGTAAGACAACATACAGTAAAAAAAATCATGACTTTCATGCTGTTTACCATTTAATTTAAGCATAACAATATAAACACAAAAATTTGTCGGGCCCGAAGGCAGTCTGATCAATTTCCTTGGAAATGCAAGTGAAATTACTCTCATTATGCACTTCTCTCACCAAAACAAATTCAATAGTAAATAGCAAAGTCATAGTATTAGTTTTAAGTTCCAGTAAATGTATCTTTAGTACAATGATGTGAGAGAATAGTTTACTATACATAGCCAAATGAAGCCTGGACAAGGAGCACAGTAGGGTGACGAGTGGAGTATAAACGATTGTTGCCAAGTTCTCAAAAAGGTAGGCTTTCGTAATTGACAAACAACCGAATAGGGTCCGATAACATGAAGCTAATACTGAATACATCTCACCACAAGGTAAGGCAGTACTAGTCGTATTAAGCTCCGCCATTAAACCTATAACCTCCTATAAAATACCAAAGCCTCAGACAAGACCAAGTAGCAGTGAAGTATATGGCGGAAGAGGCATGGGTTGGGAACACAATACCTAAACAACACTGATAAGAATTATCTATCTTCAATAATATTACGGCCAACTGAACACAAAGAAATAGTATAACAGTAACAAGGTTCAAGTTCCTTCGAGAGTTAAATATCCAACACCCTGTCAATAATATACACAGGATTGTGAGTCGACTAATAGCTAATGAAATTAGCACTATTGAAGAACAACAATGGTCATCGTAACACATAGAATCAGCCCTCAATTCCAATTCCACCCTACGTGACCAATTAGTGAAATAAGCAATCAATTCAATCTTCAAAACACATCTTCTATTAAGATTAATCGTTAATTTAAAGAACATGTGCAATTTCCTACATTCCCACATTATATGGCAATAACCCTATCTCAAAATAAATAGGATGCATAGACTTGAGTCTATAACATCAATCATCCAGCAGCGACAACCTCCACTAATTTCCAAAAAGGATTTCCATCCAAGTGAGACAGAATCACGCATCTTCCAGGTGATCCTTAGAATGAAAAAATTCCACTTTCCATGATAGTGAAGCACGTGAGCAATAAGAACGCAGCAATTAAGAACACTATTGTATCTGAGAACACGTAATAGCCAAATCACAAACATTGAGTATGAGAAGAAAATCAAGCAACCAAGGTCTACCTTTAGTTTCAGGTCAGATAGCCACTGAGAAGGATTTGACAAACTGCTGGGGCAGGACACATTGAAAAAACAGGGCAACCTAACCACGGTCAAGGGATAGGGGCTTAAGTAGAAAGGGAGAACGAAGTGGTAGAAATCATTCCTTTGGTGAAGCCAAATCGATCAATAGTGTGAGATTTTTACCGAACAACATTCGAGATTTCTAAATCGGAACCCATACTTGATTGAAACTCCCTGAAAGAAGCAAAAGTTCGAATCTTGGGGCCAAGTGGCCCATATCTTTAATAACTCAACAAGGTTGTTGGCATACAAGGTCGATCTCCACAACTCAGAGGGATGGAATCGATCAGATAACAATAAAGGTATCTATCAACAGACTGTGGGTGTTCAACCTTCTTGAAGAAAGCGAGAAAGACCAATGATTTGCAGCAAGAACAGACAGAGAAAGAGCAAAAGCCACAAGTTTTGGCTACAATAAGACTGAAAGAGGTAGATTTAGAAAGATCAATGGAGCAAAACAGACAATTTGCAAAGGTTAGTGGTGGGGAGGAGAACAACAGCAAGGATGGGTCTGCTGGCTTATTCATTTCAGGGTTTGGTTCATAACTCAGAAGAAGGGTTCTGTCTCTCTCACTAGAGAATTCTTTTTGCTCCCCACTTATTAATTTAGATTGTGCTTGGAAAAGAAGCAAAGGGGGATGGATAGAAGTTCTCAAGAGCATTAATTTCTTCTTATTCCTACTAGTTTGGGTCCGTGCTTTGCACGGAGTATATTTAAATAGACATTCTGTAGATATGTTATCGAAATAATAAACAAATAGTTATGGTAGACATGATTAGTATTATAATTTAGAGGATATAATGAAAAAATTCAATGAAAAAGTTAAATATACAGCAACTTTGTGCATAACTAATTGGATTAATAATTAAAAAGCATATGATTGTGACAAAAGTCTATATAAGTATGATGGAGACAGTAGATAGTGAATTTATCACAAACCACGTTAACACCTTGTTCTTTTCGTTGGGAAATCAACCCAATCCACACTCACCTACTCTTTCCCCCCTCTTCCTACTCCTTCGCACACTTTAAAAAAAGTATCACTCCTTCCTACACTCACTCACTCCTTCCCACACCTACATAAAACAATCATTTCTCATATTTTGAAAATTTTTACAATTTACGTAATTGTGTGTATGAATAATCTGAAAGCAATTATGAGCAGTTTTAATTTTTCGGATGTCATGAAACAATTTTATTTTTTTTGTTTTTCATTATTTTTTTATTTTTTATTTTTTATTTCTATTTTTATTTTTTATTTATATTTTTTGTTTTATTTTTTATTTCTATTTTTTATTTTCTATTTTTTATTTGTTATTTTTTTATTTTTTTGTATTTATTTTTATTTTTGTTTTCTTTTTTTATTATTTTATTTATTATTTTATTATTATTTTTTTTATCATTAAAATTTAAAATTTTTAAATATTTTGCATTTATTTTTATTTTTTATTTTTTATTTTTTTTTAAATTTTTAAATTTTTTGTATTTATTTTTTTATTTTTTATTTTGTTGTATTTATTTATTTTTTATTTTTTATTTTTTTATTCCAGAAAAACAACCAACGAAAAATTTCCAAAAAAAATAAAAAATAAAATCAAAAAAATAAGAAAATAAGAAAATAAAAAATAAATGCAAAAAAAAATTAAAGTTGAAAAAATAAAAAAAAATTTAATAAAAATTAAAATTAAAAAAATAAAAAAAATAAAAAAATTACAAATTAAAATATAAAAATATAAAAATATAAAAATTTTAAAAATAAAAAAAAATAAAAAAATTAAAATTAAAATTAAAAATTAAAAATTAAAAATTAAAAATTAAAAAATTAAAAATTTAGAAATTAAAAATTAAAAATATAAAATGAAATAATAAAACTACGAAAATAAAAAAAATAAACAAAATAAAAAAGAATGAACAAAAATAAAAAAATTTCATCATCATTAATTACTATCACAATAAAATTATTACATTAGAAAACAAAAAATTATTAATAACCAATATTTCAACTTCCTTCAACTACATTCATCTGTCACCCACACTCAGTCACTCACCTACTTCTTCCCTCAATTAAAAAAAAAATACCACACCCACCCACGCCTTCCCCCCTTTTGCCACATTCACTCATCCCACGCCCCTCATTTCCCACTGAAAAGAACATGGTCTAAATTGGGTGATGATAAGTCAATCTATGATGTCAATGATGAAAAATCTACCTTCTCCTCTTGTTGTTGAGCAAAAATTTATGAAGTGGCTAATTGTCTAGTGAATTTAGGTATAAACTATTTTGAAATCAGTTTAGTTTCAGTTTTACATGTAACAGAAATAAAATTTGTCTTTCAACGAAAATAATTTGAACATTATATTTATGCTAATACATAACTTTTTTGGCTATTTAAAATGACCAATTAGGGGACGCTAATATAATTAAGTGTTCATACTTCGTACATTTGGCTTTCATGTCAACTGAATAATTTCATGGCCTTGGATATAAACTTCTCATGCCCTTATGTTGTCTTGCAAGAGATGGGTTGAATTCAGATTTGTGGGTTTAGATATTTCTTAGTTTGAAGTATTATGGTAATTTGGGGTATTTTATTCTAAACGGTAAAATATTAATTATAATTTTAGGTGTTTTATGAAGAGAATTTGATTATTGGATTTGTATGGTTTAAAAGAAAACGAAAGTGATTTCAATTTTTCTTGTGCGTTAAATAGATTAGATTTTGGTCAATTTATTTGAAATGTTAAAAAATTAATTATACATTTAAGATTTAAATGAATTAAATTTAATTGTAAGATATGTATGGTTTGAAATAAAAAGAAAAATAGTTCGTTTATTTTCTTATGTTAAATAGATCATATTAAATGTGAAATAAATTCAGTTTCACGGGCCTAATATGATGATTGTGTTTTATTTTTAATTTTTTTTTATATTTCACATTCAACCTTTGCAATATGTTATATCATGCTTACAATATGTAATTTTTCAGCACAACCCTTACATCTATATGATCATAATTAATATTGACTATTTATCAAATTCAAAGAGAAAGATAACAGAGACGATAACTACAATGACGACAACAACAATAGTAAGAATGGAAATAATCATGAAAATCATATTTATATTTATATTATCTCTAATAATACATGCTCAAATGTATATTTGTATCGAAAAACACAAAATAATAACAATAATCATGGAAATAAAAAATGTTTATTATTTCTATATAAATTTGTATATTATATTATGTGATAATAATAAGGTGTCACCTAAGGTTTTACGGCTTGTTCAGTAATTATAATTCGGTTTCCTTAAGTTAAAACTTCTAAAACATGAACTTATTCTATAATAATGAAATAATAAACACTTTTATATCCATTATACTCCCTTAATCTCTCTTTGATAATTAGATGATCATAATTAATATTGACCATGTTATCAAATTCAAGGAGAAAGATAAAATCACCGACAACGACAATGACGATAATAACAACAATAATAATCATGGAAATAATCATGGAAATCATATTTATTTTTCTATTATCTCTAATAATACATGCTCAAATTTATATTTGTATCGAAAAATACAAAATATTAATAATAATAATGGAAATAAAAAATATTTATTGTTTCTTTATAATTGTGTATATTATATTATGTGTTAATAATAAGGTGTCATATAAGGTTTTATGACTTGTTCAGTAATTATAATTTCGTTTCATTAAGTTAAAACTTCTAAATTATTAATGTATTTTATAATAATGAACTAATAAAATTTTTTTATATCTCTTATAATCTCTTCATCTCTCTTTGATAATTTGATGATCATTATTAATATTGACTATGTTATCAAATTCAAACGGAAAGATAATAACAACGACAGCGATAATGACGACAACAACAACAATAGTAATAATAGAAATAATCATGAAAATCGTATTTATTATTCTATTATCTCTAATAACACATGCTCAAATTTATATTTGTATTGAAAAATACAAAATATTAATAATAATAATTACGAAAATTAAAAACGTTTTGGTCCGTAAGAGCCACAATGGGCAATACAATATAATGGGGGATGAAGGGATCGAACCTGAGACCTAATGTGCCTAGTAAATAGTACAATACAATGAGGGATGGGGGAATCGAACCTGAGACCTAATGTGGTTAGTAAAAATAAATCCAATGGCTAAAATTGTTTAAGATTTTGATCCAACGGTTGTGAAGCAACATATACCCTAGATTTACTCCCATGTTAGCATTTTCCATTTACTCAACACTCAGCCCCTTACACATTCTAGCATTTATGATATAAAGATTTGGGGGATCCTCAATACGAGTAAGGAGGAATAGTTTGGGAGTAACTCTTACTTGTCTTAATTTCTGGCAACTCGTATTTTGATTTCTAACACTCCAATTTGAAGTACAAGAGAGTAGGATTATATTTTTTAATAAAAAACAATTAAGTTACCAATTATTTTGTTTAAATACGAATTAAGTCTACGTGAGTTGACTTAAGCCAAACACATATGCTAGCAAGTCTAATCCTTTTTTGTTAAAATTTTTATCATTAAAGTTGGCAAAAATCAATTTAGTACAGAAGCAACGATACATTATAATACTTGACTACATATGCTTGCTTAATTAGATGTAAACACTTTATGGTGTAAGTATGTAATTGGTTGAGTTGTAACTTTCATATCTTTAATATTTGAGTTCACAGATCATATGTTCTCTGGTGGTTCAGATGTACATTTGAGTCGAGTTGTTATCAAATGCGTGGTCAACTGGTATATTTTTATTATAGATAATAGGAACAAGTAAAAAGGAAATGAGGCTAGGGTAATTATCTAATTGCCAAATTTTGGGTCGATCCCTTCCAGTTTTTCTCCAAAAATCAAAGAAAAAATAATAGTTGACCTCTTTTAGTCCCTTTCTAACCTCAATGAGGGTTGAAGCCTTTAAAGTAACTAACCTGGAGAGTTGAAGTGTTAAAAATTTCCCTCCAAAATGTGCTATATCAGTATATCACCCAAGTAATCGGGTCTATGATGTAAGCGGGTATGTGGGTGACAACCGGCCGCTCTAGATCATCATCAAATGTCAATAATGGGCCTTGATTGACACACATTCAAATGCTCCTCTTTGCTCACAAGTCAAATATTTGTTAGAGATTCGCACTCATACTTTTATTTTTAGAACTCAAGTTCATCACATTAGTAAAAGTTTTAATTTTTTGAAACTTACATTTTATTACTTTTTCAACCCATGGAATTCTAATTAGATTATCTATTAAAAAAATTTATCATGGATCCACTTCATAATACACAATCTTTTTTTTTAATCACATAAAAATTATATATTAATCCCAAAAAAAAGAAAAAATTGAAAATATATTAAAAAAAGAAAAAAATTGCCTCGCGTGGTGGAACTGGGTAGAGTTCCACCATGCATGGCAATTATCTGCCCCTCTTATTGCATGTGGACACGTGGCCCAGGTAGGACCCGCGTTCCTTTCCCCATGTCTGGTTGTGAATGCTTTTATAGATGTCGTATAATTTTTAATTGATGTACATTTCCTCTTTTCCTATTGAAAAAAAGAGATTATTGTGCATTGTCATTCAAATTAAAAAAAAAAGGTCTAAATATAATCACAGAATATGGCATACTTCCATCACCAGCAGTTCAACCAAGCTAGCATTACCGGAGCTCTAATATGCTTGTATTCAATTCACCAAGCATCAAATTCAAGCCAAACTTTGATCAAACCAAATTCGAGCTGCTATTTGACCAAGCCAAGCCGCTTGAGCCCGTTTACCATCTACCTGCAAATGATATAAATGCATTGAATAATTTAATAGTTTTTTTATATATTTTGTGCTTTGAATAGGCAATACCAAGTGATTTCGATGAGAATCGCTTTGCGTACGGTTATTGATGACGTGGGGCAAAGGTACGGGTTTATCTGACAGCTAGCGGTCAACACGTCGTCGTTCTCGGCTCTCCGTGACCCAACCTGCAAAAAGGGCAACCCCCGGGTTGTTGACCGGGGAACGCCTCTCTGATGGTCAAGTCAGTTGAATGGCCAAGTCAAAGGGAAAGAATGTTATAGCAGGTCAGTATCTGCGGTTGCTAACCCCTTTCCCGAGGAAAACATATCATTATTTATAGTCATCTTCAGAAAAGGGTAGAATAGTAATTTTACCTGTAGTACCCGTATGAGCTACCGATCTTGGAGCAATAGGGCCCAGAAGAAGCCTCTAGAGTTGCGTTCTGGGCCCCTGAGTCAGCATGGGCATGAGGGCGACCTTGGGATAATACCCCTTTGGCCCATCAATTCCTGTAAGTTCCTTGTCTGAAAAATGGTGGTGTAAAAACCCATTTGGGGAAAATCTGAGTTTTCCCCAATCACTTAGCCCCCTACATTTTACCTACACATTGAGTCTAACGAGCAGTCAGGTAGAATGTGGACCGTCACTCTTGATCATCACACATCCAGAGATCCCCAGGAGTTGAGCCATACGGATGGATGATCCTGATGCCACCGTGCATAAATGCATGGGTTACGAGGCGTGGACAATGCATGCATGAAACTGCCACTATCGACGCATCCATAGATCCTGGGGAGTTGAGCTCTGGGAATGGATGGTCCTAACGCCATCGTCCATAAATACACAGGTTACAAGGTGTGGACAGTGCCTGCATGAAACTGTCACTATCACTACAAAAGGCGGCCTTTGGTGCAGGGTTCCCCTCATTTCCTTATTCTTCAATAGCTGTCATCACATCTCTCTGTGGCCTTTCCACGTGCCCTTGATACTAGAGCAATGAGTGAATTCTCATCTGCCATTTCTCATAGGACCGTCGGGGGAAGGCCTTCCCCCCTCTGCCCCTCCCTAAGGACTTTTGAAACCTGTGCCCAGACTTTGATCTGGCTGTGGCTGAGCAAGAGGCCAAAGACTATGGTCTTCCCAAACTGCCGCAGGTGATCTTCTACGCGATGCCTCTTAACGAGGCCGAGAAGCTTGGGGTGTTGCATGGACCGAGGCTTCGATCATTGGAGGTGGCCCTTACTGAGCTCCGTTGGGGAGCAATCGAGTCGTGGATTTGGCTATTCGGTGACCGAATCTATGAGGTTTGGTTCCGTCCGAGGAGTGGCTTGGGCGAGGGTGCGCAATCAGGCCGTCAGGCGAGGAGCTCTAGTGAGGGAGCGGTGGCCGACGATACTTGCCATGAGGGCGCGTCCTCCCCTTAAACTAGTGTGAACCGGCAGGGAACGGTCCCCCCTCCCATTTTCCTGTTTTCCTCGGTACTAGTGTGAATGATTAATAAAGCTCGTATTTTTGTGTTATACTGAGCAGTCTTTCTTCCATTTCTTTCCTCCGGTCCCCCCGTTTTTTTTTCAATTTACCCGCGCTTGGTCGAATGGACACATGTCTTTGGTGGATTGGCCAATGAGTCCTTGGGAGGTTCCCAGACTTTTTAGCTCCCCCCTCTTATAAATACATCGTCATTCTTTCGCAGAGGATACTCAAATGCTTCATTCTCTTAGAGGAATGGTAAAATCACATGGAAAGCAACCGGTACTCCAGTTTCCCTGGCGACCATGGCATTTCCTCCTATCCGCAACACGAGATAGATGGCCAATTACGTGAGGGAGACATTAATCTGGCGTTGGAGGAGCGCTTCGCATCCACCTCGCCCTCTTCCCGAGGACTTCCACATGTTATGCATGCGCTTCTCATTATCTGAGGCCGAGAGTGCAGCGGCTGAGTTCGGGTGAAATAACTCAAGCAACATTCTATGCCATGCTGCTGAATGAGGCCGTCAACCTGGGCGCGACTCATGAGTATACGGGCGAGAAGATGAAGTCATCATTGATACGTCAGAGGTGGTCGACCTTCGAGGTGTGGATGCATTGCATGGACAGTGTTCTCAGGGGCGCCCAACAGTATCGACCGACTGATGAGGTACAAGTCATAAATTCTGGAGACGGCTAGGAAGGGAGCTCCGAATCGGACGGTCCCCCAACCCCCTCTAGCGACGAGGAGTAGACTTAGCTCCTGTTTGCGCCTTTTGTATTGTCGTGTGTTCTTTTTGGCCGCTTGTAGTAGCATGAACAGTCTTATGAAAATCCGTTCTCTACGAAGTGCTTTGTCTTTTGTCTTTACGTAATGGGAGAAGGTGTTTGAGCCAAAAATGAGCTATTTTTAAGGTACTTTTACACCGGTTTTATGCCGTTTTAATAATATTTTTAAGGTTTTTAATTTATTTTGTTTTATTTTACAGATTTTTAATAAATGTGAAAAAAAGGGCAGAAAATGGTAAAAAAATGGCGAAAAAATTGTCGGAAAGTAAAGAACCGGGCAAATTTGTCAAAAATAGGTCCGAAATCCAGGTGAACCGGCCTAGTTTAAAAAAATCGGACCGGCAGACGTTAAAAACCGGTTCAGCTGAACCGGCTTACCACTTAACCCCCCCTTTTCTTTGCGTCTGTCTTCTTCCTCAGCGTCCCCAACCCAGAACCCTCGAATCCTCTGAACCAGAAATCTCCCATCTTGCTCGCTCCTCTCTCTCTCTACCTCGTCAGCTCCTCTCTCTCTCTTCCAGCACATCACCCCAAACCCACCGAAATCCAAACCCAGAAACCACTCCAGCCCCCAGAATCCTCAAACCCCGAAACCTCTAGACCTCGAAACCACCCCCAACCCACAGTTTCACCATTTCCATCATCTCTCTCTCTTCCACGTCCATAACTTGCTGGCTTCATCGTCACCTTCCACGACACCCCCAGATCGAAGGCTGAAGAACAAGAAGGGTTCGGGTATAAATCCATCTGCGACACCATTGAAGCGAGGGAAAGTTTTTAGGTAATTTAGGCTAGGTAATTAGGAGTAGGATTAGGTTTAAATTCCAGTTTTTAGGTTTAGGTTTAGTTTAATTTCGTTTTTAATTCCAATTTCGTATTCGAATGTCAGAAAATTTCGATTAGGGTTTTAGATATTTTGGTTAGGGTTTGATGTAATTTGTATCAATTTCGTACTCCCAGTTGTAATTCATGAATTTAGCTAGTTTTCGCAAGAATTGGTTGCAATCGTGTTGCTTTCCATTCGATTTCCCCATCCCCTGTTCTTCATTGATGCACACCTTTGGTGGTCCCACCATGACTGAGTGTCGGGAAGTTCATACCTAGTAGTCGTGCCTCTGTTCTAGGTTCTGGTATTGCATCGTTACTCTATGTTGCTGCTTTGTTTCGTGCCCTATTTCCTTTGTTTTTGGTTTCATTTCCCCTCTTCTGTTTCTAAGTTGTTTGATGACTTTGCTCTAGTTTCTGATAGTTGGTGTTGATCATTGCTGTCGTGGCTGTTATGTGAGTTTTGGAATCTAGAATTGATAGGATTGTTAGTAGTTGTTTGATTTGCTGAAACTCTCCTTCCCCTGAAATTTATCCTGTGGTGGTCGATTCTAGCTTAGGTGCATTAAGTTGGGGTGTTGCTTGCTGCTAGGCAGAAAATAATGATAATGTTGACGATAATGGTGATTGTTAGGTTATCAGTTAGTTGAATGATGTTGTTAGCTTAATTAGGGTGGGTAATCTTTGGATTGTCTGTTGGGTGGATTGCTTTGATTTTAGTAGTCGTTTATGTCTAGTTGGTAATGTTTAATCCTTTGATTTTGGTAGCGTTGAATGGTCAATGGTGTTGAATGCATAATCTCCTTAGTGTGCTTACATTTAGTCGAATGCTTAGGTTTAGTTTGTTTAAGTTCATTTAATTTAAGTTGAATACTTATGTTTCCCTCGAATGATTTAATTTGGGTTAGTGTGAATCAAATTAGAATAATTAGTTAAACCGTTTGTTATAAATGACTATAATTTAAACGTCTTCCCTGTGGACCGACCCTCAAGGTACTACGACTGACAATCGAGTATTTGAAGTTTCTTTTCTTTAATTTAATTTTCCACCCCCCTCAAAATCGCTCTACAGAAGACCGTAAGGGCCCTTAGCCTGCAGAGGGGCTAAGAGTGTAGCGACCGGCCACGGGTCGTGCACGAACGCTCTTAGCCCCCAGAGGGGCTAGGAGTGCGGTGATCGGCCATATGGCCATGCTCGAAGATCATTAGCCCTCAATGGCCTAAAGGTGCAGTGACCGGCTAAGGCCATGCTTAGGGACCCTTAGCCTGCAAAGAGGCTAAAGGCGTGTAGTGACTGGCCAAGGTCGTGCTCGAAGGCTCTCAGCCCCCAGAGGGGCTAAAGGTGTGTAGCGACCGGTCGTATGGTCGTGCTCAAGGATCCTTAGCCCCCAATGGGCTAAAGGTGTGTAGCAATCGGCCAAGGCCGTGCTCAAAGGCTCTCAGCCCCCAGAAGGGCTAAGAGTGTAGCGACCGGTCAAGACCGTGCTCGATGGCTCTCAGCCCCCAGAGGGGCTAAGAGCGTAGCGACCGGCCGTAAGGCCGTGCTCAGGGACCCTTAGCCCGCAGAGGGGCTAAAAGTGCAGTGACCGGCCGTATGGACGTGTTCAAGGATCCCTAGCCCCCAATGGGCTAAAGGTGTGTAACGAGCGTCCAAGGCCGTGCGCAGGGACCCTTAACCCACAGGGGGGTTAAAAGTGTAGCGATCGACCGTATGGCCGTGTACAAGGATTATTAGCCCCCAATGGGCTAAAGGTGTGTAGCGACCGGCTAAGGCCGTGCTTTACGGCTCTCAGCCCCTAGAGGGGCTAAGAGTGTAGCGACTGGCCGTAGGGCCGTGTACGAAGGCTCTCAGCCCCCAGAGGGGCTAAGATTGTAGTGACCAACCATATGGTCGAGCTCAAGGATCCTTGGCCCCCAATGGTATATGCCTAGAGATACCTGCCCCTCAACTGCCATTGATGACGTAGGCAAGTCGGAGTTCCTCGTGGCGTCGGCTGGGAGGGGGTGTGTCTGTTGAGGTACCTTGGGGTATGTGCCATGCCTCTTCGCTCTATATAAGGGTGAGCATCCGTTGGGTGGGTCATTCGTGTTCCACAGGTTTTCACCTTTTAGAGAGAGGAAGAAGTTTTTATAGAGAGAAGCTCTGCTTCCCTTTTCCCTCTCTCCCTTTAAATTCACTGTAGCTTCTCAAGTTTTTTCTTTGCATCCTCAGAGGTTTTCTTGAAGGTCCATCCCTATCTTCAACCAGGTCTTTGAATCTTCATCGTCTACAGGTATACGCGTACGCCCCCTCGAAGCACTATTTGTTATATATTATGTCATCTTGCTCGTCTAGTAGGGACGTCCCTGATGGGCAAGCCGGCACCCAATTGGAGGGTCGTCACCCACAATTCCCCAACCTCCCGGCCTTTATTGATCGCCGGACGGTGGCTAGAGTCCCCCGAAAGAATAAGTGTAGGAAGCCGAAAAAGATTCCCTATGCCATTCCCCTTTTTGAGTCGGGCATGCCCTCATGGTCTAGCTGCGAGTACTCCTCCACCCCCAGCATTCTTAGCCCTAAGGTGGAAGTGACGTATCCTTGGGAGATCACCAGAGCTAACTATGTGCCCGACTTCCAAGTTCGCAGGATGGCGAA
The DNA here is from genome assembly GCA_017589665.1 of Selenicereus undatus. Lineage (NCBI taxonomy): Eukaryota > Viridiplantae > Streptophyta > Magnoliopsida > Caryophyllales > Cactaceae > Selenicereus > Selenicereus undatus. Next base: position 15,054,907 of record JACYFF010031959.1, read on the forward strand.
GACGAAGTCAACTCCACGCATCCAGACGCCAGACGACTTGCTGGCCCAAGGTTCAATAGGTAATCCCTGCTCAGTTCCTCCTCAGTCCAATCCGGAGGCTCAAGTTGCCTTCTCTAGTTCTAGCACATCCTCTCGGTTGGGCTCATCTAGCTCGAGCTCAGGGCACTCTTCGGGTGGTTCGTCATCTGAGGGAGCTTCGACGAGCTCCTCTCCTGAATCTTCATCAGGGTCGGGCAGCTCGGAGCTTAAACGAAAAGGCCGCTTGCCTCTTATAACCGAGATCGTGACCGAGGGGTTAGAATTCCCCAGGGTCCCAACCTACTCGGACTCACAAGACGGTTCGGGGAGTCACTTTCCTAACCCGAGGGTCATCACTAAGCTAAAGAGGTCAACCCTCGACAAGCAAGATCTCTTACTTGTCGAGTACTCCTTTGTGGTTCCTGAGCTGGACGACACTGTGAATGAGCCACCCGCCAAATGTATGGTGGTATACCGAGCAGCCCTTAACTATGGTCTTTGCTTTCCTCTACATCATGTGATTAGGGAGATTTTAAACAAGCATGAACTAGTGCCCACTCAAGTCGTGCCCACGTCCTGACACAATATTTGTTCCTTTATAGCCACTTGTGAATTACGCGGCCTAACTTGCTCGGCCCAGGCATTTAGCTTGATTCACATGGTTCAGATGGCCCCCAAGGAGATCGGGGACTTAGGGTGGTACTGTTTCAACAACAGGCCGGGCTTTATGACGGCCATTGAGAAAAAGTAGAAGCTGAAGCACTGGAAGTATGACTTCCTCTTCTTGTGCCAGGAATCGGGTTGAGGCGATGTCCCCGATTAGAATGAGGAAAAATTGGTCTGAAACCCCTTAGGAGAGCCCACGACTGAGGAACGGCAAACTGCGCTTGTTATTTCATGTTTTATATACGCGAGGATGATAGACCTCTGCCTATCCCTAGGTTCATGACCCAAGCGATTGAGTCAATGAGGGGGCCAGAGAAGAGGAGGAGCAAGTCTAGTGAGCAGGAATTGCTAAACTGGCTTCCCAAACTAAAGTTTTTTGCTAACGACTTCTTCCTTGCGGCGGCTGGCCTTCTAATCCTTAAGAACTTCACCAAAGGTACTTAGTCGTCCCAATACTACCTTGCTTCGCGTTTGGTGCTGACCTGACTTTTTGTTTGTCTTATGCAGATCAAGCGAGGGCTTGGTTGAAGGTCTTCAAGACTAGAGATGCCATTCCTGAACAAGAGGCGGCCGAGGCCACACACAGGTGGGAGGAGGAGATGCAACTTCTTGTTGCCCAGCAGGCCAAGAAGGTATGGTATACGACCTTATCTGCCTTTCCTCTTCTTTCCTTTCTCCCCCCCGTTTTTTTGTAACGTAAATGTTGAGCTTCCTCTTGCAGGCGCCCTCCCTCGTACTGTGCTGGAAGAGACCCGCTGTGAGTTTGTCGGTCCGCAAAAAGCAAAGGGCCGAGGGATAACTTGTCGAGACCGGGGCTTCATTTCCTCTACAGATAGGGGGCCGAATGTCGACCACCCGGCCGCTCATCAATTAGGGAGCCAGTCGTCAGGGGAGCGGGCCCTACTTCCTCGCACACCCTACTGCCCTCCACCAACTTCATCAAGGCCGACCCTAGCGTTAGGCTCTCTCTTGTCCAGGACATAGTCAAATCCCGGGACTTAGCGACCCCTGGGGCTTCGGACCCCCCACATGTATCCAAGAAGGAGATAGGCTTGGCCGAGGCCTTTGCCCTGGGGATGAAGGCTGTGGCGGAATGCCAATGGCTAGAGGGGCTCATTTCTCGACACCAGTGACGCTGTGCGAGGCTACATACAGACCTACAAGCTCGCGAGACCGCAAAAAAAGAATTGCAGAGTCAGCTGGAGAAGGCCGCGATTGAGGTGGTCCAAGCCAAGAAGCAGGGCTACCAGCAAGGCCGCTCTGATACCCTCGTATACCTCTGCAAGGTCGTACTACCCCTTGTGCGCAAATTCGAAGACGATCGGTATTTCGAGGCATACCTGCACTTTGTGGACGAGCGTGAGCGTGCCACAGCGGAGGGTCACGATCCTGAGGAGGTGGAGTTTACCCCTCTGTCTGAGGGTGAAGCTACTGCGGATGAGGCCACCAATCCTTTGGAAGCTAAGGCTGGCGCGTCTGAGGAGGAGCATGAGGATGGTGCAGAGCATGACGTGTAGCCCCCGTCCCCCTATCCTGTTTATGTTTATTTTCGTTATCTTAGCACCGGCTGTAAGGACTTATGTTATCAATTAATGAAAGGATGTTCTCCTCTTTTCGTCGTGTTGCCATGTTTTTATGTTTTCCACTTGTTCTTTCGTTTGCACTTGTACTCTATTCTTCCCTCATCCGCATGATAGCGACCCCCAAGGGAAAGAACAAGGGGTGTAGTCGAGTACCCCTAGCCCTCAAAGGGGCTAAGAGTATAGCGACCGGTCATAAGGTTGTGCTCAGGGACCCCTAGCCCGCAGAGGGGCTAAGAATGTAGCGACCAGCCGTAAAGCCGTGCTCAGGGTCCTTAGCCCGCAGAGGAGTAGGAGTGTAGCGGCCGGCCACAGGCCGTGCTCAAGGAACCTTAGCCCGCATAGGGGCTAGGAGTGTAGCGACCAGATGTAAAGTCGTGCTCAGGGACCCTTAGTCCGCAGAGGGGCTAAGAGTGTAGCGACCAGCCATAAGGCCGTCGTTAGGGACCCTTAGCCCGTAGAGGGGCTAAGAGTATAACGCAAACTGTAAGGCCGTGCTCAGGAACCCTTAGCCCGCAGAGGGGCTAAGAGTGTAGCGACCGGTCATGCTTAGGTTAGAGCAAGAGGCAAACAGATGTGCAGAAAGTGGCCATCCAGGTGTAGATATTCATTACATATAGAGCACGGGGTACATGCTAGAAGGGCAAAGAAGAAAGATAGCCCTAAATGTGATACTTTCTCAAGTTGTTGTTATGCCATGCCCAGGGGATGGGGGTGCCCTGGAGGGTCTCCAGTCAATATGTGCCGAGGCGGATCGGTGAAGCGACCTTGTAGGGGCCTTCCTAGTTAGCGGTCAACTTGTCGTGCTCCCCTGCGTGGGCGACACTCTTTGTTCGCCAACCCGAATGGGCTGAATTCTGACTGCGCGATTGTGTAGCCGTGCGATGCGAAGTTTATAGAGGGCCTCACGGAGAAGGGCATCGCCACGAATGGAGGGGAGGAGGTCAAGGGCTTTGAGCAGGGCGTCATTGTTTAATGTCTCTTGGAAGGTTGTCAGCTAATGGGTATGGAGGGCCACTTTGACAGGCAAGACAACTTCTGAACCGTAGGTGAGCATAAATGGGGTCTCAACTGTAGCAATATTCTCGATGGTGCGGAGGTACCATAGGACGCTGTGCAGTTCGTCCGCTCATTTGCCCTTTGCGTCCTCGAGCTTTTTCTGTAACCCATAGAGGATGGATTTGCTGGCCGCCTCAGCTTGGCCATTGGTTTAGGGATGCGCCACGGCCGTGAAGCGGGCTTGGCAACCCAAGTTATTGAGGTAGTCCGTGAGCTTGCTAGTATCAAACTGCCAACAATTGTCGAAAATCATGGCGCGAGGGATGCCAAATCTGGTGATGATGTAATGCCAGATAAACCTGCGCACCTCAGTTGTGGTCATGGATGTGACAACCTTAGCTTCGATCCACTTGGTGAAGTAGTCCACGGCTACAAAAAGGTATTTGCGTTGACCCGTAGCTTTAGGAAAAGGGCCAAGGATGTCCATGCCCCACGTGGCGAACGGGAGTGGACTGACTATTGGTGTCATAATGGTGGAGGGGACTCGTTGGATGGGCACGAACTTCTGACACTTGTCAAAAGTCCGCACCAGCATCATTGCATCCTCTCGCAAACTAGGCCAATAGTAGCCGGTTCGGATGGTCGTGATGTCTAACGCGCGGCCTCCAGCATGGGAGCTACAAAGGCCTTCATGGAGTTCCTCCAAGATCTTCCTCCCCTCCACCAGGGGTACGCATCGTAGAAGAGGTCGGGCGAAGGAGCGCTTGTAGAGAATCCCCTCGTACAAGATAAATCAATTTGACCGTCTGTTTACCTTCTCAACCTCCTTGGAGTCTGTGGGCAACGTACTGTCAGTGACGTATGCGCAGATAGGTTCCATCCATGTTGGGCTTCGGTCCAGTCATAGCACCTCATGTAAGTCAATGCTCCTTTCAGTCAGAGTCTTCCACTGGATGTTCTTCGGCTGGCTGTCATCAAAAGAGCTCGCTAGTTTGGACAGGGCGTCTGCCTGTCGGTTCTTCGAGCGGGGAATGTGCATGATGGAGAAATGCTTTAATGACCGGGTGGCTTCGTAAACCCTCTGAATGTACGCAGCCATGACTTCGTCCTTCACTTTATAGGCTCCATTAAGTTGGCGTGCTCCTGTGGGGCTCTCAATTATGAGGTCGGCTCCACTGCCATCTTTAGTGGACCAGCCATCCACGTACAAAATGTCCAAAGCTGTGGTTGGGAATCTTTCTCCGTAGGAGTCGTGCTCTCGCCTAAGAAGTCAGCTAGTGCCTGGGCCTTGATGGCCCGCCGTGGTTCGAAGGCAAGATCGTAATGTGAAAGCTCCACAGCCCACTTCAGGAGACGTCCCGAGGCGTCTAGTTTCTGCAGGACGTTCCTTAGGGGCTGGTCGGTTAAGACCAAGATCTTATGGGCTTCAAAGTAAGGCCTTAGCTTCCGACTAGCCATTACTAAAGCGTACGCAAACTTCTCATTGAGGGGTTAATTCATCTCTGCGCTCGCCAGGGCGTGGCTTACGTAGTACACTGGTATCTGCTCCCGGGCTCACTCAGCCACAAGCACCGCACTGACCGCGTGTTCAGACACAGCTACGTACAACACCAGAACTTCTCCTTCCGCAGGGCTGGCAATTTTGGGAAGATGAGCCAAGTATGTCTTCAAAGCCTGAAAAGCCTCATCCGCCTACTCATCCCAATTGAAATTGTTCCGCTGGCGAAGGACGCGGAAGAAAGGCTGGCACTTATTTGCAGAGCGGTATGCAGCCAATCAGGCGCTGCACCTCCCACACGTTCTGGGGCGGTTTCATGTCCAGGATGGCCTGGATCTTATCCGAATTTGCCTCGATGCCGCGGTGACTGATCATGAAGACGAGGAATTTGCCTGACCGAGCCCTGAAGACGCACTTCTTCGGGTTGAGCTTCATGTTGAACGCTCAGAGTATCTCAAACGTCTTCCGTAAATCACTACCGTCGTCGTCGTCGACCTTGCTCTTCACGATCATGTCATCGACATATACTTCCATGGTTTGTCCGATGAGAGGTTCGAACAACTTGTTGACCAGGCACCGGTATGTTGCCCCAGCATTCTTTAGACCGAAAGGCATCACTTTGTAGCAGTGGAGGCCACGGACTGTGATGAACGCCGTTTTCTCCTGATCCTCAGGGCATAGGGGTATTTGGTGATACCCGGAGAAAGCATCCATGAAGCTCAATAAGGCATGACCGGTTGTGGCATCCACCAGTTTGTTAGTCTTTGGCAAGGGATAGCCATCCTTTGGGCAGGCTTTGTTTAGCTCTGTAAAGTCCACGTACATCCTCTAGGTGTCGTTTGGCTTCTTGACTAATACGACATTCAAGATCTACTCGGGATACTGACACTCTCAAATGAAGCCCACATCCAACAACTTCTGGACCTCCGCACTAGCCGCGGCTGCTCGTTCGGCGCCTATGTGGCGCTTCTTCTAAACAACCTGTTTGTGCCGAGGGTCCGCATTTAATCATTGTTCCATCACAGTGGGGGCGATGCCGGACATCTCTTCTGGTCCAAAAGCGAAAATGTCCTTGTATTCTCGCAAGAGGGAAATTAGGGACGACCGTCCCGCGGGCGCGATATTGTGCCCAAGCTGCATGCTGCGCTCGGGTCGTCCCTCCTCAAGCGGTAAGGATTCCACCATATCTGCGATTTCGGTTGTTGCCTTAGGGGCTCGGAAGAGGCGAAGGTGTGAATTACCAACGTCTCAGGGTCCAGACTAGTCGGCCCTTCCTTTGCCCACTTCTCCATCTGGGGTGATCCTTTGATCTCACGATCTCTGGTCCGTTCAATGAGGGGCTTTATGCTCACCAGGTAGCACTCATGTGCCGTCCGCTGGTCCCCGTGGAGCTCACCCACGGCCCCGTCGTTCGCTTCGTACCGGAGTTGGAAGAGATAAGGAGCGACGACAACCTTCACTTTGTGGAGGGTTAGCCGCCCGATTATGACGTTGTAAGTCATGGGTACGTCAACAACCAGAAAATCAACCTCTAGGCTTTTGAATCTAGTCTTGTCCCCAAAGCACACCGGGAGGCAGATCGTTCCCGTGGAATGCACCTCTTGCCCCCCAAAGCCTAGGATATGATTTACCATAGGGACGACATCACGCCCTGGTTGCGCGAGCCTCTGCAAGCAATCCCAAGTTATGATATCCACGGAGCTGCCCGTGTCGACCAGGATTCGCCGCACAATTACACTGGCGATTTTCATCTCGACCACCAGAGGGTCGTTGCGAGGGGAAGCGAAGCGTGGAGCACTCTTGCCCCCCAAATACCATCGTGGGCACTGTTAGGCAGGGTCCTTGTTCCATGATGAGCACCTTCTGCGCATTTCTAAGTTGGGCTTTCCATGCCGAGCGAGTTATCCCTTCCACGTAGCCACCTGCTATGGTGGCCACAACTTCCGTGGAACATTCCTCATCCTGCGGCTGGGGCAGACCAAGGTTCTTATCCTATTGAAGGAACGGCAGGCCTTTCTTCAAAAATCGATCAATTTTCCCCTTGTCGGCGAGCTCGTAGAGAGCTTTTTTCAACTCCCGACATTCGATCGTGGTGTGCCCGCTTTGCTCGTGGAATTCACATTACTTCTGAGGAGTCTGAGGTCTGGAAGGTGCGGTCATAGGAGGCGGTCAACGCAACATCGGGTGTCATCTAACTTCCATAAGGATGCTTCTTGCGTCGGTGGTGAATCGGGGGTCAGGTGCCACGAACGGCGACTTCCCATCTTGAGGAACGGGGTTACTTCCAGCACGGTTGAAACCCTTGTCCATAGGAGCCTTCATCTTCTTCAAAGCATTTGAACCGTCGGTGCAAATCTCGGTAGCTCGGATGAAATCCGCAGCCTTCCTTAAGGCCTCAGCCAATGTCGTCTCCTTCGTTTCTGCCAAAGAGAATTTGAAGCGTCCACTCTTCAGGCCGTTCAAGAAACAAGTGTATGCTACTCCGTCCTCCAAGTCCGGAGTCAGCACCGCTTCTTGATGGAAGCGTTTGACAAATTCAACGAGGGATTTTTGCGACCCCTGCTTGATCTTCAACAAGTGGATGCTAGTTTGCCTCTCCTTGCGACTAGCAATGAACTGGCTGACAAATTTTTAGGCAAGATCTTGGAAACAGCTCACATTCACCGGGGATAAACCGTTAAACCAGGACTGCGCCACTCCCTCCAAGGTGGCAGGGAAGTAGCGGCAGTAGGATGCATCATCCACATCTTGCGCATACCTTTGGGCCTTGTAAACACCCAGGTGTTCTTCCGGGTTTGTGGTCCCGTCATAGAGGTCCACTGCTGGCACCTTGACCTTCCCACAGTGCTGAGCATTGATGATCTCGGCACTAAACTGGGTAGAGAAGGGCGGCACGGCTGGCCGAGCAGCTGTCCCACACACCTTGATGGGTGTGGCCGGGCGGTGCTTGGCCTCGACCAATGACGGACTCTGGTCTTAGCCATGCCGCAGTACCCTGGGGGGAGAGCGGTCCCTCAGGCGCAACTCCTAACCGTGTGTCCCTTTGTGAGGCGGGCTGCGGGTACGGTGGCGGTAAGTGTGGCGCTCTGAACTGGGACGACGTCTGCTTGAGCTCTTTTTACGTGGACATGAAGTCTGTTTCTGCGCCTCAAGCCAAGCAGTCCGTCGAGAGTGCATGGCGTAGGGGGTTGAAGTCGTTGCCGAGATTGCAGTTGTCCCCCGTACGGGTCGGCCAACGAGGTCCAAGGCTACGTGCCCCCCTTGTCGTCCGGTAGGGCTGTGGTAGCTCCTCTTTGACCGCTCGACTTCACGGCTGCGTTTCATGGGACGGAGGGACGGATTCCCTTCCGGTTGGTTGGAGGGCTCGCCTTGTACCCACGGAGGTTCAAGGGGGAGAGAGGTTCGGCCGCGCCCGTCCCCTCCAGAGATCTCCGGACTTGCTCGGTAACCTGTCGTGTGATGGCGTCGACCATTGTGGACATGAGACCCTTCAGCGCGCCCACCGTGACATAAGTCTCATGTTCCTAGGGTGACACCCCAACTAGGCGAGGGCTTGCCCGGGAACTCTCGCTAGCCTCTTCTATCATGAGCGGTGCAGGAGGTGTCCGCGGCTGGGGCTTTATCCCGGTGAGTCCGTGCCTGTGTTGCTTCACTCACTACCATCATGACCGCGCCTTCCCCACAGACGGCGCCAATCTGCTCCCGAAGAGAATCGCTTTGCGTATGGTTATTGATTCCGTGGGGCAAAGGTACGGGTTTATTTGACAGCTAGCGATCAACACATCGTCGTCCTCGGCTCTCCGTGACCCAACTTGCAAAAAGGGCAACCTCCGGGTTGTTGACCGGGGAACGCCTATCCGATGGTCAAGTCAGTTGAATGGCCAAGTTAAAGGGAAAGAATGCTATAGCAGGTCAATATCTGCGGTTGCTAACCCCTTTCCCGAGGAAAATAGATCATTATTTACAGTCGTCTTTAGAAAAGGGTAGGATAGTAATTTTACCTATAGTGCCCGTATGGGCTGCCGGTCTTGGAGCAATAGGGCTCAGAAGAAGCCTCTAGGGTTGCATTCCGGGCCCCTGAGTCAGCATGGGCCTGAGGGTGACCTTGGGATGATACCCCTCTGGCCCATCAATTCCTGTAGGTTCCTGGTCTGAAAAATGGCGATGTAAAAATCCATTTGGGGAAAATCCGAGTTTTCCCCAATCACCAAGTAATATGCAACTTTGCAATGTAAATGGGTATGGTCTAATAGGTTGTCTAATTTCACTTCTAGATTTTAATGGTGACAAATAATGTAACTAATTAAATATCAAACTTTTTATCAAATTGGATAGATTTAATTTGTATGATTGAATAGTTTCAAGATCGAAAATAATTTACGACATAAATAAAATGCACTATAAAATAACACAATAAAATAGACACAGGATAGAGTATTCGGTTCAAATAAAGCATAGAGATCTATTATTAGAAAAATGAGATTCAAACCTTAAATTTTGATATACTTAAATTTTCAATCTAGATCAATGAAGACCAATTTTTTCTTCGTTTAACAATGTTAAGTCAAAACTTAAAAGACACGATATATGAAACCAAATTTGAATTTTCTAAACCAACCAAATCAGTCTGAATTCATCACATTTAGGAATAGAAGAGTCAAAATCCAAAAAAGTTTTTCCACCTTCCATGTGGCCAATTTAATTTATACCTGCGGAAACTTCAGCCGCAGAAGTAGTCAAGGCTATTCTTCTTTTGGTGCGAATCAGATTGGCCGATCTAATTTTTGTCTTTAAAAATCGTTTTCCTGAATTTTTTTTTAGTACGAACGTCACAGATTTTGTTACAAGCCATTCAATGTCATGAAAGAATAACGGTCACATAATTACATTATAATTATCATTGATTTAACAGTTATAATGGGATTAATTTAGTATTAATTAACTTATTCAATGTCATGATTATGTTACAAGCTCTGCACTATTATAAAAGAAGGTCATTAGATAAGGAAAAATACACAACAATAAAAGACAAAACATTCCCTAGATAAATCTACTCTCTGCCCTCTCCCTCATACTCATCTAGCCTTCTCAAGATTTGGAATTGGAGTGTGGACTCGTCGGTGACTCTAATAGCCACCTAACTCGTGGGTAGCACTCAATAGACGAGATATGTGCAAAGCTTTCACATTTTCACATCAAGATAAGTACTAATTTTCTACTGTGGTATCAGAGCCTTGTTTGTCTGATGCTAACCCCGAAAGAGCTATGTGTAATAAATCTTGGTTGTGATTATGATTAGAATGCTAATATGTGTGATCATAGAACATGAATCTCAGTTCACATGCTAATGTTTATATGCTAAAACTAGCATGCTAATTAATTGTCATACTATTCTGTGTGACTAGAATATATGCAAAACCTAGATTAATGCTTATTTGCTAAAATTTATATGCCTCATATTATCATGTTATTCTGAGTCTGTGTCAACATAATATGATATTGAGCTATTATGTGTAATGATCCTACATGTTTTTATATGAATCAAGATGATTATATGTTAAATAAAAAAAAGACACAATGCCCCAACCAAGACCACTCCTTGTCCCTAACAACTCAAATCTTGAACTTAAGACTCTTGTATGTACCCTCCCCAACTTAGATTTGGCCACACCTCAGTACCCACGGACCCAGAACACACACACCAAAAAAAAATGTCAAAAGACAAACCTGAAACTCATTAGTGCTGCCGGAGGGGCAACGCGTGTGAATAACGTGCCGCCAACAAAGACGATCTTGGTCGTTTTCTTCCTCTAAACGCCACAATAGCCATACTCACATTTTGAATGGAACATGAAACAACAAAGCAGATAGAATATGAGTAGGTGGCTTTTTTTTTTCTTTTTCAAATATTTCATTTTTGACTTTGTGAATCTAAAAATGAGTTTGAATATAAACTCCATAGAAGACATGAAAAAAGTGGTATTTACGAAGACAAAAATGTCTTGAGGAAAAAAGTTAGTTTCCTTAGAAAAATATTTTTGAGGACGATGAGGAGAACACTAGAAGGCAAATTGTAAGGGGAGAAAGTAAACGTTGTGATAATCTAATTTCAAATATCTGGGGAGATTTCTTCTTGAAGAGAAATAAAATTGTATCAAAATTATGGATAGCTCACATAGTCTATAGACTATAAAATATATTTCCAAATAATTACATGTATTTTATTATATGCTCGTCATCTATTTTGGCAATTTTTGAAAGCTGTCAAATTTTCAACCCCCCCCCCCTCGATCTGGGATTAAGGGTAGTAATATCTAGTAAAACATTTCGAATTCTCATGTTACTAGTTCAATATTGATACAGAAAAATATATTAAACTTGCTTATATTAAAATAATATGTATATTTTCACAATATTGGAAATACCTACTAATTAAGACCCAAAAAAAAAAGTTATATTGTTGTGACTTGTAAATTCCAATAAAATGAAGCTTGCCTTGCATTGTGCTTTCCTACGCCACCAACAATTACAAATTTACAATAACAGCACTAGGAATGCAAAGAATGATATCTTTCAATTCCCACAAATTACTCGGTGGTATGGCCACTAGGTAGCTAATAGTTGTGGATGATCAATGATGGTTAATTTTGCCCGACACAAAAATTATATGATATACGTTTTTATTCGGAAGATCATGAGAGTATTCACTATTCCTTAATCTTATTCGATCGGAAGATCATCATTAAAAGTAGCTGAAACTTAGATTGTAGATGCTGTAAGATTTGTTTCTTACAATTATTTTTTTAATTCCCTTGTAACCTCAATGAGGTTGGAACCTTTCAAAGCAACTAAACCGCAGAGTTGGACTATTGCAAATTCCCTTGCATACTTATGACCTCCCTCCACTAAGAATCGTTATGTCACCGAGACAATCAGGTCTATAAGTCTATCATATAATAGTTGATAAGTTGAACCGGCTGGTCTGAATCATCATCAAATGCCCATAATGGGCAATAAACACACCCCAAATTAAAGTCCCTCTTTGTCTCACAACTTAAACATTTATTGTAGGCATCTTATAACTTTTTTATTTATTATTTTTTTTGAAAAAGGCAAATATATAGTAACTTAATTAACCCTTTTCACAAGAGTTATACCCAAATTACCATCTCACAAGCATAACTCTTATGAGAAAAATGATTGTCATTTAACTTTTTATGTATGTGCTTTTTCTTTTTCCTATAAGGGAAAGAGATCATTGTACATTGACGTTCAAATTAACCAAAAAATCTAAACATAACCATGGAATATGGCCAATTTTCATCATAAAATCAAATAAAAGAGCACGGTGGTGCAACCAGGCTGATATAATTGAAGCTTGATCTACTATATTTGGACTCGATTTGCCAAACAACAAATTCAAAATCAAACTTTGACTAAATCAAGCTCGAGCTGATATTTGACTAACCCAAGACCACTCAACCCGTTAAACATCCTGCCCACATCTTTATATATTAAATGCTGGAATAGGTGAGCGCTTCAAAATTCAGGATTACACATTTCCTGCTTTTTCATGCACTCCCGCCCAATTGCTTCCGTGCAGGAGTTCAAATTTGAAGGGCCGCCCACTTAATGTGGAGAAGTGGAGTAACCAACCAAACAGCAAAAAAATAAAAAATAAAAAATCAAGTTACAGCTGCCCACACGTTTTGCAACCAAATCTGTTGCCAAAAAAAAAAAATTAATTCACCTCTGTAACTCCCACGTTCCAAACCTAAACATCCAATTCGAGTACAACACATCCAAACCTCAAACTCTCTGCAACATATTCCTCTCATTCTACAGATACCTAAAACTCACGAGCCATATTCATATCCACCTCTCTGCTGGCCTTCTTGCACCTATTCCATATTGGTGATTATCATCAAAAGGTACTATCTTTTTACATCGTTTAAACAACAATTCTGTAAACATTCTAATTACTGTCAAAATATTCATATTAGTGACTCTTACCAATACAGACTCGAATTGATAATTGCGTGTTGGGGGAATACTGCATACAATCTTTCCGGTTATACATGTGATCACAATCATAGTTTATCACAAGGTACCCTCTTCGTACTTATAGATATCTCATTGTTATCATTGTTCAAACGATTGTATCAACATGTTCTGATTTTTGACTTATTATGAGACAGATTGGGATCAATATTTACATGTGGTAATACTAAGAACAATCTGTTCACTTATACACCTCATTCTATCCACAGTTTACCAAATTATTCAGTCAAACATGTTCATAGGTTCTACCCTTCTTATAACAATTTTTGATCAATAACAACTGCATGTTCAGGACACTTGGAACCAGACAAACTCCGCAATCAATTTACAAACAGAGGTATGACAGTTCCCTTCCCCACCTAACAACACTTTAAATGTGTATATGTCAACATCTTCTTCCTTTCACACCATCTAATGATTGTTCAGACCAAAACAACGACAGCAGACTCCCACGTTTGTGTAGAGGTACAACTTACAACATCAAGGCAAAACTAATATTGGCTGTGTAAATTCTAGGTATGTATTACCCTCCCCAACACCCAACCATATATGTGCACAAAAATAATTACGCAAATACTGCTCAAAACCTAGCTAATGCAAACGTAGATGTATAGATTATACATACATACATACATATGAAAATTACTATATAATATATATGTATATATATAAAAATATATATATGTTGGTATGTATATACATATATATATATATATATATATATATATATATATACAT
>JACYFF010031959.1:15138466-15184269 GCA_017589665.1 Selenicereus undatus
CCTCTCCATCTCCTCAGCTGAAACGCCTTCACCTCCATTGTTACCAACCTGTCGCAGCCTCAGTCGCGAAGCAACACTCTCCTCAGCTCCATTTCAGCTTTCCCTCTCCATCAATGGCACCGCAGCGTGGGTCCCGTGGTCGTGGAAGAAGAGGTTCTGGGTCTTCAGCTTTCCCATCTCCATCTCCTCTAGTTCGAAATAGCAACGCTCGTGCTCATCCATCAGGTATGTCAACTTGAGTGGTTCGAAAAGCTTCTGAAATCTTAACTGTTCGAAAAGCTCAGTCTTCTGTGCGAGTTGCGATTGTGCCTCTGTTTATCTTCAAGCTCTGGCTTCTTTGCAGCTGTGCTCCCACTAACAGAAGATTTGAGGCTCCCATTTATATTTTTGTAAAGTTGAATCTAATTCATCCTCAATTATGTTGAGTTGTTGACCCATTCAGTTTGTCTTCCTATTTTGATTTACAAATAAAAGGACTTGTATGCTCTGTTTGTGTAAGGAATTGATCCTTGAGTTGAGTACTTGAGTGCTATGTTTTACTTATAGGCTCCATCTGAACTGGTGTTCGAAATAATTTAGGCTTTTTTCTATATTTTTGTGATGCTTTATGTTCATAAATCATAAATTCATAAATCATAATGCTTTGTGTAATGCTTTTTGTGTAATCATTTAGTTTGTCTTGAATCTTGATAGTTGATAGATTAAAAGACATAAAGACCAATATTGATTGACAAATACAAGGACTTCTTGTATAGTTGACTTAGTGGTATTTGAAATTTTGAATCTTGTAAATTGTAAATCTCAAAGGAACATGAACAGAACTTTGGTCGTAATTGTAAATTAAATTGATTATCCAATATAGTTAATGTTTATGTAAGTAAAGAGTAGCAGAAGGGGAGCCTTGGAGCAACGGTAAGGTTGTCTCCGTGTGACCAAAAGGTCACGGATTCGAGCCGTGGAATCAGCCACTGACAAAGTCAGGTTAGGCTGCCTACAATTCACCCCCTAGGGTGCGCCCCTTCCCCGGACCCTGCGGAAACGCGGGATGCTTGTGCACCGGGCTGCCCTTTATGTAAGTAAAGAGTAGCAAATAGCCAAGTTCAGTTATGAAGAAAATTAGTATATATGATAATGTATGTCGTAATGTAGATAACTAGATATAAATTTCAAGCTTTGGTTTTGACCTCAAAATATTATTAGTGAACTCAATTCCCACCTAACTATATTTCTATTCTAACTTCAGTAACTTGTAATAATTTGTTTTCATGTTAGTAACTTATATTTTTCTTTTCTTTTTAATAACTTATATCTTTCTTTAATTTTTGTAGGGAGCTCTACCCCTAGTACGCCATTTACAGTTGAGTTAAATGATGATTCTTCTTCAACAAAGAAAAGGCGGTGGACCTCTAGTGTGTGGAAGCATTACAACATAAAAGAAGGCAAGCATTTTTCTGATGCCAAAGATCGCACTTATTGTAAGTACTATAATGGATGACCTATTAATGCAGATTCTAGCAATGGTACATCTAACTTTAGGCGTCATACTGAAACTTGTAGTGCACGTGTAAGTGGTGATGTGGGTCAAATGATGATGGCTAAAGATGGGAAATTGGTTAGAAAGTTCAATCGACATGAGTATAAGGAATTGGTTGCACAAGCCATAATTAAGCATGGGTACACCTTTACATTTGCCGAGCATGAGGGAAACCGAACAATTCATATTTATTTGACTGAGAATTGTGTTCCAATATCTAGAAATACAGCCAGAAGTCATTGCATAAAGATTCACAAACATGAAAAGCAAAGGCTTAAGGAATCATTAGGTCTACTTACAAGTAGAATTTGTGTCACTTTTGACTTGTGGACTTCATGTGTGGGCCATGGTTTTCTCTCATTGACAGCTCATTACATTAATGACAATTGGAAGTTACATTCTAAGATTCTAAACTTTGTGCATTTGCCCCCTCCTCATAATGCAAGTGCTTTGCATGACAAAATCCATGATCTTTTAAAGGAGTGGAAAATTCATAAGAAAGTGTTCACCATCACATTGGATAATGCTAGAGCAAATGATAATATGCAAGACTTGTTGCGTGATACTTTGAATGTGCATGCTCGATTACCTTGTGGTGGTGAATTTTTTCATATTCAATGTGGTGCACATGTGTTGAATTTGATTGTTAAGGAGGGTTTGAAATTAATTGATGTTGGGATAATTAAGGTGAAAGACTTGGTGAAATATGTGACTGGTTCTGAAGGTAGGAAATTGAAATTTGAGGAAATTGCTTTGGGTCTTGGTATTGATTGTGCAAGTACTTGTTTAATTTTCAAGGAATTTAAGCTGAATTGTTTAATTTCCAAGGCTTGTTTTGGTTATGTGATGTGGAGCATCAATGCCGTTTTCTGCACACTTCATATCCACTTAAATTGTTTATTTTTGGAATGTCGAGTACTCCGGATGTGTGATCCGTTGAGTTGTACTTTGCATTTCTTTTCTATTAGTAAACTTTATTGAATGGTTTACTCCGGGCGTGTGGCCCGTAGAGTTGTGGTCTCCGGTGTATAGCCGTTGAGTTTTATTTGATTTATCCTTTTTTGCTTGTATTCGATGCAGGGGATTTAATGTAAGGCTTTAAGCCTGAAAAATGGTCAGTTTTTAGAAAAAATTCTGTTCGCTTCGCCCCAGGAACCCCGAACGTGTGGCCCATAGAGTTATAATCTCCAGCGTGTAGCCATTGAGTTTGATTTGATTTATCCTTTTTTGCTTGTATTCAATGCAGGGGATTTAATGTAGGGCTTTAAGCCTGAAAAATGGTCAGTTTTTAGGAAACTTTTGTCCGCTTTGTCCCAGGAATTAAGAAACACTAACACTCCTAGTCCTAGGGTTTGGAGGGTTGTTACAGATGCTCATATTTACTATAATTTTCTTTTACTCTTTTAATCTTTAAATTGACAAAAATACTTACAATCTTCTTAATGTAGGAGAAGTATTACAAAAAGACTTTCAGATATCCAAGCATCTATTCAAGGTGAAGGTTCTACCTCCCAAGGAACGCCACTTCCTCAACTGTCGATGGAAACTCAGATGATTATTTGGAAGGAGGTTGTTGGTCTCACCAAGAAAGGTAAAATTTTTGGATTTGAAATGGAATATTCATGTGCTTCTATTACCGATTCACCTACTACCACTAAAGTTTCTATTGAACTATTTGAAAAGGAGAAACAATCAAAGAAAAAGTTAAAAAAGAGGTTGCATCGGGTCGAGAAAAAACTATCTGAGACCACAAAACTTGTAAAAACTTTGATGCAACAAATGAATTTTACAATTCCAATATCCACCAATATTGGTGTTGAAAATGGTGGAATTGGAAGCACTAGTGGTAGTAATGGTGAGGATGAAGATGAAGATGAAGATGAAGATGAGGATGAAGATGATGATGATGATGACGACGGCAATAATAAAGATCAACAAGAGAATAAGGATGCAGATAAGAATGACAAATGATTTGTATGGTAACAATGTTTGATGACTTGACTTGTGATTTGAAACACTTTAAAAGTAGCTGAATTATTGTAATTTAGACTTATATGTTTAACATAAAGATATTCATGTTAGATCTTAGTTCAGTTATTATGTAATATGAAACTTTGGTTGTTATGGAAGTATGAATGTGGTTGTCACGCCTATATAAATGTGTGGTCATAGTTTTGTAAATTCAGGGAGATGATTATATTTCAAATGTACTTCTCAAGCTATTACTTAAAAAAAGGTCACAAAAGCAGTCATAAATTATTCTTCAATTTTCAAAATCAGTCACAAAAATGGTCACAACGAAGCATAATTTCCAACAAAATTAGTCATAAATGCAGTCACAAAGGACCGCGGTCACAATGTCAGTCACAAATATTTTTTCACCATACCAAAATTAGTCACAAATATGGTCACAAGAATGGCACATTTTCAACAAAATCGGTCACAAAGTCAGTAGCAACACACGCCAGTTACAATCGCGGTCACAAATTATGTCACTCACATCAGTCACAAAATCGGTCACAATTCATATTCGGTCACAAAGTCAATCACATGTTCGACTTAAATTCTCACCGCGAAAGCCGTCTAGAAAATGGTGTGGAAGAAAAAGGTAGTCATTAATTCGGTCACAAATAGCGACCACACCATCAGTCACAAATTGCGTCTCAATTTCTGACTGAATCAGTCACAAATTCAATTTCCAACCAAGGATTTTGTGACCGCAGGAATCGGTCACAAAGGCGGTCATAAACATCATTTGTGACCGATTTTTCACAATTTGTGACCGCTTTTTCGGTCACAAATAGGCGACTTTCTTGTAGTATATCCCCCTTTTTTTCAGGAGTTTCTACCTATAAGATGAGGTAATCACTAGTTCTAAGAGAAAGAAAGGTGTTCCACTGAGGAGGTGTTGTCACTCCCTGGTGTCTTGGCTAGTAGCTCCACTTTGCCTAAATTGCTTCCCCTTCAAACCCTTAACTTCAGCGGTTTAGCCCCATCATACCCTTTTTGCAAGTCCTCATGATTGAAATTCTTGCATTTTGCATAAGTTGTGGAGAATAGAGAACCCTATCAAGCCTATGGTGGTTTGTATGATTGACATGAATATTAAGTACCCAATTTTAAACATCTAAACACATTGAGAAAAGCGTTCCACTTTATCCCAAAGTCCTAATGTGAGGTTCTACTAGTCACGCTTGCTCACCACTAATTAGGAGACCTCTTGTCTTACTTCGTGATTTCAAGATAGGATGTTTGGTGTGTTGCATTTGGTAGAGTAATTTATATATAGTGGTGCATGTGTGATTGGAGGTTCATCTCCATATTGAGTATTCAAGAGTTAGTCTTCCATAAGAACAAGTAAGAGATAAGTATGGAGGAGTCAATAAACCTATATTTTGATATCATTTTAGCCCCTATTTGATCCATTTTTCCACTAGTTTTGTATTGGATCTTAATGAGAAAGGGTCAAATTTATCTCATTGAGTCCATATTGTGCTTATAAAGTGGTTTCCTTATTTCCAAGAGTTTCTGCCTATACGATGAGGAAATCACTAGTTCTAATAGAAATAAAGACCATGGGGATGAGTTTCGAGGAGGAAAATAGGTTCAATGAAATTTCGAATGCCAAAAAAGGAAGACTCAAGAGCCCATGATAGTGTGCGGTTAGCCGTGCACTATGGCACAAACATGTAGAAATCCTAAAATGAAGACTCAATTTCCTGAAGTTGCGCACGGGCAACCGTGCTACGTGTGTGGTAGTGCATGGTTTTTGCATTTTTCCGGTTTTTGCATTATTAAAATAGTTTTTGGACTTTTTTGAGGAGCATCTTTAGTCTATCAAGAAAACACTTCTTTCGAGGGGATTTATGGGGTTTATTAGGGATATTTCGAACTCTTTTGCATTGAATTTGTCACTATTGAAGATTGTTTGATGATCATTATTGCGTTCAATCCAAGTTTGTGCCTCAATTATCTCTTACTCTATTATTGATTTTCTAGGCTTTTGTGTTCGTCAAGTTTATCAACTTAGGTTTTGCTGTGGTAGTTGTTTATATGCTAAATTTACCAACTTGGGTTGGGATTAACGTCGGCTATGCCTAGTCAAATCATGATTTAGCCCCAAATCTTACTTGACCCATGTTTGTGTTATTGAATTCTACTTCGCTCATCATGTGTTTGATGGATTGTGTGGAAGAGCATTCATCTATTTGTATTAGGGTTTAGGGGAACATTGAAAGACAAAACCTTCACCTAGCATGACTCAATAGATGATTAGGATTTTGATATAAAAATAATTAAAGTTCTCATTGGGATTTGAGATTGTGGATGTTGTAATCCTTTGACTTTTAGCCGCAATAAGGGACTATATTTTTAGGATTAGTCCTCGACCCTTGATAGGAGGGGATAGGTTAAATTGACAATCTATCCACTTTGCTTGCAAGTTTTGATTTGCTAGCATAGTTGTGTTGTTAATTACAACCCGAGTGCGTTAATCCTCTGATTTCGTAATCACATTCTTAGTTATTATCATTTTCTTAGTTGATAATTGAATTTTCAAACTTGATTCGCCTAGATTGAGGAGATTAATTAGTTTGGTAGTTGAAAGCAAGTTTCACATGAATATGACCCATACTTGCCATTGCTTAGACCTGTCAATTAGGGTGGGCGGGTTAAACACGAGTCAGATGTATTCGAATTCTGGTAAAATATGGGTTAAGTGCATTTCGGGTTTAGGTAAAACACGGCGAGGTGTATTTCGATTTTACAGGGTTTCGGATCAACCAACAGGTTTATAGCGCCTTTTCTATGAGTTATTTTTCTTTTTTCAAAATCAAAAATTATACATGTTTATGACTCAAAATTGTCAATATTTAATGAAAAGGCATAATAATTGTAATTTCACAAAAGAATATTAAAAATATTCAAACTTTTTATTATAATAGATGAACTTCTTGTATGGGCAAGTGAAGAATCAAGCCCCATTTGATTTTGAATAGATCGACCCGTATATTAAAAGGAGGTCAATAGCAGGTCGGCCAATTATGGGGCAGCCCATCTAGAGTATTTTAGTGGATTGTAGCAGTTTAACCGCTAATAACATATTCAATAATTTAATATTTTTATTAACTAACCTGCCAATATCCAATTAGGTAAAACTCTATTAATGGCCAGACCCTAATACAAATATGGCTAACCGTTTTCCTCCCACTAGCAACATAGTTCAAGACTAGTTAGAATGAAACCAAATAAAATTGAATAAAAGAAGTACAAGATATTATCTTGCAGTTATAACATCAAAATTTTAAATTATTACAACTTAGTTAATTTAAAAAATAATTAGACATATTTGTTTAACTAAGTATATAATGGTATGACTTACGCATCTTTAATGCTTGTCTTCTTTTAAATTAGTTTTTTTAAAAAGATTAGATAGTTATTTCATGCAATTTTATACACATTTTTGACGTTTTCCATTTAAAGGTTGTATACGATATTATTTTCAGAGAATGGAGAAGAAAAATGAGGTTATTATTGCTTAATTTATAAATAGATGCAATACTTATGTAATATCTTTTTAACTATTCGATAAAAATGACTAACCATTATTGTTAAAAGGGTTAAATTAGAGAAAAATAAAAAAACTAAGGATATAATCTTCGAGTCAAGCGGGCAGGTTTGGGTTCGGGTCGGGCTTGACCCGCTAATTTGTGAATTTTTTGGGTTTGGTTTATTTCGGGTTCTGGGCGAGAAAATTGTGTCCAAAGCCAAAATTTCTGGGTAGGTTCGCGTCAGGTCATTTTTTGACAGGTTTATCATTGTTAATTACATTGGCACGATGCACTTGTGCTAATTTTCTCAACAACTTATCATCAACATTCTACATATTTCAGCACATTTCAATACAATTCAACACTTGTTAAAAGTATATATGGATTAGATTGTGATTAAACTCAATCACCTAAGTAGTTGTCAATAATTGGACTTATTTTATTAATAAAGTGTTTAGTCACCAATAGTGCTAAATATTGTACCTCTATTCACCTAGGTTACAGTGATCTTCGAGTTTTTTTTTTTTGGTGCTTTAATATGATTTTGTGTAGCTTTGTAGGTAATAAGCAGATCAGAAAAATGTTCGAAAATTGAAGGTGGAATAGATGATTTTTCATTTATAAGCACGGCGACCTAGCTCTTTTGCAAGTCCAGCCTGGTGCTCATTTTATCCCCAAGCTAGAAATCAATGCCCCGCTCTTTTTCGAAACTCCAAGTCAAGTCCAGCAGATCATACCGCGATTATCATGTGATAGTTGGAAAGTCTATGATTGAAGCTATAAAGGAATTGAAGGAATATAGCATTAGAGTCCCTTTCCAAATCAATGAAGAAATTAGAAATTAACAGTTGAGCACAATTAGGAAAGTGGGAAAATTACTTGAAATATAAGAGATCTATTGCAATTAGGAAAGTAGAAGTTTTTTTTTTTTTTTTTTGGAAATTAGAAAATCTAGAGTGACTAGGAAAACACGTGGGTTTGCTACTAGTATAAATATAGTCATGGGTGCACTTTAGAAAATTATCAAAATGTCTTTCCCTATTAGGTATAGGATTAGTTCATAGAATTTGAGAGATTACCGTAATTTTAGGAATTCTTTCGAGTTGAGTTTAATTTCATGTTTTCTTTAGTTCCAGTTTTAATTCAAGTTTATTATTCTAGTTTTAGTTTCAAGTTCAAGTTTTAATTCAATTTTGTAGTTTCAATTTTTAGTTTGATTTTAGCTTCTCCAAAAAATTCTCTCGATCAAAGTTTCAAATTTTACTACTCCCTTTGGTTTATGGTGGATGTTGAATTTTCATGATTGGCACCCATCGAAGATTCATTATTCTCCGTTGGCTTTTAAGCATATATGGTAATGTTTTTCCTTTAGCTTACCTCTTATTTAGAATTTATTATTTCGTTAATAGTTGTGGTACTTTATGTGATAGTTGTTTACTTCATAGTTTTAATCATGTTTAGATTAGTTTCAATTTTTGTTAGTTGAATGTTTATTTACTGCGCGCTTTCCGTCTAATTAATATGAGTTAGTTTTAGTTGTAGTGGCTAAGATCCAACTCTGTCCCTATGGATTCAATCCTCAACTAGTTCGCTTAACAGCCATAAGCTTGCGGTAAAATTGCACATCAATAGGTTTATTATTGTAATTATAAATTTCCTATTATTTTGAAGAGATTAGTTATGATTTAACTACATAAATTTGTCATGATTTTTAAAATTACATACTTATCTTAAGAACCTAATAAATTGACACACAATATTTTTGAAAATAATTCTAATAAAAAATTAATAATTATACCAACAACTTCCTATTGTCGTTTATATTAGCAACCACTCCAAATGTACTAACAAAATGAATACTAAACTTCTACTAACATGATATGGTGTAACAAGCTACAAAATATGACCATGAAAATAAGAGTTCGAATAATAAAAGTTGAAATGAACTAACCATAATGTGTTGGTATACTTTTAGTAGATATTTTGTTACTGAGAATACATTTTTTTATATTAATGTAACTAACTATCCCATCCTTATTTTTTTTACCCTATTTATATTAACTTTTAAATAAAATAATATGGCAATCTGTTACATCTAACAATATAGAAAACTCGTAATGTTGATATTAGCGAGTTCAAACAGCAGATATATTTGCCAATATTTGTATCTTATACATAACAATTAAAAACCCAGTTATAAACAAAGATGCATATACAGTAGTTCATATTGAGTGTCTACGGATTTAAACAACTTCGAAAATGCATTTCTTAATTACAATTAGACATAAATCTATTTAGCACAATTCAATATGTTTTAGCATGTTCAACATGGTTTGCCATGATTTAGAAAGTTTCTGTAGGACTCAGTATGATCATCATGTTTAAGCAATAAATATTAATAAGTACTTACCGTAAGTTCAAAACAAGATGTCTTAAATTTGAAATTTAATATAAGTAAGTTCAATTCAGTTTAATTGAGCAAAAATAATTTCGATTCAGCTGAGTTCAACAAAGTGAAGTTGAAAAAAAAAAACATGACATAGGCCACAAAATCCATTTCTTTTTTAAAATATTAAAAATAAAAGGCGTGCTAAAAAAATTATTAAGAAACATACCAATTATAAAAAAACGAAGAAAAAATGTTAGTTCTTTGAAAATCCATGCAACATTTTTTAAAAAGAATTTGGTTTTTAAAGGGGCAAAAAAAACACTATCTTAAAATTCATTTAGATTTTAATTATTTCGAGTATCTTTTTCGGAACCATCGAAAATGGTTCCTAAAAATTGAAAACCGAAATCCATACCCTTTAATCGGTTTCCATTGGATTTCTAGGCGCTCTAAAACTATTCTCCACCCTACGCCCTTCCATTCTTTCTTTCCTGGTGTGTTTTCTACGTAGTGAATTGAAATGCATGTCTGGTCGATTGTTTGGATCTCCCTCCCCCTTTTACCCCTCCCACTTGTAATTATGAGGACTCATATATTGGTTTTCCAATCAATTCCTATTCATCCATACGATCGCGCGACGTATAATGCCCCCGACGGAGAGATTAAAAGCTGTCCGACAGACTTGACAACGGACTCATTGCATATCTTTCCTTGTCAGTTTTCGGCACTTCATTGTTGTTCAGTTGTTGGAGTATCATTTTTTTAACGCAACAATTGGTTAATGATCTGAAATAAATTAATTTCAAAAGTGTTTTTTTTTTTGGGGGGGTGTTTCAACAGTTAGTATAATGAAAGGTAGAGAACATATATGCATATATTCGCATGCCCTTCATACAATGCACTTCAAATATAAAGATTGATGTCTTCAAATGATTTTCGTACAAATATTGTAAAACTTTAGCGACAAGCTTGTTGTACTATGGTCAAACACAATTGATACAAGACGACAATACATCCAAATGTACAATGCATGTAAAATATGCAATACATAGCCTCTAGACGTACATTGCTGCGGTGCACTAATAACTCTGAAAACATTTTCCACATGCATCGGAGGACCACGTCAGCTTTTATCACTAATCCACCTATGTTTAGCAATCGTAATGGGAAGAGTTTTTGTGGTTCATCGCATGATGAAGGCCTGTTCTTTTCATTTGGAAATAGGGGTTGGGAAATATGTGAAGTTAGTTGAAGTGGATTAAAGTTGGTATTTTGTTGTTAAAGTGGATTGAATTGGGTTGCAGTTGATATATTTTTTATATGATAGTAGAAGTTGGTTAGAATAGTGGATTCAAATTGCTATTTTTCTATTAAAGTTCGTGAAGTTGATTGAGTGGGATTGAAGTTGGTAAGTTGAGATTTACCAACGAAAAGAACAGAGTCGAAGTAAATGGTCAACCAGTCATACTTAAAAAGTAGGTTTAATTTTTAGACAATTTATGAAGTATGTTCAACCTGTTAAACAATTTGATCAGCTCTCACTCTTTTATCAAGGGATGTGGAGCGTACATCCTATATAAAACGTTCTGATTCAACTATCGCAATTGTATATAGCAAGTCCTCTTTTTTCCAATCCTACTTTTTTCTTCTATGACATGTAATCACCCTAATTGTTCTAGGAGTTGTGGATCTAATGTAGTACTGCCTAACCAGCATAGAGGATTTCCTGGAAACTCTTCCCAAATCATGCCAAGACCAAGCTACTAAGGCATTCCTAATGCACCTAGGCCACTTGCACTTCCTCCTCCTATTCCCCAGTCTCAACCTTTTCCTGGACATAGTGAACCTGATAAATATGAAAGGAGAATTAAAAACAACATAAAAAGGATGTTGAGAGAGCATAATGAGAAAACAATACAAGCGATGACTGAGCAACTTTCCCATTTTGTTATGGCGAATACGGAGAAAGGCACATTTGATAATCAACTTGAGACCAACAGTAAGGGTCGGATCTTCTCTGGCTTAGCTCCTCATACTTTTAGGAAGGTTAATGTTGTAATAACTTGGAGGTCAGGACAAGACATGGATAATCATGTGGATAATAATTTGAATGAGACACCTGATTTGCCCTATTTCTCATATTTTGTTATTCCCCCTGTTATTGTTGATGATTCTTGAGAGTCTAAAGAGGACGAACCTACTGCTATAGTGACTATACGGCCTCCTAAGATTACTCCTACGCCTTCTTTGTAGGTTTGGATACCTGCGGTTCCTTTCCAATAGGTTGCAGGGGGAAGAAAGACTAGACCCATATTGACAAGATTAGGGAGACTTTCAAATAGGTCAAGATCAATATTCCCCTGCTAGATGCTATCCAACAGATGCCCGCATATGCTCGATTTTTTAAGGAGCTATACACCACCAAGAGGGCAACCACTATGCCCAAGAGAGCTTTCTTAGCCTCTAATGTTAGCTATATTATTTCTAGTTAGATGCTTGTCGAGTACAAGGATCTAAGTTATACTACTATTTCTATAGTGATAGGTGATCAGACCATTCATAGAGTTTTATTGGATTTGGAAGCTAGTGTGATTTTGTGAACTTACTTCTATTCATTATATATAAGAGACTTGGACAAGATGAGTTGAGACCTACCAAGATTGTCCTCCAGTTAGCTCACGTGTCTACTAGACTTCCTAGAGGTGTTGTGGATGATGTGCTTATTAAGGTGGGGGAATTCATATTTCCTGTTAACTTTGTGGTACTTGATACTGAGAGGGTGCCTAATGCTGAGTCCCATATTCCTGTGATTTTGGGGTGCTATTTCTTGGCTACATCCAATGCTTTGATTAATTGTAGGAACGGTATCATGAAATTGTCTTTGGTAATATGATTCTTGAGTTGAATATTTTTAACTTGCAAAGATAGCCTGAAAGTTTTGGTGAAGTGGATCATTCTACCCTTAACAGGGTAGGTGATTTTCTTAGGATGAGTTAGAGTTTGAACATTTGGATGAGTTTCCTATTGAGTATGAGTCTTTTTTCATAGATGATGAGTCTAAGTATGATGTATTTGAGTTTGATATGTGCTCTGTGGACTTCATTACTAATATTGTTTATGCCTGTGATTCTTCTGCTGACTTGATCTGAAATCCCTACTTGACTCCCTTAAGTATGCATTCTTTTCTGGTCCTGATGAGTCTCTACCTATGATGGTACGCATCTGATTTGGACTATGACCAAGAGGGAAAATTGCTCAAGTTACTAAGGAAGAGTACGATGGACCTTAGGGGACATCAAGGTAATTAGTCGCACTATTGTGCAACATAGGATCCATTTAGAGGACAATACTAGATCTTACTGGAACCGCCAGAGAAGGTCGAACCCAACTTTGTAAGAGGTAAGTTAGGAAGGAAGTGCTAAAGTGGTTGGACCATGAAATCATCTATCCTATTTCTAATAGCTAGTGAGTGTGTTACTCCTGTTCAGGTAGTTCGTAAGAAAACTTAGATTACCGTGCTAGGAATGATAAGAATGAATTAATCTCAACTCAAGTCCAGTCTAGGTGAAGAGTCTGTGTTGATTATAGGAAACTAAATGCTGCCCCTCAGAAAGATCATGTGTCCCTCCCTTTCTTTGACTAGATGCTAGAGAGGTTAACGGGACATTCATATTGCTGTTTTCTTGATGGTTACTCTGGTTATTATGGCTATTATCATGTGGATTCAACTCTCAATTATTATGACTGACAACTGTATGCTTGCGGTAGAATTTTACATCATTTTTGAATCGTATCATATACAGTAAATATGTTTATTATTGTAATTGTAAATTGCCTATTATTGTAAAGGGATTAGTTATGATTTAGCTACATAAATTTGTCATCGATTTTCTAAAATTATATAATTATCTTAAGAACCTAATAAATTGACACACAATATTTTTTGGAAATAATTCTAATAAAAAAATTAATAATTATAGCAACAACTTCCAACTGTGATTTATATTAATAACCATTCCAAATATACTAAAAAAATGAATACTGAATTTCTAATAATATGACATGGTGTGACAAGCTACAAAATATCACTATGAAAATAAGGGTTTGAATAGTAAAAGTTGAAAAGAACTAATCATAACGTATTGGTGTACTTTTAACAGATATTTTGTTAGTGAGAATATAATTTTTTTGTATTAATGTAGCTAACTACTCCGTCCTTACTTCTTTTACCCTATCTCTCTCATCTTCCCATAATAACTTTCTGCTCCAATTTATATTAGTGTATACTATTGATATTTCTAATTATAACTATTTTTTAAAATCAAACTAGTGAGGCAATTTGCTACATCTAACAACATAGAAAATTTATGGTGCCAATACTAACGACTTCAAACAGGAAATATATTTGTTCATAATTATTTTTATCTTATACATAACAGTTAAAAAAATCAGTTATAAACAAATATGCGTTTACAATAGTTCATATACAGTGTATACACATTTAAACAACTTTGAAAATACATTTCTTAATTACAATTAGATACAAACCTATTCAGCACAATTCAACATATTTCCTCACGTTCACTATGGTTCAGTATGATTTAGTAAGTTTTAGTATGATTCATTATGATTCATCATGTTTTAGCAATAAACATCAATAAGTACTTATCTTAAGTTCAAAACAAGAAGCCTTAAATTTGAAATTTAATATAAATAAGTTCAGTTCAATTTAGTTGAGGAAAAATAATTTCAATTCAGTTGAGTTCAACAAAATGAAGTTGAAAAAAACATGACCTAGCCAAGTCACAAAATCCATTTCTTTTTTAAATTATTAAAAATAAAAGGCATATTAAAAAATTGTTACAAAATATGCAAATTATAAAAACAAAGAAAAAATGTTAGTTCTTTTCAGATCCATGCAACATTTTTTAAAGAGAACTTGATTTTTGAAGGGGCAGAAAAACAACTATCTTAAAATTCATTTTGATTCCAATTCTGAGTATCTTTTTGAGAACCATTGAAAATGGCTCCTAAAAAATTGAAAATAAAAAATTGTCAACCATTTATACTTATACAAGTATGATGAATTATTGTAATTACACAAGTATGTCAATTATGCAAGAAAAGTTGGTTTTATCAAGGGATGTAGAGTACACATCCCTTGATTCAACTATTCTAACTACATAAAGTAAGTTTCACTTTTCTCGAATTCTACACTTTTTTTTTCTATAAAATATAGGATCGCTTGTTCTTTTCGTTGGTAAATAGGAGTTGGTAAGTGAGTGAGTTGGTAAAGATTGGTAGAAGTAGGTAGAAGTTAGTAAAAGTTGATAACGTTTTGAAATTATTGATGGGAGTTAGTTAAGGTCGGAAAATATTGTAATAAGTTGGTAGAAATTGATAAAAGTTGAAGAATATTGGTAAGAAATGTAAATGAGTGATGATTTCTTTATAAAACTTTTTGAAGGAGAATGGTAACAATTAGTAGAATTTGATAAAAGTTGGTAGAAATTGATAAAAGTTAGTTAGAGTTGGAAACGATTGAATTTTTTCTATAACTATTGGTAAAAGTTGATGAAAGTTGGTAGAGATTAGTAAAAATTGGTAAAAGTTAAGTTACCAACGAAAAGAATTGGCAAAGTTAGAAGTAAATTGTGATTCAAATATTCGACCTTTTCAATTGCTCATGCGTTAACGTTAACATCCAAGTGATTCCCCCCCCCCCCCCCTCCCCACCAAATTTTTAATGAGCACTAGTGCTGACTTTGGCAATGTGGACTCAAGATTTGAATGAAATGCTATCCGACCTCAAATTTAAAATAGAGTTCGAAATTTGAATTAAGCTGATCCGAGTTGAATCAAACCAATTTTTTTTTTAAAGTTTTCTCTTTGAAAGATTAGTTTGGTTAATCAAATATTAGCAAAGATGAAGTCCATTTGAATCGAAAAGGACCCAACCTAAATCATAATTGAATTGCAATCTCATTAATCGAATTATAACCTGGATTGAAGTTTAGTCAACTGAAACCTGAATTAAATGATCCATTTGCCAGATATAGCTTATGCAAATGGGTAGATATAGTGCAGCCAACATTTAAAATCCTTACTTTTTAAAAAAAATAAATAATATATGTAAACATTAATTTGATACTCATGATATCCCCTTTTAAATTTAAAAATCGACTCTCTTATATGCTAGAGTGCAAATTTTTGAATGTTACACTCGTATAGAGCGAGTTGCTTTCAAATGTAACATATCTATTAAAACTTCAACTTCTACCCTCAATCAAGCTAATGAATCATTATAGACCAATATTAACACACTGGTTGACCCCCCAAAAAAAAGTCGTAGCTGTAGAAACGAATAAAATGAAATACGCCAACAGTGGTATTTTGTTATAAACAGTCTATCTAGCCTACGTACACCCCCTATTCTCAACTGTGAGTCTGTGATTAAGGGTGTGTAAAGTATGGTTACAACTGTAAATCGATTTAGATTGAACAGAACATTCGTCATTTGGTCTGGTCGAATGTAAAAACCGAAACCAAACCATAGGCCAAATTTTGGAATCTTTTTAAAATTTGTTGTCATTTAAATTACATGTTAATGAAATCTAGGTTGACAACTAAGAAAAACTAGACAAATTTTTTTGTTTCTAAAAATATGAGCTTGTTTATCTCTTAATATGCAAGAAATTTTCTCTCTAAAAATATAGTAAACTTTACACACACACACACACAAAAATGGAATACTTTTTACATTTTAAGACAACGTTGAATAAATGAGCTAAACAATTCTCGAACCTAGTTAAACCGTGTAAATATGATGTAATTTGGTTTAGTTTAGTTTTTTTATTTAAATAGTTTGGTCTGGTCCAAAAAATCTTCAAACTTTTTTGTATTTGGATCCTATAAGAAACTAAACCAAACTACACTGTGGTATTCAAAATATCTAGTTATATTTTCTTCAATCATTTATCATGTTTCAATATAATTCAGTATGTTTAAGCATGATTCAACATATTTTCGTTGTGGTTGACTTCTCATAAGTTGAAAAGATTATACCCTAATTTGAATTATTTTTTGTGATTAATTTTTTAAAAATTAGTATCTCACATTGTTTAATTTTCAAAAACAACTAATTTTACCAAATATTTTCTTATATGAATAGCTAATATATAACCACTGATACAAACACTTAATCCAATCAACCAAATCTAATAGTTGGTCGTCAAAGGGGGCTAAGAAAGGATTTACCCTTGGGCACTTGCCATTATAAATCGGACTCTCCCTCACCTCTCTGGTTCCCCAACACACACAAGAATTTCCAAAGACCAAAATGAAAAAAAAAAAAAAACCTTGAAAAATGGCTACCCATTTGACCATTTCATCATCCTTGCTTCAACCACCCTCCTCCTCCTGCTCTCCCACTCACCTACTCCAACGACTGGCGATGCCAACACCGGTATTGTTTCCGAGGCGGTCCTAGACATTGAAGGCAAGCCACTGGAAGCGAACCCAGAGTACTACATCCTCCCAGTGGTTCCGGGCTTCACTGGGACCTTAATGCTGTCCGACGGTCTATGCCCACTGTACGTGATGGCATCACCCAGTTATTCAGGCTTAGGCTCACCAGTCAAGTTCATCCCAGATGGTACACCAGATGATGATCGTCTAGGACAAATCCATCTCTCGTCCAACGTCATAATTGACTCCGGCTTCAGTCCCCTCTGTAGGGACCGGCTCCTATGGAGTGTGAGCTCATGCCCACTCCTACGTCTACTCCCGATCCTGGCCGATGGGGCGTCCTATACTCCACCTGCATTGTTTAAGATAAACAAGGTAGACAACTCCCTTGGTGGAGTTTATAATATCACACATTGTCCGATTGTCGTACTCCCACTTATTGCCCTTATTGGGGTCTTTACAACTTGGATTTCCCTGTTACAGATTGTAGGTTTTTGGGTCTTACTGCTATTGGCAATGAGGCTCTTCACGTCCGATTTGCTAAGAAGACTGGAAGCGTAGCATACACAGCTAGTAATTAACTAGAATTTGGCCCGCTACGAGTAATTAACCAAGTAACGAATGAATGAATGTATGCATCGTCGGGTCTGCTAGCTTGCTAGTTGTCAGCACGAGCGAGGAATAAAACGCAGCCTTTGTTGTAATTCAGCTGTTAATTGTTGTGGTTAGTTTTCTTATGTTCGTTTTTGCTTGTTTCTTCATGGCATGTTTGTGTGACTTTCTTATGCAAGAGTTGTTAGATTGTGCTCCTGTAGTACAAGTACAAGTGCCCAGGACGAGCCTTCAACTAGCTTCGGCATCTATAGTTAGGTGGATTGCCAAAAATCCATCCTTCGAAAGTATTCCGTCTTGGGTGTCTTGCCACAAGTGCGTTAGGTCCTGGTTTGGGCTGTGTTCAGAGACCATAAGGGCGATGTGCTGGTGCTTGGTCATTGATCTTGTTCACCACCTAGTAACACATTGATGTTGCCATTGCATTGTTTTGCAAACAGATCCTTCAACTAGCTTCGCCAAGATATAAAGAAGCTTTGTTTGCTAGTGGTTGATTGTTCTTGGATGCTTGTCCGCCATTTCAAATCGATATGGTCCACCTAGCTCTGTCTAGATTGCTTTATCATAACATGGATGTCCAGAGCCAATATGTATGAAGTTCAGTATGCCAACAAAAAGGAGGCAAACTCTACGCCATGATCATTGATCAAGTAGTACTTTATATTTCATGATGAATCTCAGTAGGATACATTCTTGAAGTTTTCCGATTGCACAAAATGAACAAACCAGTATGCAACAGAAAACGTAATACCTATCATTCTGATCTGGTACCACGTTTACAAATCATAATATTTCAAAGAAGCTCAAGAAGACAAGAAATTAGTGTGTTAGCACACTAAAGGAATTCCCATACAATCGCAACACATCTGAAAGTACAAATTCTATTTATGCTCCTTGTATTTCACTGTTTCAATTCCGCTTTTGTTTTGGAAGAAAGGGGGGGGGGGCGGTTACAGATTATCTGAGTAAAAAGAAACAATGCAAAAATTCAGAGGATACCTCTGAAATAAATCAAATGATGACATAATATGGGAAGGTTTTGTGAGAACTATTGATATTGAATTTAAGGTCGACAAATCCTAAGACCAGCTGCCTCACCACAAACCAATGGCTTTCCACCAAACCCCTCCAACACCGAGCCAGATCAAAATGTTGACGACTGAGATGAGGAATCCGTAGCCCCACCATTTGCCAAGAGGGACATAATTGGCGCCATAGAATACTGGTGCTGAACCGATACCATAGTGGGTTAGGCCACCCATGAGGTTAGACAGGAATGAGAGGACCATCGCTGCAAAGTATGGTGGGGTTCCTAGAGCACTTGCAACTGAAAGGAAGGCTGTGAACATGGCACCAATATGTGCAGCTCCACTAGCAAAGAAGTAGTGAGAGTAGAAGTAGAGAAGAACCAGAATACCGAAGGATAGCTGCCATGACAGACCTAAGCCACCAACAACCTGCACAGGCAAAACATTCTTTAGAAAATTTCCACGCTTCATAGCAAGTAAATATATCAGCAAGTACAACTAGATCCTGAGACTGAAATCACGAATTCCATTTAGACTTGTATAGTTACGTAGCAAAATGTCACATAGAGAAAACTTTCCGTACTTTCATTCAACTAGATTACTCAGACTCCTTGTTTTACCCTGACACAAATGTGTCAGACATATAACGCTCAAATGCAAGTAGGGCACTTCCACACTTGAAATTAGGCTAGAAAGACAGATTTAACATATAAGATAAATCAAAATTAAGACTTGGAGGCATATCCTTAACAAATACTTGGGACCAAGTATAGGTAACCAACAGTGAAAGATCATCGGTAATAGGCAGATTATAACCTTCAACAAGCTGACCAAATGAGATAGTGATGTTCTATGGACTATGGAGGACCCATATGCAGGGGCCAAGTTTGATTGATCAAAAACAGCAACATGGCGTAAGAGGGAAAGGACATTCAAGGGTAAGGTAACAGAACGAACCTTAACAACAGTTTCACTGAACCAGGAAATAAGACCATACTTGTTGAGATACCCAGCCATGGAAATAAGTGCAGCAAACCATGTAAGGGTATCCCACGCAACGGACTCCGCCAAGCACTCTTTCCAGGTGACAACACCGGTTATGAGGAGGACTGACAGTCCGAGAATAGCAGCAGTAACAGCATCAATGTTCAATGCTCCACCAAAAACCCAAAGTCCCACCTATGTAATTTATCACAAGGAAAAACAGGTTATACAATATGGTAAGTGCAAATAACAATGAAACCAAATACCTAGTCCTGCACAATGAAGAATCAAGCCTAGCAAATCATTGCTAGTATCTGAAACCATATCAGCAGGATCAAATAAAACTTGATGCGAGCTCTGTGTATTACAGCAACTGGGTACTTAGATTAAGCAGAATTCAAGCAAAACAAGCATCAAACAACGAATTAAACCCAAGTAAACCCCAAAATTAGCATCAAAACTCGCTCAAGCAAAAAGCCTATCAAAACTTATTATTCGCAATGCAAGATTCCAATCAAGACCACTAAAAAATCATCAACACTCACAACCCAAATTCGATTAAACCAAAACATACCGTAAGAAGCAAAGTCCCAGCCATAATGATCTCATTCCGACTCAACGGGCCCATCTTCTCCAACTTCTGAGCAGCAAGCTTAGGCGCATCAGGACTAGACTTAATCTCAGGCGGGTAGATCACATACAAAAGCAAAGGAACCACAATCAACGACGCTACACCCGGAACAACCGCCGCCTTAGCCCAATCCATCCACCCAATTGTTTGATTAATAGTATTCAACGTCAAATTCGCACTCAAAGGGTTAGCAGCCATGGCAGTCAAAAACATGGAGCTCGAAATCACCGAAGTCTGAAAGCAGGTAAGCATCAACCACGAACCCAGTTTACGCTCAGTCCCATCACCCGCATTACTTCCGCATGCCACGCAGAGGGCCTTCACAAGAGGGAGAAAAATCCCGCCGGCGCGTGCGGAGACTGAGGGGATTGCCGGAGCGAGAAGGGTTTCACTAAAAACCAAGCTGTACCCCAGACCCAATGAGGAGGATCCGAATAATTTAACGAATTGGTAGGCGATCCGATTACCCAGGCCCGTTTTGATGAACCCACGAGCGAAGAAGAAGGCAAGAGCGATCAGCCATGGAATTGGGTCGCCGAAGGCGGAGAATGCGGCGGAGAATGTTAGGGTTTTGGTTAGGACGGAGGCGCCGAGACCCATTAGGGCTACTGCTCCTAGAGGCAGTGGTTGTGTGATGATTCCGACGACAGTGGCGAGGAAAATGGCGAGCAGCTGCCACGCGGGTTTTGATACGCCAGCGGGTGTGGGGACGAACCAGAGGATGACACCTGTCAGGATCGATGCCAGGAGGGGTTTCATGGCGGCGCCCTGCCATGGCTGAGCTTGTGGCGCCGGGACTGCGGCCGGGGTTGCGGCGGCGGAGGCGTTGAGTCTGGAGGAGGGAGCTGGGAGGGGGAGGAGGGTAGGAGGAGAGAGAAAGTGGGTGCGGGCGGGAGTGAGGGAGGAGAGTTTGTGTGCGTTGGATCTGGGGATGGGGGTATAGAGGGAAATGAAGGGTTGAGATCTGATGGGGCGGGGTTTGAGAGAAGGGAGAGATTTGAAGGGAAGAGATGAAGAGCTCAGAGCCATGGACGCCATTGTTGGTGGCGCTCGAGCTCTGTGGTGCTGAGGAGAGAGAAACAAGAGAGATCTGGGAAAAGGTCAGAGGGAGAAGGGGGGTTGCACTTCGTAGTTCGCACTGTTTTCAACGGGAGAGAGGCAGAGTAATGTGAGCCGTCGGATGTTGGCGGAAGAGTTTGATTGGGTTAGAATGATGAACCGGGTTGCAAACCGGTTTAGAGAAGGATGCGGTCGAAGTATGAAAAAGTGCAGGGGAATCAGGAATCTGGAGGAAGGAGGACGAGTTGAAACGTGGTGAAATGTTACTGGCGGGGCGATAAGCTCTAGGAGCTGTGGAGGATACGGTGGTTGGACTCCAATCACTGGGCTTTGCCTGCACGACAAGACTCTCCTCGCGTCATTTTTGGACCTCCTGATGATCAGAATCTACGATGATAAAGGACTACTGTGAACTGTATCTACGATGGTCACAAAATAGTTATGTGTTAACCTTCTTTTATTGTTGATTTTGAAATAAAATTCCACTGAAACTTATTGATATTTATTTAATAATTAGTTCTAATTGAGGCCTTTCTTGAATCTCCTCATCATGAGGTAATGTTGATGCAATTGTATTGGAACTTAAATTTAAGTCATATTGACTCAAAATTAGAGACAAAGTCGTTAGACTAATTAACACTAAATTTGAAAAGGATTTGCATTGAAAACTATTTCATCCTAAAGGGACCCAACATAAATCTCAATCAAATAATCTACTGGTCAAATTTAGTGGTTTAAAATTAGGAGTTAAATACTATATATTAGATATTAATTAATTCAAGGTGTGTTTGGTAGGGGGAAAAATCATTTTTTCAGAAAATAATTTTTCGTAAAAAATATTTTCCCAAGAAAAATAATTTTCCACTTACATTTTCAGCTGTTTGGTAGAATGAAAAATCATTTTCTTTCCACTTCATTTTTTACTATTTGATCAAATGAAACCCTCGTCTTCACTTCATTTCTTTTTACTATCAACCCCCTTCCCTGTTCACTAAGCTGACTCGACCGAGCCAACGAATTCTGTTTCTTTCTCCTCTTCAAAATCAAACCCAAAATATCAGTAAGAAATATACCCAGTAACAAACCCAACAAAAGATAAAGTCAACATAAATAAATCTCAATTTTTTCACTATTCCCACCCAATTGACTTTGAGTGATATTAAATTCAGATTAAAGAAAATGACGAACGAGAAGACGATGGGTGTCTCAGATTGCGAAGTTCTTCAAAAGGGCAACTGTAACAAAATCAGAGAACTCAGGAAATAATTATAGAGATTAACGATGAAAATCATCGATGAACATGATGAACATGAAGAAGAGGGGAAGAATGAGAGACAAAATGAGAATGAAAATAGAGTGATTCTAGGCACAATTAAAAAAAAAATAGAACGAGAGACAAAATTGAGCAACGAAAATTAGGCTTGGAAAATCGTTTTCCCTACTTTTTAAAGGGAAAACAATTTCCTTCAAATGAGGTAAAATGATTTCCCCCTGAAAATGATTTTCCCCTCCTTGTTTTACCAAACGGCGTAAAATGCGAAAATTATTTTCCGGGAAAATGATTTTTCCCCCTACCAAACACACCCTCAATTTTTTCACCTGTCAATGATATGTTGAAACACAAGAATAGAGTTCAATAGCTGAGGTGAATCCTCTTGTAGAATCAGAATGCCAGGGCTCATGAAATGTAAATAAAGCATATCAAAGTAGGAGAGGCGTTGATATGGTGATCACACCATGAAAGGTGTAATCCAACGAGGCTTTCGACGAATTGAAGAATGCTAGTTTGAAGCAAGTTAGTGCGATTTTGGCTACAGAATTGTTTTTTTAAATGCTAAAAGTAGTAACCTTCCCAAGAGTTCAAAAAGAGAGAGAGAGAGATTGCATTATAGAAGTAGAAATCGGCTCTTGGTTTAGGGAGCAGTGCAGACCACTAGCAAGGCACCTGGTCTTACTCTTGAAACACACAAAAAGGCAAGCAAACACAAGAAGGGCCTTATTCAAATAATCTAATTTGATTTTTTTTTTTGTTTTGACATGCCAATTGGGCCAAAAGTTAACAACCAGAATAATATCAGTTAGGGACAGGTTCGGGTTTAGGGACATGGAACCAGATAATATCATTCGTGTTTTGGGGTAGAACTTTAGCTGTTGAGTTGCCAAGAGAGTGGTTTACATGTTGGCCGATGCTCTGAACCAAGTTGTCTCGTGATCTTCTCCCTGCACAAAGCAATCCTTGGGTTTGGTCTCGGAGGAACACTCATCCAATGCTCGAGTGAGTACCCCGTAGAAGAACAAGAAGAAGAAGAAGAAGAAGGAAAGACGCCGAGAAAGGTAAATAGGGTTTGAATCTTGAAGAATTGTGCCAATAATGTTCTGACAACGAGGATGATTCTTTCTTAAGACTTTGGGATTAGTGAACTAAGTAATACCTTTTCATATGAGGCAGGTGAGTATTTATATAGGGCTTTCAACCATAGTCAATATCATAATTTCGATATTGCCAAGGACATCTGGGTTGGATTCTCTACAGCCCAAATCCATCAAGGTCCATTAGGTTTGAATCCATTGCCAGCTCATTCAAGGTTAACCAGCTAAAGGAGGTCCCAACACTAACATGAGCCCTGACTAGGTCAGTATTGGTTTTTTCTAAATCAATTTGGGTTGAACCCGGAAATCGAGAGGCCAAGAGGATTGTGGGATGGTGAGATGGTATTTGAGACAAGGATGGATCATAGAGGAGCAAGAGAGCTTGTGTTGCATAATCCTATTTATAGGATTTGCAAAAAGCTTAGGATTAAGGGCTTTGAATTTTGTTTGTTTAA
The DNA here is from genome assembly GCA_017589665.1 of Selenicereus undatus. NCBI lineage: Eukaryota > Viridiplantae > Streptophyta > Magnoliopsida > Caryophyllales > Cactaceae > Selenicereus > Selenicereus undatus. The sequence continues at coordinate 15,162,545 of JACYFF010031959.1, forward strand.
GTATGCAGAGAGCTTGCTCCGTGTGAGTAGTTAGTAGAATTCATCAAGTGGTGAGTCTCTTCCTAACTCAAAACTCAAAAGTCATGTCTGTTGTTAGTGATCTTGTTTGTTGAAGATTGAACAAATCAACAGTTTAGATTAAGGCCATGTTCGGCAAAATTAGTGGTTCAAGTAGCGGATAGCGGTTTAGGTAGCGGATAGCTGTTCAGGTTGCGGATAGCGTTTCTAATTTAGCTGTTAGCGGATAGCTGTTTAGAATAGCAGTTGAATAAAATGTGTTCGGTACATTTAGCTGTTGGATTAGCTGATTAATGTAAATTGACATAAAAGGATATATATAATTTCCAAAGATAAAATTTCCAAAGGCTAATTTTTGGTAAAAAAATATGAAACACTACTTTTGAATGTAAAACGTTAGTACTATTAGCTTTTCAAAAACGCTACTTAAAACGCTAAACGTTATTTGAAATGCTAGTCAAAACACTATGTTACCGAACACTAAAAATTACGTTATGCGTTTATTGACTTAATCAAAACGCTAAACGCTACCTAAAACGCTATTGCCGAACACGGCCTAAGTTAATTTCACATGGTTTCAAAATGAATTTATAAAATATTTAGTTTATATAAGCTGAAATAAGAACATTTAGAATGTAAATTGTGTGTCACAATGCGTACATTTTTCTTTCCTAATGAGAGTTGTGTTTATTTCCTTCTTGTGAGAGTTAGGGTTTCTCTTTTTTAATGAGAGTTAGGATTTTCTTTTTCTAGGGTTTTGTTTTTTGCCTTTTGGTGCTAGTTATTTTTCTTACCTATTTGAGCAGGGTTTATTAGGGCTATTTAGTTAGTCATAGAGTTTTTTTTTTTAATTTATCAATTTATTTTATTGAGTTCGATTAAAAATGGTTTAACAATGTAACTTATACAATAACTCGCCGGCTTTCCAAAAAGCCAAATTAAAGTCGAATAATGTGGTTTATGGCCAGAATGATGCTACAACTATAGAGCCAATCAGAAGTATATTTAAAATTAATTTTGTTGAAATAGAGATCTATTTTGATATTTTAGATTTATTCTGGTCAGAAAATTATCAACGTAGATGTCATATGGCTTTCCATTAATAATTTTTTTTTCTATCAAAACAAAAAGTAATTGTCTTTTAATTGTGAGAGGTGTTTCTCTAAGTTGATTGTACTATGAATATTATTAAATATTAGTATCTGATTTGATTTACTTTTGTATAGTTTGTTTGCTAGATATACCTTAACCAACTTTGATTAATTATTTTACAAAATCTTGTGTGAGACTGTATTACATACAAGTTATGGTCAGACAGATCGAATTTCTTATCGGACAAATTTTTGAATATTTTAATATGACTAATATGTATATTAGGGTGACTTTTTAATTCAGAGGTGACTAATAATACATCGGGTGGTAACTTTTATTAGAGTCACCCCTACATGAATTATTAGTCACCTTGACGTTCATTAAAAGTTACCATGAAAATATTTGTCTCAAAAGACGTCTTGAATGAGATAATTTCATACGTGACCTACTATTATTGTTTTTCCAAAGAAATGAATTACATGACTCTGTAATAAGTTAGCTTTATATTGCTCTGGCCTAAGAATAGATGTAGTACCACCACCGAATGCAAACACTCACAAAATAAGGCTAGTTTAATGTTGTCCCCACTGTGAATTTCTCAATTCAAATAGCATGTCCTGAGATCTGAATAACATACCTCATATTTTCAACAAAATCTCCTGAACTAACCTATGGTACCCATGATTGATCTAAATCTGAAATTATATGATCTATTGAGATTGACTCATAATTCTATTAGCTTAAGGTGTAACGACAATTTTACTTAAAATTAACTTGATCTGAATTATATAGATATGGCAAACGAGTCGTTTAGTTTAGATATGGATCGAGTTAAATTCAAATAACATAATGTATCGGATCAAAGACATTTGGCTCCAGTTGGGTTCAGATTGGGTGATTTTCAATTCGGATCAACTCCTGGTTCACTACAAGGTGATCTAGTAAATCTATCTTGTAAAAACAATCAACTTTGTCGGAAATTCCAAGTCGAGTTTGGGTTCGCATGCAGTTCAATTTGAATCCATTTGGATTTGATGACCACTTTCAGGTAAACATATTTCAAATGTTGGATCGGATATGAATATGGGTTGTTGAATGTAAATTTCAGGCCTCCAATTAATTTTGTGGGGCTTAACATTATAGAACAAATTCTATTTGATTCCAAGGATTAATAAGTGGACCTACCCCGAACTAGATCTAGTAGAACTGACTCGAAACTCGAAAATCGAACCGAATGACTTGGACTCACACCCGACCCGACTTCCAAAATAGGATCACCTGAAAGTATACCGAAATCCGAATTGACCCAAATAGAACCATACATGACCCGAAATTTCTGACAAAGTTGCTAATTTTTGCATGACAAACTTATCGAACTAAAAATCAGTTGACCCAAAGTTGACCCGAACCGAAGTTCACCTGACCCAAACAGTCCGCAATATCAGTTCACCCGAAACATAACCCGACCCATATCAAACCGAATGATCAATTTGCCAAGTCTACTTCGAACCGCTTGAGACGGGTTGTCCACACGAATGGTCCACTAATCCACAACATGAATCATTGAAATTGATGGTGACTTTGGGCCTATTCTTTTCGTTGGTAAATTGAGGTTGGTAAAATGATGAAGTTAGTTGAGGCAGGTTGAAGTTGGTTAAAATAGTGCGAATAAAATCTTGAAGGATGTGGGTTGAAATTGGTTGAAATAGATTGAAGTTTGCATTTTTATTGAAGTATGTTGAAGTTAATTAAAGTAAGTTGAAATGAATTGAAGTAGATTGAAGTTGATAAATTAAAAAAATCAATGAAAAGAATAGGCCCTTAGTGAATAGTAGCAGCCATATACAGGCCACATGCTCACATGAAAGGCGAGTTAAACGTTGTGGTTCAATTCGTCTCAAATTAAGGCCCTGTTCTTTTCAATGGGAAATGAGGGGTGTGGGATGGGTGATTGTGGGAAAAGGAGGGAATGAGTGGGTGAGTGTGATATTTTTTTTTAAGTGTGGAAAAAAGTGGGTGAGTGTAGCTGAAAGTTGAATATAGTTGAATGAAGTTGAAGTACTAGTTATTAATATTTTTTTTGTTTTATAATGTAATAATTTTATTGTGATAGTAATTAATGATGATGAAATTTTTTTATTTTTGTTTATTCTGTTTTGTTCTTTTTTATTTTTATTTTTTTTTATTTTTGTATTTTTGTATTTGTATTTTTTATTTTTTATTTTTTATTTTTTATTTTTTATTTTCTATTTTTTTTTTTTTTATTTTATTGTTTATTTTTTTATTTATCTTATTTTTTATTTTTTATTTTTTTATTTTTTTATTTATTTTATTGTTTATTTTTTTATTTTTATGTTTTTTTATTGTTTAATTTTTATTTTTTAATTTTTTAATTTTTTATTTTTTAAAATTTTTATTTTTATTTTTCTTAAATTTTTTTAATTTTTTTAGTTTTAATTTTTTAAATTTTTTAATTATTTTTTATTTATTTATTTTATTTTTTTGTATAATTTTTTTTATTTTTTATTTTTTATTTTTTTGGAATTTTCCATTGGTTGTTTTTCTAGAATAAAAAAATAAAAAATAAAAAAACAAATACAAAAAAATAAAAAATACAAAAAAATGAAAAGTTTAAAATTTTAATTTTTTTAAAAATAAAAAATAAAAATAAATACCAAAAAAATTTAAAAATTAAACATTAAAAAATTAAAAATTAAAAATTAAAAATTAAAAATAAATACAAAAAAATAAAAAATAAAAAATAAAAAATAAAAAATTTTGAAAAATTAAAAAATTAATGAAAAACAAAAAAAAATAAAATTGTTCCATAACATCCGAAAAATTAAAATTGCTCATAATTTCTATTAGATTATTTGTACTCACAATTACGTAAATTATAAAAATTTTCAAAATATGAGAAATGGTTGTTTTATATAGGTGTGGGAAGGAGTGAGTGAATGTGGGAATGAGTGATATTTTTTTTTAAGTGTGAAAAGGAGTGGGAAGAAAGGGGGAGAAGTGGGTAAGTATGGGGTTGGTGAATTTCTCCAAAAAAAAAACAGGGCCTAAGTAAAGCAGCAATCAAGTTGGGCTTTGAAGCTTCGTAAGCCCATTGCTTGACTTAACTCAATGACTCCAACATAGTCCATTTCTACTTATCAAATAAAGTTGTTCTTAACCAACTCATTATTACTAAATTAACACCCGACATCTGGCCATCCGTTTTGGTATGTTGAGGCTTAGGGTCGATGTAGGCTCAAAACCCATTACTTCCTTTTTTTTTTTAAATTTATGATTATCATAATATATAATGTTTACCATCATTATGACTAAGTCTTCTACAATAAAGTCTTACTAAAAGGTGGCGTAAGGCAAATATATTTTGTGACTTTTAATGGTTTGAGGAAAAACTAATTACTTATTTAAAGGCTACTTTTTATAAAGTCATCTTTAAAAAAATTATTGGTCATTCTTAAATCAAAAAGTCATCATAAAATAATTACTTAGTCATCCTAATGTCTTTACGAGATCACCCGTTAGAAAAACCCATCTCACCTAAAAATTTGTGCATCAATAATGGAAATTTAACTAGGGCATGTTCAAGAGATTTAAAACTCTTGTGAGCTAAAAGAAACATTTAGGGTATGATTAGATTATACTAACAGCATAGATAGATCTTAAGTACTTATACCCTATTTAGCAATTAACTATTAACTGTTAGTTATTAATTATTTGTATCAGTTATTAGTTGTCAGTTGTTTGAATTAATTTTTTATATTAGTTGTTTAGATCAACTATTTCTCAAAAAAGTGTTTGATAAAATCAATTGTTTTCGAAAAATATGTCTGGTGTAATTTCACGTATGCCGATGATCTAAGTTACTATTTACTTGCAAGTGATTTTTTATTTATTGATCATCTAATTTTCTCTTTGACAATAATTAAATTTATGTCATATGTACAAATTACCTTTATTCATAGAACCTAATTATCCTAGGCACCAACAAAAAAAAAAAAAACAACCTAATTTTCCTACGTATTCTACATTATTTGATTATCTCAATTTCTTTTCAATTGCTATCTATTTACATGACACTCATTTCTTAAAGTCTTCTTGTGTTATTTATTAGATATAATTTTTCTTTTTCTTATGAATTAAAATTTGCATTATTTTCAAATGGGTCATGAATTTGTTTTATACTAGTGGCTACTTAGTAATAATCACCATTGTAGAATCCATTAAAACCATTGTTTGTTATTCTATAATCTCAACCTATTATTAATCTAAATTAATATTTTAAATTAAAATTATTTTATAAAATAAAAAAACTAATTAAATATAGTTTACTCTAAACGTTATTTACCCCACTTAGATGAGCTTGTTCTACATATAATTAGAGTTATTAGTAGCCAATTAGTTTCAACAATATCCAATGTAGGTAATTATCATGATATTATATAAGTTGATCATATGATAATTTTTCTCAAAGGTTATTGCAATATATGTAGATATATATAAAATTGAGTGACAACATCTTCTTTTGACAAGTGCCTCAAAATTAGTGTTAACACTATATTTATGTTATATCTTTATATCATATTTTGTAATAATTAACATATCTCCCTAACTCTAACGTATTTTTGTTTACTCTTTGCCAACTTTTCATATTCTTCAATTGGTTTGTTTTAGTCAATTGAAGCGACCTTTCATTAAAGGATAATAAAGATAATGGCAAAATGAATAATTACCTAAAAGTTGTAGTTATGAACATGGGGCATGATTGAAAATCTAATAAGGCACACAATTTTTAACTGTGAAATTTCTCGATTTAATTGAGCCATCGATTACCAAATAATTATGCAGAATATTATAGGAAGAGTCATAGGTTAGATGATCATATGATCAAATATATGATTTATTTAAGTATCATTACATAATACAAACTAATATGTTATACGCTATTTTCGTTAGGGGTGTGCAAAACCGGTTAACCGGAGTTTCGGTTAACCGGTTTTTCGGTTCGAAAAAATTCCGAACTGTAACTAAACTGAAAATTTCGGTTCATCCAAAACCCGAACCGTAACTGAACCGAAAATTTCGGTTAACCGGTTTTTTGGTTCGGTCAACCGATTTTTCGGTTTAGTTACCGGTTAACCGTTTAGAAATAATAAAAAAACTTATACTTTCTTACCTAAATTTGTCATTCTTTTATGTTTAAATTCTTTTTATAAAAATTAAACTTTGGTTACTATTTACAAATAATAAAAAAGTGCACTTTCTTACCGAAGATTTTTATTTTTTATGTATAATTTTTTTTTAAAAAAAATTATTTTCAATTCGATTAACCGCCGGTTAACTGAATTTTCAAATAATCCGAACCGTAACCGAACCGAAAACTGAAAAAAAAATTCAGTTCAGTTAACCGAACCGACTTTTTTGAAAAAATTGTTCGGTTAACCGGTTTTTTGGTTCGATTTTCTCGGTTTTCGGTTTGGTTTTCGATTTCGGAATTTTTTGCACACCCCTAATTTTCGTATCAATCACTAATGCGTTCATAACCTATTCATTATATTTTCATAATATATATTTTACTCTGTTATATCCATAATGATCTTAATATTATCAATAAAAAAATTCTTCGTACAATCTTACAATATGTTTGCATGCATGCTAAAGGTTGATAACAGGCCTGTACAATCTTATAATATGTTTACATGCATGCTAAAGGTTGATAACGGGCCTATTCTTTTCGTAGGTAAATTGAGGTGGATAAAGGGTTAAGTTGGTTGAGGTAGGTTGAAGTAGGTTGAGGTGAGTTGATGTAGGTTGAAGTAGGTTGAGGTGGGGTGAATTTTTTTTATGTGATAAATTAAACTTGGTTAAAATAATATAAGTCGGTTGAAATGGGTTGAAGTAGGTTGAAGTAGATTGAAGTGGGTTGAAATAGATTGAAGTGGGTTAAAGTTGGTATTTTAGAATTGATCCACGAAAAGAACAGGCCGTCATACTGTAATAAATGAGCAAAAATTTCACATCCGTGCAATGCACTAGTATCACTCTAGTAGGTACATAAAGTTTAATGCAATTTCTGCAAAGTTGAGAACTATTTGGCCATTTCTACAAGAAGTTATTTGCAAAAGGCTATTTGGAATAACCTTTTTTAAAAGAGTTGTTTGAACCAAAATTGTTGTTTCAAACAACTCTTTACCAAACACCACAATTAACTGTTTGACGAGTCAAAACAACCAAAATCATTCCAACAAACTCTTTTATCCCAAAAAGCTCTTGCAACCAAACACCCCTAGACACTTTACTAGGTAATGAGAACCAGGCGAGCTAAGAGCTTGCTTTAGTACAATTAAGAACAGAACAACTGCAAGTTGATTGATAAGTACGCTAAAACACACTACAAATGTCAACCAACTAGAAGGCAAAGTAAAATTTATTTGTGGCTTAGTATATATGGTAATGTATATCATACATCTGGGAGTGGGTACTCCCACTTGCCATGTATATATATTTTTTCAACGTGTATTTGTCATATAGACAATTTTTAATATGTGGCGCTGATTTGGCTTGTGAGAGTATGTACTCCTAGAAATATGATATAGGCTTTGGTAGTATACCCTTGTCAAAATTAAGATTCAATAAATAAAGATTGATTGACTTTGACCCCACTTAACTTATTTATTGTTCTCTTCAACTTATTGCTTCAAAATACATTTATAGTTTAATTTAGTTGAGCAAAAATAAGTTCATCTCGGTTGAGTTTAATTTAACAAGATTAAGTTCAAAATTCAACTAATATGAATTTGTTTTAGTGTAATTCAACAGAAAAAAGGTCAGTTTAGCGAAAATAAATTATGTTAAGTTCAAACAAATTCAACAAAAATAAGACAGTAAAAGTACATTGACTTATTATTATTGGTCATCTTAATTTCATCCTTAAAATTTTTAATTTTTATGATAATATTTTTTATTCAATTGTACCACATCATCTTAATTAGTATAGATTTGGCATCCATATTATTAATGTATTTTTTTTTTTTGTTTTGCGCGAATGTTATTTTTTTTATTATTATTGTTAATGTATTTAGAATGATTGTTTGACAAAGATAATGGACCATGGCAAACCCAACTTAATGCCGAAGCCAATGCTATTTAAAAGGAAGAAGACCTAACCAAACCCATGCATTATTCTCAACCAAACTCAATAGCTAAGGCTCCGTTTGGTCTTTAGAAAATTTGATGGAAAGAAAAGTTGAAGGAAAAAAAATGTGAAGGAAAAAAAAAGTAGGGAGAAAATGAGTTTTTTTCTCTTGTTTGGATCAAAAAAAAAATACAAGAATTTGGATGAGAAATTTGAATGTTGAAAAACTACTTAAATAATTTTGATGTTATCTAAACAATACAAAGTTGGAGAAGGTTGAAAATTTTCCTCAAACTTTCTCACAATTTTATGCGAAAAATTTTGTCACTTGTTTCTAACAATTTTTCCACCAAACTTTCCTTCATATTTTTTTTCTTTGTGATTTTCTCTAAACAAAACACACAAAAAAAAGTAACTTTCCTAAATTTTTTTCTTTCCACCAATTTTTTCAAGGTTCAAACAGAGCCTAAAGAAACAAAAAAAAATTTTAAATTAAATGTCCTCAATTCAAGATGAATAATAAACAAAAAGAATACTAACATCCTGTTGTTAAGACTTCTCTAAAAGTTGTTTTAGAATTAATGACTACACAAAGAAGAATAAAAAGTGAAAGGTTGGTAGGGGGTTTGTTTCTTCACAGTATATGCAAAAGTATACTCTTTGTAGTAGTTGTAGATTGTATAGTCTTCAATTTCACGAAAGCTCACTTAGCTTTCTTGAATTTATCGACACAACAATCACCATCCAAGGATTACAATTGATCAGATGCCCATTCAAAGCACACAAGACAAGTTAGTTAAGCGAAGTTGAAATTTCTAATCCACTGATGGAATTGATTAAAGGGCACTAGCTACTACTATATAACCCTTTCAATTAGTTATCAATCAAAAGCTCTTGATATTTTGAAAAATTCCAACCATTGTGTTTGTCTGTTGCTAACTAACTATTCTTCCTCTCTGTATGGGTTAAAAGTTTTATCCCCTCACAAGAATTTACGTATGTTGGATATCGGACATTATGTCAGATAGTATATATACAGTCCTCAAAGAGTGTTATGTAGTAGTTATTGTAGATTGTCAATCAACAAGGCCCACATGTCAGTAGCGAGATGGAAACATGTATCTTCTAAGAACCATGTTCGGTTCTTACCAACTGTGTTAACTCCTGTTGATATAAGATAAAAGTTACTTGCACTATAATTACCCTTTAGGAGTCCAACCACCAAGGCCACTAATCAGTAATCACATGGAATGAAAGGACAAAATCCTGTGATTTTGCAACAGATAGGCCATCTTTCGATTTGTCTAAAGTCATGAGACACACCAGAAGATATAATGATGTTTAGAGATTGAGGGAGTCTTCATTCTCATCAATATGTAATAGAACCAACTTGTATCCCACTAATAACGAACTTGTAAAACCTCTCCATGCTTACATATATTTTGCTTTTGTACAAATGATAGTCTTGCATGACTAGGGCTCCTACCAACTGCCCTAAAAGCTTTAAGCTATTTGTGGTTTTATGACAATGAATATCCACATCTCTTCTTCACAAAGCCAGCTATTACAAGAACATTATACGTTGAAACTTACATGTGTATGCATATCAAGAATGAGTATTTATGGTCCTAATATTACAGCATATAACAAGTATAAGGTAAGCTACATACAAGAATTTCAAGATGAAAACTATAGCTATAGCGTGCTATAGCATCTTGTGAGCGACCCTTATTGTAGAACTTGTGGGGAAATTACGCGAAACTGCACATTTATACATGAGTTTTAAATTCCTGTAAATTCAATGCTTCAGAGGACACAGCTTCTCCGTGACAAAGTTGCATGGAAAGAAGGAGAAATGAGGTAGAGGCTCATTCTAGTTGGTGATCAATGAAAGGAAAGGAAGAAACATCCCTCATCAAATCTTCCACGTCCCATTCTACCAATCTCAAATCTTCTCCTACTTCCCACTTTGTTCCGGCACCATCAACTGCCTCTACCTTCTTCGAAGTGTTGATGCAGTTGTTTACAGGAGCAGTGCTATTGATCCTCTCAATAATGTGGCTATTAATAATGTGGCTGGTATGATCAAAATGATCATTATTGTTGCTGTTAGTGCTTCGATCAAATACAACATCCTCAGAAATCTGACCATTTTCTTCAATGCTTATGCTCTCCAAGGAAGGAACAGAAAGCTCTCCTTGCAACAACCCATTAAAATTGTGATCCCCAAGCATCCCATAACTCTCAGAGACCAACCCATCAACATTCACCATCCCATCTAGAGGTTCCATGCTCATGCATAAAGATGCATCCAAGTACCCAGTACTTGCACAAGCAGGCATGTCCATAGGAGTACCATGGTTTAGCATATTGGATAAAGGGTACATGATGTCTTGATGATGAGTAAGAAGAGCCATGGATCGCATGGATGATGATGATGATGACGACAATGATGTCCATGAGGAGGAAGAGTTGTTTACATACATGCCCATGATGCCCTGATCCTGCATAGCCATAAATCCCGCTCCCATGGCCTGATTATCTATGGGCTCTGTCGATAACGATGAATCACTTGCGTTAGGCGATGAGGTTGATGAAGAGCTCTTTAGCCTTTTCTTTATTGTTGAATTCCAGAAATTCTTTATTTCATTGTCAGTCCGTCCAGGCAAGCGAGCCGCAATCTGGGACCACCTTTTGTTCAATACAAGTTTTAAGAAAATAGATCAAATCAAACCTGTCGTATGTTTCCAATAAGATTGCATGGTCTTGTGCATGGAAATACAATAAACTAAAAGAAAATGGCAGATGGAGTGTCTTCAACTCAAAGGGGCAGTTTTCAGAGGAATAACCCCCCTTCTCGATCCCCCAACAAAATCCAAAAAAAAAAAGAAAAGAAAAAGACCAATGTCCCTTTCAGGTTGACTCATGTACTACATAAAGAAGATGGAGTCTCACTGAAGTATCACAGCACCACATGCCACACCTACCAACATTATGCGGATAGAAGATTGCTTATTTTGCAGGGGCAGTCACATTTCTAGGCAAGTAACAATTTCTATGCAGAGCTTTCATGGGACTACGTCCGCATTTTGCTCATCAGAACACCCTTCCATATGCGGATTTCATTTTCATGTCATGCTGGCAATACTCTAATCCCTTTGTCTAAGAGCAACTTTAGTTGGACATGGAAGTGCTTATACTCAAACATTTTAGATTCAGTAGACAAGAATCCCGTGTTAATCATATCATTCACATTCTTTAACCACAGCCCTCTTATCGTATTCAACGCCAAAAGGCACCTCAAAGGCCCTAAGAAAAGAAAGAAAAAAGGAAGCACAAGAATTTCAGTGCTGTTTTGTCCCTAAAATAATTATGGTTCTAAGTTTCATTCTCAACAAGAGTTCACTATGTCTTCTAGACCTGGCAAAAATTGACCCGACCCGAACCCGACTGAGAGTTTTGGGTTTTGAATATGATTTTATCGACCCGAAGCCGAAATGAACCGAACCCGAAAAACCTGTTAATTTTTGGGTCAAACCCGACCCGAACCCGAACCCGCCTGCTCGATCCGAATATTATATACTTACTTTTTATTTTCTTTAATTTTTTCCTCTTAACAATAATAGTTTTTCATTATAACGAATCGTTTAGAGAAACGTTATATGATTATCACATCCCTTCGCAAATTAGACAATGGTTCCTGTTTTTTCCCATAAAACGTCATACACAACTTATAAATGGTACAATTTTAGAAAATGACAATGAAACAACTCTAATATTAAGAAAAACAATTTAGAATTAGATAAGTATTGAAAATGTGTGAGTCATACCATTATATTCTTGGTAAAATGAATACATCTCATCGTATTTTAAATAAGATTACTCTATAATAATCTAAAATTTTGATTTTATAATTAATAGATAATTATAATATTTTGCGTGTATATAATATTCTTTGGTTTGGATTTCTTTAATTGGTATCAAATTTGATGTAATGTTGGGCAATGAACCAACTTATGTTCATGTTAGGATCGACGTACTAATAAAGCATGCCTGATTAGGTAATGCTAGATTAGTTAACGAAACATCAAATTATTAATCGGGCTACTAACGGATCGAACCGATACGACTCGTTAACATGCTTTAGATGGGCGGACCCATGAATGACCTGACAAATTATTAGTATTTTAATATACAAGCCACCCATCCAAACGTTACTCATTGTCCACCCGCACATGAATTTCATATATCATGTTGAAAAGTTTGAATATTTTTTATATTCTTTGAAAAAATTACAATTGCAATGCTTGTTCATTAAATACAGACAATTTTAAGTAATAAATATGCCGAATTTTTGATTTTGACAAAAAAGAAATAATTCACTAAAAAGGCGCTTCAAACCCATTGGGTTGATCCGAAACCCGTAAAATCGAAATACGTCCGCCCGTATTTTACCCGAACCCGAAATACACCCGACCTGTATTTTACCCGAACCCGAGTACACTCGACCCATATTAGACCCGCCCGTCCGAATGGACAGGTCTAGTTCTTCTAAAGTATGTACCATCTGTGAAAGCTTTTAACCCCTTAAGAAGCATATAAAATATTTTGGAAAAAGGAAATTATTTTAGGCGATGCCTTCAAAGGGATTTGATATGGATTATTGGTAGACATTTGAAGGTGAAGATGGAAAGTTGATCGTTTTGAGAGTCAGAAATGAGAAAATTGTCTCACAATCAGAATAAAACAGTGATTTCCCGACTGTACCCTCTAAACAAGCATGTAAATTTATATTTTTGCTGCAGTTTGGCAGTTTTCCTGGCTTGCGCGGTTCCCACTCTAACCTCCTACTTCCCACACACCACATAACAAAATAGAGAAAGTAAGACATTTTCTTTAAATCCACCACAATCGATGCCAAACTAAAGACTCATCCAGTAGCGATGACATTTCACCCTATTAAACTGTGTTTCCAATTCCCTAAAAAGTAATTGTAAGGATCAGCAAACCACAGAATGAATCAACTTCATAAAACATTTTTGACATAATTAAGTGGACTTTTCAACCGAGCCACAAACATTGCGATCGGAGAGAAGAAAGCTGGTGCTTATTAAGCTAGCAAACACCCAAGATAGTGAAAATCTTGGCTTAAGTACCATAGAAAAAAAAAATCTCCTTGGCCTGTATTTTAACATTTTTATCATCTACGTTCTTTTCCGTTGGCACATATTCTCAAACACCTTTTTTTCTCCTTCTCGTTTGTGTCAAATTAACTAGACTTAAACCACTAATTCATCCCTTCTCCAATGCTAGCGCTGGCCATGGCGCTCTTTTAAAACAACCAATAATATTTCAAAGGCAATGAAGACTTCCCAACTGATATAACTCATATAAGCTATAATTATAACGAAGAATTCAGAAAATGGACAAAAATGGCGTAATAAAATAAACCGAGGACAACATTGTAAAATGATGATGCCAGAGGTGTAATACCTGTTGCCAAGAAGGGAATGCAAATGGATAATTAGCTCTTCCTCCTGAGGGGAGAAAGCGCCGCGCTTAAGATCAGGTCTCAGGTAATTAATCCAGCGCAGGCGGCAACTCTTTCCACACCTCTGCAGGCCAGCATTCCTTGCTACATCACTCCAACAACCCTGTCCATTAGTAAGCATATAGTTGATGAGTTTATCATCCTCTTCGGGCGACCACAAACCCTTCCTAAGCTTAACCCCGCCATTGCCATTGTTCTTCCCTAAGGCATAATCACCTGGCTTCCTCATTGTAAATGTGTACTGTTAATAACTAATAGTACCGCTGAAGGAGGAGGGCCGGGCCAGGGGAACTAGGGCGATGTACAGAAGCATAAAAGAGTTTTATAGGGAAAGAGAAAGGTGTAGGAGGGCATCATATAGAGGCAGTGATGATCATGATGGCTGTGGGGTTTGCTTAGATTAAGAGGAAGAGAGAGAGACAGAGAGAGAGAGAGAGGACAGTGTTGGTTGATGGGTCAAGTGAAAAAACGGTTTGGAGGAGGACCCAAAGTAAAAAGTTGCAAGAGAGAGAAAGACACATAAGTAGAGAGAGAATGGGAGGAGGGATAAGAGGGAGGTGGTGGTCTTGTCTTTGACTCCATAGCTTCGTCTTTTGCCAATATCATCTTTCTTCACTCTCACGGTAATCATCATTCATATCATCTACGGAATCATAAGGGAGCGTGAGAAATAAAAAGTTTGTCTTCTAACCAAGCCCAAGATTTTTGCTTCCAAAACACATAATCTCCCTTCTCTCTGTTTCTTTTTTCCTTTTTCTTCTTCTTTTGCCCCTTCATGCATTTACATGTGTATTTGAAGTTAGAGGAAAGATGATTAAAAATAATTTATGTTACTCTGACTCTTCATTTTAACTTCCCCACCCACGTCGGACCATCAATGCTCAGACAAGGCTACGATACTTGACATTTTAAGTTAGGGTGAAATCTGCAAATCTACTTCAAAAAAGCCAATTCTGACACTTGGGCATGTGCCCGTATCAGACATTGATCTGTGCTCGAGTCCAAGTAACAGAGAAAATAATAGCTTTTAGTGAAATTATCATACCTGGAATGAATTCTCCATTACCCCAGATCATCCAGTGAATTTGACTGATCAGTAGCCTTAGGGCCCCCAACATACGTATGCATATTAATCTTCTACAGAAGGGGAGGAAAGTGAAAAGGTCAGTCATCGACATTGTAAAAATGTACAGCAAATTATTGTCACAAAACACGAAGGAAGATCACAAGAGGATCATTCTAAAAATAAGCAGTAGTTCCAGGATTTTGTCCCCCCTGAAGATATTAGTCTATTCGCCATTACTTGAACAACATCAAGTAGTTAACAGGAATTCTAAGAAGAAATCAAGTGCATAAATGGGACCCATCAATGAGACCAGCCACACCATTTACTTGGCACTAAATCTGCATTTGAGTACAATAATCTCTCCCAACTCTTTTGATAACTTTAGTTGATAATACATAATCAAAGTGCATTATGATTTAAGCATGAAGTTATTTCGTTTTGGCTTATATTTTCAGCTACCTGTTTGCATAAATAAAGAAATGAAAAACATGAATATCATGGATGGATGTTTAACAGAACAAGCAACTGAATATCCCAGTATTAGTTGGAGCTTCTTTGTTCTTTATGCTCTTACGAGTTTAATAGAACTCAATCTTTTATCATGATCAACCATAAGAGATATGAAGTTGGTAAGCAGAAGCTGCAAAATAAATACTAGCCACTTGCCAGAGAAATACAAAGATACATACATAGGATACCAGATTAATTTCTGGTAGGATAATTACAGCAACCAATTACAACTTCATCAAATAAGAAATCAAAAGATTACTGTCATCGGTGTAACACCACAGTCAACATGGTTTAAAATTTTTAGTTCCCATTCAAACTGAGCAACTTCATAAGTGCCCATCCCCCAGTAACTCCTTTTTTGCCCAAGTAGATACCCGTTACCAGCAAAACTTAACTTTCATGATAACATAGGAAAGCTTTCTCAGTGTTTGTTATTATCTTAAAAACAAGGCAGAACGGGCTCTGTTCTTCATGTGAATAGTTTCTTCTTTGCTTTACTGTAATGTTGCTTCTCTAAGCTCTCTTGCATGACACTTTTATAAAAGCATCAAGAGGATCCAAAAGTAACAAGCCAATACTGCAAATGAAATGATGATGCATGCCCCATGACTGTCAGAAAGACTTGTCATCTTGCCACAATCAAGGAGAATAAAGAATGAAGCTATACTAAAAATCATACAATTGGGTTATAGTTAATCAAACAGAGAAAATAGTCAAATGTTCCTATTCAGTTATTGTTGACATAATCAAACATAATTGGGTTTTACCGTTGTTAATTTTCGCCCTTCCCACTCCACAAGTCACCCCCACCCCTTTCTTGAAACGGAAACTTAAAAAAAAAAAAAAATCTTCATCTTTGAGCACACATGGAGATCACAGTATCAGGCAGCCATATTATTAGATGGAACAGCAGAATTAATCAAATTGTTTAAATAACATATAAGCTACTCATAAGGAGCTAACTTTTCCATGCTTTCATTTGTCACCGTTAAAAGAAAAAGTGAAAAAGAAACTCCAAAAGACAAGCATTTTTGTGCACACTGACAGACACATCTACAGAAAATGCTTTTCAAACTGCAGGGGTGGCAAAAAATAGAGATAACATAGAAGCTACTCCAAGGTATGCAACTTTCTGATGCTTTCTCCTTACTGAAGTCTGGCAGTGGCTAAAAAGGAATTACTTAAGCCAGCATGGCCCATTTTCAGCAAGGCTATAAAATCAATTAGCAGGCCATAGCTGTGTTTATAATATCCTAGAGCTAGCTGCATACAGCCAAGAAAGAAACCGAGCTTGTTGTTTGCATTTGAACCACTTTTTAATCAATTCAGAAAGCTTCTAGAGTACTGTAAAACACAAGAATCACCTGCTTAAGATAAAGAAATGGAAGAGCAATTATGGCAATTGTCCAAAGCAATCAGGGAAACAAACACAGAATTAAGGTGGAGAAACATAAACATAAGGGCATGTTCCTCTCATGATTATGTTTAATCTTTCAACCAAGTTGTGATAACTTAACAGGCACACAGCTACAGACCTACAGGCATGGAACAAATTCAATAGTTGAAGTAATTTTGCAGTTGTATCATCTTAGGCGGCAAACAAAACTCCCTTGATGGATACCACAATAAATATGGTTGTGTTCATACTCTTAAAAATCCATGGAACCCCTCATTTTAAGAACTATCAAAGGACAATATTTGTAGCAAAACGTTAACCCATGATCACCAAAGTAGCAAGAGTTTTTTTTTTTTTCCCCTGAAAGTTTGTATGTCTACCCCCTCGGGACTGTCCACTCACGGAACAAGGCATTTAATAAACCACACACATAGTTCAAACTTAAAACTAGGCTACTACGAGTTCGAAGTTATGTCTTTAGTCAAAAGAAAGATTTCACGCACAACTTCATCCCTACAATTATATTGACTGCCATTAAGTGCGTCATCACAATCCCCCTCCCAAAAAAAAAAACGGGTTGGGGGGGAATGATCTCCAATACAAGAAATTTCGGCATTCACTACAATGAATACACGGTGAGGCTTCCATCCAATGATAATCAATCTTCCCATATTCACACATTATATATGCATTATTTCTCTTTTCTTAAAAAGACAGAACAAAACAAAATATGCAGATAGAGAAATTTCTTCACCAATACCAACCAAGGGCCAGTGAATTTTAGGATGATTGGATGAGAACTAACGGGGGGAAAAAAAAGCAAGTAGATCACCAAAGAAGACAAGCAAAAAAATTCATTATGTGTCCTTCTTTTGCTCCTCCCCCAAACCCAATGATTCTTTCATAAACCCTTTTCAGCATCAAGTTTTATGTCAAGTCTATTTCATTCCTAAAATCATCACACAACTGTTCACAGTCATTTGATGAACCTCAATTATACCCCATTCCAACTTTCTCCCGAATCAATACAATCCCACAAATTCTGCCCATCAAACACAGTTCGCCCGAGCCCCGGCCCCCCCCCCCCCCCCCCCCCCAATCAAAAAAAAGGTTCCAACTTTATTGAATTTTCATCACAATATCAAGATATCAAAATCAATAGCAAACAGCAGCGTTCAAATTTCAAATGATTGACAGAAGCATGCATTAGCATTAACCCTCAAACGTTCTCAATTTCATCTATGATTTTTCCACTCCTGTTCAAACGAAAATGTGCAACGAAACTGATTCGGGTTCAAAAAATTGACATGAAATAAATTAAAAACAAAATTTACCTATACGACTGAAACGAATTTCAGGCCAATAGCTCTGGAAAGCGAAGAAAAACAGAAACGATGGTTTTTTTTGGTTTTTTTTTTAAATAAAGCGTGCCGTTGAAGCAAAATCAGTTCAGTTTGGACATGCATTTGGTGGCTGTCCTTGAGCGAAAAAGTATGCCCGGGATATTGGGCCGGGTCATAGGGCTGGGCTCCACCAATCTACCAAGCAAGGTCATTGGGGGGTGGGGAGCATGAGTTGGGTTGGGCTCGGCTGGGCTTAGGTGGGTTGTAATGTGAGCTTGTTTACTCAACCTTTTTTTAGTTTTTTTAAAAAAAGAAATTTGATTACTCAACCATTGAAATAGACAAATTGATGATGAAATGTTTGGCTCCTACGGTACGGCGGCTCCTATGGTACGGCTTTGAGGTTGGATTATTACTATTGATAAAGACACATTTGGATTTATTATTGCGGATTTTTTTTTAATGCACATGTTAAAAAGAAAATCTAATTGATATGAGAAAGTTAATTAGATCATCTGATTCGACATTTTATGAGGGGTTTAAAAACTTACTTCGAGATCTTTGCATAATTTTCAATTAGTTCGGCTAGTTTATGCTTGGAAGTCCAAAAGTATGAATTAGAATTTTGCTTATATTAACATTCACTATTTTCTTTACCAAAAGGGGGGGGGGGGAATTGCTCCACCCTCTACAATAAAAATTAGGATTAAAAGAAAAAAGAATTAATTTTCTTCATTCTTAATACATTATTTAGTTAACTTTTGCGTATTATTTACCAATATAAGTTAATACAAGTGATTTAATACTTATTTCTCTTAATTAAGGTCTTGCATTTGGGTCCTGTGAGTGGAAAAATTTTGTGATGGAAGAGTTATACCTTTATGGACCAACAGTAATTTGAATATAGTTAAAAAAAGCCCAATTATTGAAAAAAATTGCATATTATTTAACAAACCACAATCAAATAAAGTAAAATTTTAATTTCTGTATGTGTACGCGTGACACACAAAAAAAAAAATATAGGTAAATTTGAAAATAAACCTCTGATAAAAAAATTATAAAAACATTATCCAGACACCCACAAAATGGATAAGTTATTAGGTGAGAGATCAAACAATCCAAGCCTTGCATTCACTGTCATGTTTCCTTGTCCCAAATCAGCATCTTACCCACACCTACAAGTGAATGCATATTTTCTTCAGGTACAAAAAGGAAAGAAAAAAGCCTCCTACAGTCCGAAGTTCTGTATCTCTGTCTGAAGAAACAACCTCAAAGGGGGGAAAATGCTTCAGGTGGTGGTGGTAGGAGTAGCGTTCTCAGTTGTGCCACTAATGCTGTTGATTCCACCAGTACGAAGGCTGAGCGCGTTCATCGCCAGATTCAATGATCTCGTTCAGTACATCGCTCTTCGCACCTCTCTACATCTCATGTTTTCTCGTCTTCATTTCGCTGCCTCTTTCTTCGTCTCCTCTCTCCCCCCTGGTATTGTTGTTATTCGTCTTAATCCCAGGAGGTAGATGCTTCCATGGTCGCTTTTAATTTGGATTGTCGGTTTGTTATTGCGTTGTACAGTTTTGTATCTAGACTGTGAATTCATTTATGTTTGGATTTGGATTGGATTTTGTTATAGTTCAGTTGTCTAAATTTATGAGTCTTTAATTTATCATAATCAACAAGAGTTTGTTATATGGAAATGAGATTGTGTATGGTAAAATATGATTGTTATGTATGAACATGCTTTCTAATTGTTGGGATATATTCGGTTCGTCGACTCCCTTCAAATGTTCGGATGTTTCATCAAGTATCGACAAACAAGATTGCATATATATATATATATATATATATATATATATATATATATATATATATATATATTTAGTTACCAATAGCAGCTAATGGTTGATTCTGATGAGGCACGACTGTTGGCATAAAGAAAGGAAAAGTACAAAACCTAACAATATGTTTGGATGAAGAAAGTGTGATAAGAATAAAGTTTAGTTAACATATTTTCTACATTTGTTTGAAAAAATAAATAAACAAATGAGGGGATACAAGTACAACATCTTAACTTTCGAAGTGAGTTGAGTGATAGAAAGATTTTTAGTCGAGCTTTCTACATGTCCATTATGGACATGTTAAAATCAAGTTAAATAAACTTGTTTCTTTTCACTAATTTCAACTGTCATCATTCACTTTCATGAATCTTCATTTTCTAGTCTTATAATAATAGGCAAATAAAGAATTAACGTAACTTGGTACACACTTGTTAGCCTTAACTCGTACGGACAAGATCTAATGGCATATATATTATGATAACCGGTTTTGATGGAGGTAACGTTGTTAATTTCCTTGGATATGGTGGTGCATAAGTTCGAGAATATCCACACAAACAACGCGACAAATATCTCTAAGAATATTTGTTGAGTGCCATCCAATCTTTTTGAAGGGAATAACAAGATGGTGACCAATAAGCTTGTTTTAATATGAGTAGAACAATTTCTCAACCTGTTAGAACTGGAAAGAGCCGCCCTACATGTATTTGCAAACTTAACTTGCTAAAAAAGGCGTACAAATTTAGCATTGCGAGTGGATAATCTAATGATGATGTTGAAGAGATTAAACACTTCGTTAGCCGCAGTCAATCAAATACTGACTAGTGTTCTAATGTTAAAGAAAGGTTGCAAGATATCTCATTGACCCAGGGATTGTGGCTGTATGGCATTTTGCAAGTGTGATCTAATTCAACCAGCAAAAGAACTAAAATGCCATGTCAACAAAGCAATCTTGGTATATATGAAATATCAAACTATTAACTATCAACTTTCATTTTTTCCTTAAAAATTGTTGTTTGATGTTTTTCCATATTATACTTGTTGGGGGCCTTTCTTTTTTATTTGGCAGACATTCGGGGGATTGTAAAGGGAAACATACAATAAGAGAACTGCTTTAATGAAAGGTGAATGTATGGTTAAGAGAAGTTTGAATGGACAAAACGAGAACTAAATTAGCTGCCAACTAAGTTGAAGACAAGATAAACCTACTAAAAGAGATCCTCACAGTTGGCGTCCTCCTTTATGTTCAAAATTTTGATAATCGAACTCTTAGTACATAATACCATTTCTATAAATTGGTCATTATATATTGGAAACCATTTATTTTGTTTATGCTCATTTAACTATATAAACTATGCCAATATAAATGCAAATATCGTCTTTCACTTAGGGTTTGTTCGTTTCAATATTTGACCAACCGTAATTATTTTTAATTGCTCTCAACTGCTTCTGATTGTTAGCCAGTCTCAACTGCTTCCAACCATTCTTAAGTGCTCTCACCCAATTCTAATTGCTCTCACCTGCTCCCAAATGCTTCCAACCACTCGCAATTGCTCCTAGTATTTTCAAACGCTAATCCCAATCGTTCTTAATGCTTCCAACCGCTCCCTAATCACAATTATGTGGTTTTTTTTTTTTTTTGGCTTTTTTCATGAATTGGAACTTCTAAGCATATGGTTTACATGAACATGATTCCTAGTTCCATCTTTTCGCATAAATTTTGTAACAATCTTGAATCTATAAACACAGGTTGCCAGATATTATAGC
>JACYFF010031959.1:15184369-15215027 GCA_017589665.1 Selenicereus undatus
CCCCCAAAAAAAAAGCTTCTCCCCATATAATGCACTTTGCTAGGTTTATATATGATGATTTATGATGTAAGCGTCCATCGCCCAGGAACACAATCTTATTTTGAGTTTTTAGGAGTCTAAATATTGTAAGGGTGTCTTTGATATACAAGGTGCCTTAGGGCCTGTTCTTTTCATGGCCAAATTGAGTTGGGTAAAAGAGTGAAGTGGATTGAAGTAGGTTGAGGTGGATCAAAATAGATTGAAGTGGATTGAATTTTTTTTTTATGTGATAAATTAAACTTGGTTAAAATAATGAAAGTAGGTTGAAGTTAATATTTTAAAATTTACCTACGAAAAGAACATACCCTTAGTATGGGCAAATTAGTGTTTGTGTGGTCGCCTAATATATTTTTCTAACATGTGTTTAAGGTGGACTTTAAATCTTAATTATAAAAAGCATCTTCTTCTTCTTATTATTAACCTTGTCCATTCTACCTCCAAATTTGCCAAGCCAACTATTTCGCCTTGCTCGATTAGGGGAAAAACGTATTCTAATGGTCAGCACTCATTAGTACTAATTTATAATTAATTACTTTATAATTAATTGAAAATAACAGAACTCATCAATCCTCAAATGCAACCAAACCGTCTAGAAAAACACACTGTTAAACCCTCCGTCTTTCTGTCCACACTCCGGCGGTAAGTAATGCTGCTAAGGCACAGCAAAGCCATGTCCGCCATCTCTCTCCAACTTCCATCTCTCTCCCGGTCTTTCTCTCTCATATTTCCCTCAAATCCCACGCCCTTATCCCTAAACCCTCGCTTAAACCCTATCCCTAAATTCCCCATTCTCAATTCCAGTGCGAGGCCACTTTCTCTCTCCTCCGCGGCTACTCGAATCTCCTTCAATTCCCAAACCCTAGATTTCGATGTTGAACCTCACTACTTGTCCTGCTCAATGCCCGGAAAACGCCTGAAGGTCGCCGTCCTTGTTAGCGGCGGCGTTGATAGTAGTGTTGCCCTTCGCCTTTTGCATGCTGCTGGACACTCTTGCACTGCTTTTTATCTCAAAATCTGGTTCCAGGTACTATCCTATTGTCCATTCCCCGGTTATTGTCTGCATTTTGGGCTGTGGCATTGTTTGTTTGGGTACATTTTATATTTGATTTCTTCTGTCGTTTCAAGGGAGTTTGGCTCTTTATTGTGGTCTAAAATTCTAGGCATATGCATTGGTTGAGTATACATGAATGATAAGTGGATTACAATGAGCTTATAAAAGAATGCTGGGCTTGTTTTAATTTATCTGTTTAATTAATTTATCTATGGACTCTGGCTGTGGGAATGTTTTGGAAACACTGTTTCTTCCCATTCATTGTGATTACTTTGAACTTGTGTCAGAAACATGAAAAAGCAAAGTGAATCTTGTGAAAGTTGGTAACTTGGTATAATTGACTATGGGCATTTTTCAAATGTTGCATCGCCTTTGTATTCCTTATGAGAAATGTTCACATTTTATTGCAGTTTTGCTACCCTGTTTGGCAGGTAAAACACTACAGACTTGGATGACTATGAAATAGTCAAAGAATTGTCGAGTCTGCAGTATAATAGCTTTACTCAAATTCTTCCATTGAACAAGTTATGATTCTTATTGAACACGTCTTCAAGGTCAATTTATCTTACAATGTGGAGCTTCTTGTCTACTTAGAGCGTTGGGTCTTGAAAGTTGGTAACTTGATATAATCCACTGCTGACGTTTTTTTAATATTCTATGTTTTTGTGTGCCTCACTAGAGATTTTCGCATTTTGTTACAGTTTTGCTAGCCTGTTTGGGAGGGAAAACTGTAGAGAATTGGACACCATGAAATAATCAAATAGGTTTTGAGTCCAAAGTGTTAATAGCTTTATTCAATTTCCTTAATTGAACAAAATATAAACGTGTTCGTGGTCAATATAAACTTGTAGATCGTGTATAATGGACCCTTTTTTCCCTCCCCTTCTCTTCCCCCTTTTATTTACTACCTGAAAGATAAAAGAAGTGCTGTTTCTCCAATTCTTTGTCACTTTATTGATCTATTCCTCTGTAAAGTGGCCTTATCTTACTCTGGGAGCGAGGGGTTTCCTCCCTTTGAAACTAGGTGGTTTCACAGATTGCTTGTTGTTGTCCCTGGGTGAATGACTGTTTCTGGGCGATATGTTGGGGGTTTCACTTGTTGTTTACGAATGGAAGAGTTTACAATGGCTTTCTTCTTTCTGTGTCAACCCTTGCCCAGTGTGGGTTTTGTCATGTTGATCTTATTTTCTAGAGCTGCTTGAAATTGCTGTTTCAGTGGCTTTGAGCGCCAAAGACATTGCACATAAATTTTTACTGTTGGGGATCTAGAATGTTGCAATTTCCTGAAATTGAAAGCTTGCTTGTGCTAAATGTTTCTTTCAATTTTGATACTCTGAAAAAGATTATGAAGCTGTTATAACCTATAAGCCGACCTAAAGATTATTGATTAGAATTTTTCTTGAATTGAAATTACACATATCATGATATTGATTGAACAGAAGACTTAGTGATGTAGGACGCTTTAAGAACAATTCCCACACCTAAAAAATCACACGAGAACTCTTTAGGAGATACGACATCATTCTCCCCCACCGGAAAAGAACTCGACGTCGACGAGTTGTCATGGAGGTACCACTCTAAAAGAGTCGGATTCATATCACGAAACTCATCTTCAGTAATCCAAGTAGCATCTGACTGGAGCCGTCCTGACCATTGCACTAGGAAGCGTCAGAACCCAGCACGAGAAGAGGACACAAACTCATCATCCAATACTGCCTCGATGTCGGTCTGCGACTCTGGCAAAGGTGAGAGTCTAGGGACCTGAGTACCTGCTGAAACCTCAAAAGGAAGACAAGGAGGCTCGAAAGTACCTTGATGATGAGTGAGATCCTCCACATTGAAAATAGGACTAATATCTAAACTGTAAGGGAGATCAAGTACATATGCATTAGACCCCAACTTCCAAAGGATTTGGTAAGGTCCCACGACAGGAGCGTGAAGCTTTTTGAGGGAGTTTCTGGATAATCGTTAAGGTCGAATCCGAGCCATAACAAAATCACCTACCTCAAAATTCGCAGCTCTGCGATGCTTGTCAGTTGAATGCTTATAGCAGTCATTGCTTAAAGCAATCTTGCGTCGAATCTCAGCATGCAAGTCATGAATATGCTGTGCAAATGTGGATGCAGGATGTGACACACGGGCATTAGGGGGGGAATGAGGTTAGCTAAGGTATGAGGAGAGTAACCATGGACAATCTCAAAGGGACTCTTACATGTGGTTCTATTGACCGCATTGTTATATGCAAACTCAACAAGGGGTAAAGTCAAATCCCAAGTGCCTTGTTTCTCGCCCACAACGCATCTAAGTAACTCCCCTAGACTAGGGTTAACAACCTCAGTTTGTCCATCCGTTTGAGGGTGAAAGGCCGCAGAAAATTTCAAAGTAGTACCACACAGTCTCCATAAGGTCTTCCAGAAATAACTCATGAATTTGACATCCCTATCAGACACTATGGAAGTGGGAAGGCCATGCAACCTAACAACCTCTCAGAAGACTAACTTAGCAACATGTGAAGCGTTATCTGTCTTGCTATAGTCAATAAAGTGGGCCATCTTAGAAAACCTATCAACCACAACTAAGTTTGAATCAAGACGACGGGATGTTCTAGGAAGACTTAGTACAAAGTCCATATTAATGTTCTTCCATGAAGCAGGCGGGATAGGAAGAAGAGTGTAAAGTTCTGTATTGTGCCTCTTAGTCTTAGCTAACTGTGGTACTGAGACACAATGCGATGTACATCTCTTTTGAGAGAGGGCCAATAGAAGCGATCTGCAACCAAAGCAATGGTCCCGTCTTTACCCAGGTGGCCACCCAGTCCCCCAGCATGCATCTCCCAAACTAAGAAGTCCCGGAACGACGTCTTAGGAATGCATAACTTGGACCCCTGAAAGAGGAAACCGTTATGAATGACAAAGTCAATGTGATGGTTGCGATTTCTAGCCGAAAGGTCCGAGTAAATGAGTGAAAAGTTAGGACAAGAGGTGTGAGTGCCTTTGAGCTTGTCAAAACCAAGAACCTCAACCCGCATTGTCTGCAAGAGGCAACCAATGCGACTGAGGGCATCGGCCACCTTGTTCTCAACACCAGATTTGTGCTTAAGGACAAAGGAGTACTCACTAATATACTCAATTCACCTAGCATGCCTAGGATTGATACTAGACTGAGAATTCCAGTGCTTAAGGGCCTCATGATCCGAATATACAAGAAATTCATGCGGGAGAAGGTAATAGCGCAAATGATGAAGGGACTGAAGCAGAGCGTATAACTCTTTCTCGTTGGTGGTATACTTGATCCGCCTAGATTTACTAAGCTTTTCGCTAAAGAATGCTATGGGGTGCCCCTCCTGACTTAACATTCCACCAATGCCATGTCCAGAGGCATCGCAAGCAACCTCAAAAACCTTACTAAAGTCAGGATGCCTAAGAACTGGAGCGGATGACATCATCTCCTTAATCTCCTCAAAGGCAGATGCCGCTTTAGGAGTCCACTGAAATGGACCTTTCTTCAAGCAGTTTGTAATAGATGACATGATAGAGCTGAAGTGTCTAAAAAACCTCCTGTCGAAGTAGGCAAGACCATGAAAACTCCTAGCCTCAGTAAGGGTCTTAGGGTCTTAGGTTCAGGCCCTTCTCTAATGGCTCTAACTTTGTCGCGGTCAGCGGAGATACCTTGAGCAGACACAATGAATCCTAAAAAGAGGACTTGGGTTTGAAGGAAGATGCACTTTTTTAGATTAGCAAAGAGCTTGGCCTCTCTAAGTGCGCACAGGAGTTGCTTGAGATGGTTAACATGGTCTGTCCTAGACTTGCTATATATCAAGATGTCATCAAAATAGACAACCAGAAATTTTTCCATAAATGGCTAAAGAGCGTGAGTCATGAGTCTCATAAAGGTACTGGGAGCGTTGGATAGCCCAAAAGGCATAACCATCCACTCAAATAAGCCATCTTGGGCCTTAAAGGCAGTCTTCCATTCGTCTCCTGGTCTAATGCAGACCTAGTGATAACCACTATGCAAGTTTATCTTATAGAACCAGCTAGCTCCAGCAAGACAATTAAGCATGTCCTCTAATCTCGGAATGGGAAACCTATACTTGACTGTAATCTTATTGATGGCTTTACTATCGATATACATCCTCCATGATCCGTCTTTCTTAGGAGTAAGGAGGGCAGGGACCGCACAAGGACTCATGCTATGACGAACAAAGCCCTTAGACAATAGTTCTTGAACCTGCTTATTCAATTCTGCTCACTCAGTTGGATTCAACCTATAATGAAGAAGGTTAGGGAGTTGGGAACCAGGGACCAAGTCAATAGCATGTTGCATGTCACGAAGGGGAGGGAGCTCACTAGGAAGTTCCTCGGGGACAACATCGATAAATTCTTTAAGCAGATCATCAATCTCAATTGGGAGGTCCCGGAGAGACAAGTCACCTGAAGGGACGTTAGGGCAGGTAATGGAGTCTGAAGCTAGTTCCCTAGCTAAGATTGTCAGGAAGAACTTGTTAGAGTTTCCCAATTTTTCAAAAGGTCTTTAGTGAAGGAGGGAAATAGTACCCCTAGGAGGAGTAGACACTGTGGGGAGAGGACAAGGTCAGGGAAGGTTTGGGATCTGGGAAAGACAACAACTCTCTAGGTCGACATGGGTTAAGAATGATGTCATTATTCATGTACCTAAAGGTATAAGTGTTTTTTCTCCCATTATGTGAGTCATTCCGATCATAAAGCCAAGGACGATCTAGGAGAATGTGAACGACATCCATTGGGAGGACATCACATGAAACCTCGTCCTTTTAACCACCAATCTGGATCGGAATCTTACTTCTATGGGTAACTGTGACGTGGGTCTTGTTGACTCAGGCTACTTTGAAAGGGTGGGGGTGAGGTTCTCTTTATAGCGGCCTCGACAACAACATTCATGGTACTGCCACCATCCATAACCATTTTCATAAGAGTTTCCCCACACCTCACAAGAGTATAAAAGATTGGTGGTATGTTTCCACTCATCATTCATGACTAGGTTGGCTAAAAGGCATCTTACAACTCCAAGATGTGCATCATAAAGAAGGCTATTCTCAACATCAACAAGATCTTCAAAGTCTCCCTCAGGGTTGACAACCTCTTCCTCAAGTTCGGCTGGTTCAAAAGACTCATGCTCTAGGGCCAGGGTACGGTGAGGGCACTCAAAAGCATAATGAGTTAATGACCTCTCAGGGTATGGTGAGGGCACTTATAAGCATAATGACATCTCCCACGACAACTAAAACATTGGACTGAGTTACAAGATGTACCAGAGGAAGCTCCCTACGGGGCTACTCTAGATGGGATTTGAGGGCTATGACCCTTAGAAGTTGAAGCACTCACAGAAAACTCATTCATCTTAGGAACAGAATGGGCAGGGGCCTTAGAAGAAGGAGTAACACGTCGAACACGGTAAAGCTTATCAAGTTTTTCAACCTCTAAAACTTTGTGGTAAGCCTCATCGAGAGTATAAGGCGCAGATAAGGTTACTTCCCTCTTAAGGTTAGTCCGTCACAAAGCTGAGTTAATTCCTCAGAACTATTGATGTAATCAGACACACTAGAGGTGGAATGTTTAAGGTCTAGCATCTGGTCAACAAGGTGTGTCTTATGGAAAGAAGGGAGGTACTTTTCTTTCAACCTATCCTTCATGATTTCCCATTGAATGATGGGAGGTTGACGCATTCACTCAAGGTGACTCGTGATAGTTTGCCAAAACTTCCTAGCAGGTCCTATGAGTTTCATCTTGGCAAATCAAACCCGCTCAATATTAGACATCTCATACCATTCAAAATAGTCCTCCATAGCAACTATCCAGTCAGAAAAAGTGGTAGCATCTATTTTTCCATCCAAAGAGGGTACATCAACTTTCACCTTTTGCGTAATATCGGAGTAACCCTCGTGAACACTTCTACGATCAGTTTCAAGGTCTGCATGCCTAGGCTCCCTATGGTTACCCGTCCTCCTGTCATCTCTAGAGTTGTCAAACCGATGGTTCCTATGGTCCCCTTGGTCATGCCTCAAGTCACTCCCCTCCCTTTGCACTCAAGGGTTAGATGGAGTCGCTCTGTTATCTCTCCTTAAGCTCAATAGCTCGACTTGACTTATAAATGACCCATTGACGACGATCATTCCCTTCCACAAGTAGTTCAGGGGAAAATTGGGTGGGGTTTGAGGTTGGTCAAACACGGTAACTTCTCAAACACTCAAGTAAGTTCGTCAATCTTGGCCTCGAGCTGGTCAAACCTAGCATCTTGATGGCCAAGCCTTTCAGATAGGGTGTCAATCTGAGATTGGTAAGGCTGTTTGGGTGAGGATGACATGGTGGGTGCAACTATGAATGCAAGATGTAAGTGCTGAGATTAAACCAAGTTGCAATAGTAACGACTGCGATAAACAGTCGCTACACACACCACAAAGCACAAAAGGTTTGATATTGATTATTGATATAACTCGAACCAAGCAGGGAATAAGCAGTGAGGAGAAATCGGGATCTACGCAAACACTCAAAGATCCAAACAATCAGGAATTAGGCTAATTTCGCTTATAGAGAATCAAACTCTTATCAAAGCAAATCGAGATTCCCGTACCTCTTAGTGTACTTGAGTACTGGTCTAAGAAACGCCTTTACCACAGCGGTGACCGACTGAAGTCAGATTCGGATGAGGTTATGGCAACAAGCTGCCAGCAACAGTTTCAGTGCAGCAGCAACAGTTTCAGCGCAGCAGCTAAGGGACAGGAACAGGGCCCCGAATAGCAGCAGCGAAGAAGCAACCGCGACTTGGTGACGGCCTACCAGGACAGTTTCTGGCGAGAGAAGATCGGAGGTGGCAGGACAGCACGGCCCGGGGAGTATCTGCTACTGACCGAAGACACCAACGCCTTTAATTAGCAAGCAGTTCGCGCAAATTAGGGTTTGCAGTTTGGTACCCAAGCAATCAAAGCCAAATTGATATGATTTCCTTCAATTGTGTTGGGGGTTTTGGGCGAAATTCAGTGGGAATTCAAGGGGAAAAGTCAATTTTGGGAGTCTTAGATGGATTGAGGGCAAATTGAAAAAGCTAGGGCTCGAAAATTTGGGCAATTCGCAATTAGGGTTTACGAATTGGGTTGTTAGGTTTCCGGTGAGCGGCAGCCAGGGGCGGTGGTGCGGTGGTGCTTGGCCAGAGGTTCTGGGCGAAGGGTGGTGGTCGACGAGTCTGATGGTGCAAAAAAATAGCGATTGGTATGCGCGGCAAGGTCTTGCAATTGGGGATTTTAGGGTTCCGGTGAGTGGCCGGCGGTGATGGAGGTTTGGTGGTGGTCGACCTGTGGTGGCGACCTGGTTGTGGTGGTCAACGGTGGTGGCCAGCCACTACTGGGTGGCGAACTGGAAGGCTAGCGGTAGAGGTTAGGGTTTCTTCTTTTTTGTTTTTCTCTCTTTTTTTTTTTAAACATAAGGGGAGAAAAAGGGAAAAGGAAAATCAATGGAAGCTAAGACAAAAAACTGCAGTGAGAAAGTGAGAAAGGGTTTCGCAGCGGTTAGGATCGAAAGCTCTGATACCAATTTGATGTTGGATGCTCTTGCTCTAAGAGCAATTCCCACACCTAGAAAATCACACAAGAACTTTCGAAAACTCAATAATTCAATTCATTCAAGTGTGTCTTTCTCAAAAGCACGAGGGGGGTTTATATAGGAATCAATACAGCTGAAAAAAAGAATATAGAATGAATCCAAAGATTACAATAAGATTACGATAACTAAAAATAATCTAAGAAAATAAAAAGATTTTATCCTAAAAGAGGATCCCTAGATTACGAAATCTCCTATTCTTCCTAGAATGCACATTGCCATAGAACTCTTTAGGAGATACGACATCACTTAGGCCATGTTCTTTTCGACTTATGAAAAGTACTTATTGGTGCTTATTGCTAAAACATGCCGGAAGTTGCTGAAACATGCTGAAATGTATTTAAACATGCCGAATGGTTGAAGAAAATATAACTATAAATTTTCACTAAGTACTAAACGATGCTGAATTGTGCTGATAGTTGCTGAATTCCGATGATAAGTACTTATTGTAAGTCGTAAAGAATATGCTCTAGTTTTACCATCTTTTGGTGCCATTGCAGACTGCTTGCCTTGTACTATTATGGGTGTCATTAAGACGAGCATATGACTGTTGTTCCCTAGACTTGTTGCTGAGAGTTTAAGAGTGAGAATCTCATTGTTCATTCACAACTTGATGGGAGTTTAGGATAGTGGTTCTCTGTTCTCATACGTATGAAGATTTTACGTGTCATTTGTTATTATTATGTATATGCTTGGGCTTAACCAATAACCATTGACTCTGGTAGGAGGACTTTGAAAATTTTTGGTCAGAATGCCCATGGGAAGAAGATTTATCATATGCGAGGGCAGTTTGTCATCAGGTGATTGTTTACTAAGTTTGTTGAGTGCCAGTTAGTCATCACTTTCTATAACCTCACTTCTAAAAAAGTTCCCAATTTGAATGTTGCAATGCAAATGCATCTCAGGAAAGACAACCCAGCTAAGTTGACAGGCATTTCTTTGCAGGTTGATGTTCCATTGGAAGTTGTGCATCTGACTGATGAATATTGGGAAAAAGTGGTACCTATCCAAACAAATCTTGATCATTAATTTGGATTTCGATTTGACTTTCATTTATGCTTAATGGGGTTCAAAATGATCCATGGACTGCTCTACTGATGGAGCTTACCAAGATGTATTTCTGTTTCATTAACACAAGAAAATAGTAACTTAATCAAGTTGCCATTTGATTTGCCTGGTTTTCCTTGGCATGTGCTTTAAGGCTTGAACCTCATCGGACTATCTATTAGGTCTCTTATATCATTGAAGAGTACCGGAATGGCCGTACTCCTAATCCTGATGTTCTGTGTAATACAAGAATAAAGTTTGGTAAGCAGAATTGTTAAACTTCCTTATTCTCTAACCGGATTTATGCTTAATTTTCAAGTTCCATTGGTTTTCCGATTTGTGGTGATATCTTGTTCAGGATGTTTTATAACTGTCTTAACTGTTTATTTTGTTCTGTGGCCAACCCCCCCCAAGGTGCATTCATGGATGCCATTAGTAGTATGGATTTTGATTACATAGCCTCAGGACATTATGCATATGTGCATCACCCACCTGCGGATGAACCAGGGAAGCCGTCTCTTCTGGAACTATCAAGGGATATGGTAACTAAATCATAAATCCCCGAGATTAGTCTGTTTTCTTCTGGTTGTTATATGAGCTGATACTTTGAAGGTCATACTCATGTCTATTTTACTAAGAGAATGCAAACTTTTTATTTTTATTTTTACCCGGAGTGGGGCTGGGTTTGCTTTGCACCAGCTATTCCTGAAGAATTCCCTTACCTCTAATGACGTTTTTCTTGAATTTTTAATCTTGCAGGTAAAGGATCAAACTTATTTCCTGTCACATCTTGATCAAAGGCAGCTCAAACGACTTATTTTTCCTCTGGGTCATATCCCTAAGGTAGGACTCCATTAAATGCATGATAAATAGTGGATCTTCTCCCGTCCATTGCTGCATTTGTATTCACTTTATGACATGTTGAATCATCATTGAGCAATATTTTATTTAGTGGATATTGAATGTGGAATGTTATTCTTCTATTTCCAACATGATTTTCACTCTTCTGGTCTTCTACTGGGATCCCACCCCTGGATGTTATTTTTTAGTTGTTTTGTTTTCTATTTATATGGCGAGATTCTACTCTTAGCTTCTTCATGACATGTTGTCACCATTGTATAATTCAGTTTATTTTTAAAAATTTTAAATAATTGTGTACGGAAAGGTAGCATTTATTATGAGATGGACAGGATTTTTTGGGGATCGTACCTTTTTCTGATTTGATGTGGTGTTCCCTCACTTAATCGTAATATTTTAATACCTGTAAGTAAGCTATAAATTAATTTTTGAGCCCACTAAGATGAACATAACATCAAAATTTATAGATGGTTATGCTGTGTTTATGGCATAAAAAGCTTAACCTGAGGATAGCCAATGCAATAAGTTGATGCATGCTCATAGTTCCAGATTATACTGATGGATTCTGGTAAATGATGGGGCAGAATCTGATTTGGAATTGGGATTGAAACTTGGCGATGAACTTTGATGTTTTTGTGCTGCGTCAAAGTTATGTTGCTTTGGCCTGCATAAGCTGATTATTTGTGTGTTAAACTTTTCGTAGTTGTAATGTCTGTAATTACTTATTTACATGCAGAACTGCCATCCCTTCAATGCATTCTTATACCATGGTATGGATGAGCTCTCATTAAGTGTTGATTCGATTGCCTTGCCAACGTCTTCTCTGGAACACCCCCCCCCCCAACCAGAGGGTTTGGCTACATTGATGGTTGCATGCTTGCAATCTACAATATTGACTGAGTAAAAACATGACGACTGAGATTATTTGTATGTCTGTATATACATAATCATATGAAATTGAATAAGTTGTGGGATTGACTAAGTGTTGGATTCTAATCAGTTCTCTTTTAGTAACTAATTCTCTGATGTTTTAAAGCTTATTATTTTATTGAAGTTTATTGCAAAATTAGAACATATATAATTCAAACTTAACATATCTTTTAGAAATTCCCATTTTTAAAAATAGTTCTTCAATACCATGTTCTTGTGTGTAACTCCCTCAGATCTGGGCTTTATTCTTATGTTCCAATCGCTGTTAGATGACACATTACACGAAAACTTTTGAATTTTTTCGTTCTAATGAGTGTCCGAATATATATCAATTCGAGATCATGTGAACACATGAACTGGTAGCACTAAAATACTCAGAGGATCTAAGATTAATACACCGGTTTAGTTTTTAGACGTACAGTTAAGTGGACCTAGCTTTATTGCCACTGAAGGTCCTTGGATAAAGGTTCGCTTTTCAATAGCAACCCTGACAGATAAGATTCATGTACATCATGTGGTATGAAGCTTATTTTTTTTTTGTTTCGTTTTTAAAAATTACTGTTCTTAGTGTACATGTGTGTTGGCATTTTGCATAATATGGTGTATGCTGCTAAAGTTGTCAACTTACTTGCAGGATGAGGTCCGGGAACTTGCTACAAGATTTGCTTTGCCAAACAAAGATAGAAAGGATTCACAAGGGATCTGTTTCCTTGGAAAAGTATGTTTCCCCAAATACAGTTATTGGTGCAAGTTTGAACTCCTAGAATGCTGAGTGTGTTTTATAATTGAAATCTTTCCCCTTTTATAGCTTAGACAGAAAGATGAAATATAGATGTCTATTTGGAATGCATTGGCAATGAATACATTTGTATGTATGGGCACTTGCGGTTTCAACCTGAAATCGAATGCTTCTGGTCTGTGTCCTTAAATTGCATGTCTTCTGATCAATGTTCAAATTGCTTTATCGTCCACTCTCCTGGGACAGTGGGACTGTTTTGGTTCTATATGGCTTAGTGCGTAATCCCATGTATGATATTTTGAAATTTCACTTTTTCAGTATCAGCAATATCTGCCTAGATGCACTTCAGAGTTTAGATAATAACTATTGCTTTCTGGAGATATAGGCTGCAGCTTTTAGATTTTTCTTTTTCTTGTCTGTTTCCCTTATCAGATTCGTAGCCTTTGAAGCCGACATATGCTCACAAGCCCCAGCTGGCTTTCGTATGTTAGTATTTTGCCAGTCGAGATTTCTTGGACATGATTTTGCATCACTTTTCGGTTGTTTCTAGAGTTTTTATGCTGACTGTTGCCTTATTCAGTTGCTCCTTTATTTAGATAAAATTTAGTGAATTTGTTGCTCGGCATATTGGTGAGATGGAAGGTGTCATACTGGAAGCAGAGACAGGGGATTTCCTAGGAAAGCACCGTGGTTTTTGGTTCTACACTATTGGTCAACGTCAAGGTCTTCGCCTTCCTGGAGGACCCTGGTATCTTTTTTCTCATTCATCTTCCATTACTGCTTTGCAGCATCACACAACAAGGGTGGGGGATTTGTCAGTGATTATTAGCACAGACCAATGCGGTTTTTGTTGGCCTGTGCTTGTATATTAAAAACAAATTTTTTACCATGTATTTTTCAGTTTGTCGGCTTCCAACTTTTGTGACGGCTTTTAACCTTGTGACTGTTTTCTTAACCATCTCATGATTGTCCCTGTCATTTAATACTGTGATAGTTTAGTGGAAATTATATTATTTGGAGCATCTACCCGTTATCAGTTGAGCTCTTTGATGTCATGAAAAACATGATTGCGCCTTTTCCTGCTTTTTAATGTGAAGTTGTACTTGTTGCTGTCAACTGCTTGATGTTCACAGTTGCTGTTTTGAAAATATATGTTCTGTAGGTACGTTGTTGAGAAGGACATTAAAAACAATGTGGTGTTTGTTTCGAGGAACTACTATTCAGTTGATAAAAGAAGGCGTGTGTTTCGGGTTGGGTCCTTGAAATGGCTTAGTGGGCGGCCACCAGAAGACATAAGTGATCTACAGTGTAAGGTACAACCCCCGTCCAAAAGCCTAGATCTTAATATAGCATTTAATGTTTTTGTTTACTTGACACAATGATCTTTGATAGAGAGACCTAGGAGTCACTGAAAGCAGAAAAGACCATTGACATACGACCTTCTAGGAACCTGCCTTAGTTGGGGGCACTCGGAGTGGTTGCAGTGGGCTCTATGAGATGGATCTCTGTTGTGCAGTGTAATTCTGTTTCAGTTATTCAGGTCATCAAGATCCTCTTGAGCTCCAGCCTCAGGATTTAATAGTCATAAAAACATGAGAAAAATATTGTCTCCTGGTCATTTGAGAACACCATCAATTCCCACAGCCTCCAGAAGGATCAGAACCCTCCAAGACTAGTGTGGAGAACAGAATTCAAAATATGGTTGTTGGCATGGCTGCGGTAATAGGTGCCTTACTGTGGAATCATGTGTCAATTGCATAGCATATCTTGTCGTTGCTGAGTGAAGATGTGATTCATTGATCTTTGAAGCCTTTCTCCTTCACAGAATGGCTTCATTTTTGAATCCATGATGGAAAGGATAATTATTTGTCAGTTATATATTGATCTGTTTTTTCCTTTTCTAAATCAGGTAAGGTACACATTACTGGGCTCTTCTTATGAGAATCTCACCAGAACTTGTTCATAAAAAGCCCACCTGATGCAGAACCTTGTCATCTGGAGAGATAATGCTGATTAAATGAAACCTCATATTGCTATCCAATTAGCTCTTCTATTTTCTGCTCTAAATGTTTGAGGGATTTGGATAGACTGGCAATTCTTTGATTGAAAAAGAGGTTTTATGTGGCACGGGAAAATACTTGCTTTGTGTCACAATGCCTGTTTAGCTACGTGCTTATCATTTTCTCAGCTTTGCATGAACTCATCCTGCAGATTTTCTGATCGTCTTGAGGTCCTTCAGGTTCGACACGGTCCTAGTTTTTATCGCTGCTCTTTGACAATGGAATGTGGAGGAGATGGCCAAGGAGATGTAGCAGTTGTTCAATTGTCAGAAGACGATCAAGGCTTGGCAGCTGGTCAGTTCGCTGCCTTCTACCGAGGAACAACATGCATTGGCTCCGGTGTCATACTGGAGTCTTGGGATCACAAGGGCTTCCCAATTTGCGAGAAGGCTCTTGAAATTGCTAGAATGGAAGACAAGTCAAAGCTTGGAAAACCAGTTAAGATTAAGGTAAAACCAGTGGCTCTGGCTGATAGGGTGGATACCGATGAGAAAGTCAGGCATGTCAACACATCAGCCATGAGTAATGAAAGAGAGGAAGCTCAACCAGAAGTGTCTGGTAGCCCATCAGTCAGTTGGGTTCAACAGCTAAAACAAAAGTTTTGGCAGTTGTTTTAGCTGATCTGTTGTTGTATCGCCCTGTAGGATCCGCATCCTGTAATGCAGGTTTTGTAAATTTCAATGTGACTATTATTCTTTTACTAAGATTAAGTTATTTGTGTAGGTTGTAACTCCATTCTGCTGTTCACAGAAACAGTTTTGAATAATTTAAGAATACACGGTGATACAGATGTACTGCAAACCCCTGTGGATTTGCATTGACTAAATTTGCTCAGTTTGTTTTGTTCAATTTGCTCGAAAGTTCTGTAAAACGTATGGAAAATCTTTGAAATTCTAATAGAGCTTCAAAAATCTGTGTTTGAAAAGTGTTTCAATTTTACAGATAATGTTGTATGACTTGTAGAAAGGGAGAAGACCACTCGTTCATCAGGTATGGTGTGTGGTTGCTCAGGATGAGCTCGCGGAATTTGTCGACTACCAGGGCTTCTGAGCGAGAGAGAAACGAAAAAAGTTGTGTAATTGAGGCTCGGAATTAGAACTTTCAGCTGGACCTAGATTGTGGTTCGTGACCGTGAGGATATTCATTCTATTTCCTGAATTGAGATGTGGGATTAGGTACGTATTTTGAAGCCTCAGTTCCTTACCCTAATTTTCCTCCTGTGGTTACATATAATGGATCCGCCTTTGATGTGATTACTTGGTGCTTCAGTGATTAATCTGCGGGTTTATGTCCTGGATTTCAATTCAGTTTATTCAGAATTGGTAGTCCGTATTAATATTGTTATTGGCTGTCTGTGCTATGGTAATTGCACTATTGCTACCATGCACATACTTTTCTTGAAGTTGGTTTCAGTTCATCAAGAGGTGAAAATGGAGGTTGACTTGAACAATTAGATCCCCATACAATGTATTCAAAATATGGTCCACTGTTGGGCTTCGTGATCACATATACGTGTGTACTTATTGAATGACTATAATACCTCTCACCTACTTACACGCTTCCCTCGGGGTGATATTTTAGGGGACTTTACAGGATATATTTATCTGTTAATCCAGCATTTTGTGCTATTTTGTTGTCCTAATATTGTAGCACTTGTATTTGAGGCTATGGCCAGAAGATAAGTGAACCGGTCCATAATTACCAGGACTCTCTCCTGGGTCTCTTGTTCCTCATACACAGATCACTAGGGTATGGAGAATTCTCGGCGACTATGAGCTGCCCTTTGACATCTCACTGCATCAAGTTAACAGCATTTGTGGGGATTATGGTGATTGGTCTTCACGTTCTTTGTACTTAAATGCCCCAAATAATTTTGAGTTGAAGACATTTGTGGGAATTATGGTGATTGTGCTCACGTTTTTTCTACTGAAATACACCAAATAACTATGTACGAAATATCCGTGATATCTGGTGTCGTTTGGCATTGGAGGGCTAGGATTGTTTTAGTGATGGGTTTCCACATGTGACGTTTCTTAGGTCTAGATTCTAGTTAGGCGATGACATTTCTGTTTCTTGTAGGGCAGGATCCAATGTATGCCCTATCATGTTGACTCCACTGGCCACTGAATGTGCCCATGTTGCAGCTGAATAGGCCACAAGCTACTAGAAAGGTAGACTGAGATCACTCATTTTCAGAATTTTCACAACTAGTTGTTAATTTCAGGCTTAGATACTGCCAACCTATATCACTCATTTGTAGAACTTTCACAATTAGTTGTTAATTTGAGGCTTAGGTACTTCCAACCTATTCTATCTTCAGATCCCTGCTGGTCTACAGGACCCCTGTTCTGTACTCCTTGTGTGTCAACACATATATTTCAATGCTTGTAGTGTTGGTTGCCTTTAAATTATCACTGACATGTACCCCTAGTGTCGCAGCATATATGTCAATGTTTGTAACGTTGGTTACGTTGTAATGATCGCAGATGTAGCACACTCTAAGTTTCACCTGAGAACATTTACTGCCAACTACCACTTACATTGGTAGATTGAGGACTATAGTCTTATCATGAATGAAAAAGAAACCAGGATGCAACTACCAAATGTACGAACCTAAATAGTTTGGACTCTATGAATGTGACAAAAGAGGCATCTAGACCGATTTTTGTGATTAGAAAAATGATGAGACCTGATTCTAGTGCATAAAAATTTGAAATGAAAACGAATTTGATGTGCTGCAATAGTTAAACCAAGGAGCTTTTTAAAATTTTTCCTAATCATTATAAAATATGTTGGCATCCTATCTTTGGTCTTTGCTTGCTCTTCTTGTCCCACGATCACCTTGGTTGAATTAGTGATTTTTGGTTCCACTTGGTATTACTTCATGCCTTTTAGTTTATAGGAACTTGTATGGAAGGATCCCTGTTTTGTTCTTCTCTCTTTTTTCTTCCTTTTCTTCCCCGCCCTGATGTGCCTTTCCTTGAGTCACTGAATCTGCTCATTGAAAGGACTTCCGTTCATCATTCTTTTTGC
This sequence comes from Selenicereus undatus, assembly GCA_017589665.1. NCBI lineage: Eukaryota > Viridiplantae > Streptophyta > Magnoliopsida > Caryophyllales > Cactaceae > Selenicereus > Selenicereus undatus. Next base: position 15,201,758 of record JACYFF010031959.1, read on the forward strand.
ACTGGCATTTCATGCACATGCTACTTGTAAGTCATTGTTGAAAGCTAGTTCTCTGGTCAGAAGTTCTTTTTCTAGGATTGTTGAATCGCTATGGAATGAAAGGGTTGTTTGGTCATTGTGAATGAATGAATGGTGTACCTAGCATGGCAGTTGATAAATAAAAAGTAAGCAAGCACAGAGCAATATTGTGCAAGCAAGACGTCAGAGACAGACAGAAGACTTAAACGTCTTCACTGGTAACCCATGATCATGCAACTGGGACATCTTGTCAGATAAAAGTCATGCTGATTTCTTTTCAGCAACTTTCATATACGAGGAATGCACTGCTCATTAACATGTTCAGGGGGTAAATTTCTATCGTTAAACTTCTCGAAAAGATGTGCTCATGGACAAACGTGGAAGCTCAAAACTAAATTCTACTGTATTTGATTATTACATCCTTCTGGACAGGTTTGGTTTTGTTTTGTTTTGTTTTGTTTTTTTTGGGGGGGGGGGGGTGTATTTGATTATTACATCCTTCTGGACAGCTTTTTTTCTTTATGTGGTGGAGTATAGCATTATACAACAACAACAACAACACCTCTCAGTGTGGGTCCCGCTTTTGCGAGGTCTGGAGAGATCCAGCTGTAGGCAACCTTACTTCTACCGGTATTCCTACCCATTGGAGTATAGCATTATGCCTCAAGAAATCATGTACTTATTTTTTGTAGAGTAGTAGGCATTTTGATTATGCAGTGGAGTATAGCACAATTCCTCGAGAAATTATAATTTTTTGTAGATTAGTAGGCAGTTGGTATTGAAAATCTAGGGTCTAGTGGAAAAAAACCCATCTGACAGCCAATACAACTCTTTCCACAATCATGTACTTGTGGGAGACATGTGTGCGAGACATGAACCTGAGACAATTGCTATTCCTAATCTCAATGTTGGTTATCCCTGCGCACATCCTGCTGTGGATGGAAAGCCCTCTGGTAGATATATAGTTGATAGCAAGACATTGGTGTGGCATGCTAAGTTACTAGAACTGGCTCCTTGCCAAGTATATTTTGGTCTCTTCCAAGAAATTTTAAGGGTTACTAGCGGGATATGAAGTGCTCAAGTGTCATGGACATATCTGGGCGTTTCATTGGATATTCTGGGTAAAATGAGGAGTTACAATAATATAGATTGAATAGGACAAGAGTATTGCATATGCAGGAGCAGTCCACTTTGTGCACTGCTTGGTATAGACACTGATAATTAGGTCACTTTGGAATCTCTATGTTATTGATCAATGGTTATTGCAATTGCCTCAAGGAAAGTGTTCAGTGCATTCCACAGTCCAGAGTTTTTTCAAATAGGCATTCTATATCAAATACCCCTTGTCCTTGTACACCTGTTGATTTGTGTGAGTGCTTTGATGTCAGCCATGGTACAGAAAGAAGGGTCAAGGAGGCTGTGCACAACTACATCACATCAAGTGGTTGAGGAGGATATGGCTTTTAAATCTCTAGCCACCTTGGGCAGGAAAGTTATTGTTTCAATCAGGTATCCATTTGTTCAATTATATATGAGTTGCATGGTCTATATTCCTTGAAAAGAAAATCAACCTAATATTTTTGCTGCTAATGAACCCCAATTCTTTGTGATGTTGAATTTAGACGGTGAATTTGTGGCATGATTGTCATGGATCAACAATCCTGCCGAAAACTCTGCTTCGCTAAATCTGCAGTCATTAATCACCAACTTTTTCATGCTGTGCATCTGCATCTGATCTCTGTTTATTCTAAAAAAAGCATATCCTATGAGACCACTATAAGATTTTCAATTAATGCAGCAAACTAATCTTCAAGTAATCTGATCATAGCTATAGATTCCCCTTCGCCCCCCCCCTCCCACCGTGGACCGACTCATATGTTCTAGAAATGGGGTAATGCGAACCAACAGCTAAAATCCCTAGTAGTTTCATATTAGCTGGCGTCATTTATTCTTGTGACATGAATCTGGTAATCATGATATCAATGGTTGCATATACTTCCGCAACTTGTGCTGAATGATCATTAGTTACTGAAGTGGATTCTGCGCAAAGCTGGAGTCTTCATGCTAAGTGCTAATCCAAACTTCTACAAGTGAAAGCAGAAATTATTAACAGTCAGCATGTAAACATTGTCAGTCTTTCTTGTTTGAAATTGGGTACCCTTGATACATGCATTGCCACAACAGTGCACACCAATTATCATAGTATGTGATATATGTGGCTGACCACATGCATTACTCTTCAACCACATGATGTTCTAAGTTATCAGTGAAATCCCACCGATCAGATTTTCTGGTCCACTAAATTTAATTTGGCTTGAAACAAGGATGTGGGGACTTAGTAGACGAAAGCAAACTAATACACCCCAAAACTACCACCTAAGGCTAGCTGTTCTTTATTCAATAGAGATATCTTTATAGGAGAAGCGTGCTTCTCTCTCTCTCTCTCTCTGTTTCTTTTTTTTGGAGGGGGGGTGATGGGAGGTGAATGCATGATGGTACCTACTCCATATAAGAAATTCGACATTCTATTTCTATTGGACCTTATTTAGTGAGACTTTTTTTTAAGTATGCTATAACCTTTGAATAGTAACTTTTTCATCTGCATGGAAGGTAGATAGAGATGCAGATCATCATCCTATTTCATAAATTGCTTCTGTTTTCTGTTGACAGTGGGACACATGTTTATGATCTCTTTAATACGATGTCACCACATAATGCAGCAACATAAGAAAATTTATGGAAAATCACATAGCAGAAACTCGTGTAACTCCTCCTGTATACTAGTTTGTAATAACTGCTGCTGGTTCCTCAAGTTGGCATTGCTTGATTGCCATTAGTAGTGCTCGACCTCAGCATGCCAAATTTGTCGAGAGACTGTTAATGCCTTCGTACAGATTTTTAGTTGAAGACAGAAGACCTGTAGGTTGGAAGATGTCAATCAATGATAGGAGTATGATGCAACATTTGCGGCATGTGAACTGTGGTGATTATGTCTTGCATTTGTATGAAATGAATGTGTAGCAACAACTTGACTGTTGTTAATCCCTAAACCTTCATGAATGTTTATCCTTTCTTTCTGTGTTGTCGGACCTTGTTGGTTGGTGCTTTTATTGTGATTCAATTAATCGTTGAACATTGACTCCCTTGTCTGGAGCTTGATTAGCCTGTGGTCTATACCGTGAGCAAGTAGTTACCGCTAGAATCAAATTTAATCTAAGGAGTAGTAAAACAGATCGGAATCTAAGCAGTAGTAAAAAAGATCGGATATTATTCTATGATAAAGCTCGCAATCGCTGAACTATACTTCTTTATGGGAGTGGTGCTAGTTAGTACATATTTTTAAAAAAAATTTTACGGCCAGCCTTTTTTCTTGCTTAGGGAGAGTTCGGTTGTTACATTGATTTTCGCTTCTTGGGTGGTATGCTCTCTTTTTGGATTGTTTCTAATACACTTGTTGAGTAGTAGTTTTAGGTCAGACGATGTCATTCTTGCCTATGGACATCATGAAGATGAAGGAGACAGTTGGATTATTTCATTGTAGTCGTCTACTGGACCTATTACTATGCTATTCTTTTCTATCTTCTTCAAAGCGTACTAATGATTTAGGAAAACGAAAACTGAGGTTTAATTTGCATTTGCTTTCTGGAATTATTGCTTTATAATTGAGGCATTTGACACTTTACTGTTAGAAAAAGAGCATCATATATATACATTTTCTGGATGATTAATAACAACATGATACTTAATATGGATGGCACGTCAAAGGGCAATCCAGGTATTGCGGTGGGTGGAGTCATCTGTGGAGACCGTAGTGGATGGATTCAGGGTTTTATCGGGAGCTTTAGGTGTTGCACATTGGTGAAAGCGGAACTAAAGGCCGTGCTAAGAGGACTTCGCATGACTAGAATGCTCGGGTTAAAAAAGATTTGGGTGCATTTGGACTCAATGGTCATAGTTGGCATGCTTCGGGGTGGCGGGTTATGGAGCAAAGAACACCAGCCTCTTATCACTCAGTGCAAGGAGCTGGTCGAACGAAATGATGGGAAGTCAAGGTATCTCGTTGTTATAGGTAAGCGAATCAGGTGGCTGATAAATTAGCTTATCTAGGTATTGGTAGAGAATTAGGAATTGTTTTGATGTTCCTCCAAAGAAGATGTTAGATGTGCTTTATGCAAATTCTATAGGGGCTGCTTGGCTTAGAAAGTTTAAGTAATAATAATTATTTTGGAGCGTAGCCCATTTTTTGTACCAAAAAAATAAATAAATAACAACATGATACTAATGAAATTAGCAACACATTCAGGTTACGATAATTTCATGGTTTGCTCCCATAATGGTAAATAAATTTTTTTTGTACAAAAAGGGAAACTGATAGTTGGTGAGACCAACAAACTAATACAATCCTACTAGCTTTGCTCCTTTTTTTTGAGGAAGGGGGGGATTTAGCTTCTCATAACATCAACATTCAATCCAAAAGGAATGTCCATGACTTGATCATTCTCTATAGTTCAGAGTTTTTCTATTGAACAGTTTATGCTCCTTTTGTTTTGTTATCATTCTCTACATTTTACCATTTTTCTATTAAATGACTTACGTTCTTTTTTGTTTAATCATTGATGAGCTTCAAAGAAATGTCCAAAATTTGATCATTCTCTATGTGTCACCATTTTTCTATTCAACCTTATAGTTGCACTCTTCTGCAATGGACATGTTCTTTGTGTGTGTAATTATTAGCTCCCACTCCGTCCCATACTTTTCAGCTCCTTCTCACTCCATTCCACTCCCACTCACTCTCACCTACTTCTCACACCTCAATGTTAATAATTCTATCTTTCTTCCACCCCTTTCCATTTCTTCCCCCTCCATTCCACTATATCCCCCTCCATTTCACTCATTCCGACTCCTGGGGGGAAGAAAAAAAAATCACTTTTTTCTACCCCATTTCATTCCTTTCCACTCCATTTTATCTATTTCCATTTCATACCCCTAATTTATCCACGAAAAGAAGAGGAAGATGGTAGATGATGCTTATGCCATGTACACTCTTCCATAATAAATTAAAACACTCCCTACCTATGGTTCCATCACATTGATGCTCTTCATAATAGAAGGCCCATCAAGTGTTTATTGAATTCAACTAAAGGTTGTTTTTAATGGAGGGTAGAAAAGAACAACAAAATAAATGAAAGGGAAAAAACTTAAATGACATAAAGGAACACTTTTGTTTTCTTTGTTTGTACTTAGATTAATACGTGAAAATGATGAAATTCTTACTCTCTGCCATACCAACAAAAATTTCTGTATGTTGCAAACTTTTTCCCTGTCTAAATACAAATTTATTTGAGTTTGTAAAATCTTCAAAGTAGATACAAGACACTTAAAATTCATATAATTTTACACAACAATTAATACACAGCATAGAAGAATGTTACCAAATCAAATTCAAAGGACAATGAGGCCAATGTCAAGAAAGATGAGGCAATTCACTCTAAGAAGCCACCACAAGGGATCCTCATTCCTCAAGTCTTAGAACAAAACAATGGCTTACAACAAGAAACCAAAACACGTACAATAAACAACAGTAACACTTGTTGAGATTGCTTCTTTCACTCATTCTCCTTATTCTCATGGAACAATCTTATAGGCCTTCATCTTATCAACCCAAGAGATGAATGCATTCTTGGTGTTCCTAAACCCCAAGAACCCATGCTCTTTGCTCTTATTCATACTATCCAACAACAACTCCACTCCCAAAATCATGTCCACAAACCACCAATTCCCCACCTCCTCCAACTTTGTGGGCACCAACCCATTCTCCCTCACAATTTCCTCCCACACTTGCTCTTTCCCCTTCATCTTCTCCACCAAGCTAATCCCCTGTTCTTCGCCTTCGACCGCCTCCACCCCAAACTGCTCCCCCAACACCCGCCATAGATGCTTCCATTTGAACAAGTCACCATTGCTGCAGTTGAATGCTTCATTCTTAGCGTAAGGATCCACAGCTGCCCAGATTTGGTGTTCCGCGATCAAATCTGCATCAGAAGCTTGTGAATAACACTCCCATGCCGCCTTCGAGCCTGGAAATTTCATGGGCACACCCTCATGCTTGCAAATCGCAGCATAGACACACAATGAACCCACCAAATTCATCAAACTGTAAGGGGAAAACCCAAATATAAGCGTAGGTCGATGGACGGACCATGTAAGACCATCCTTCTTAGCAACTTCCTCAAACAAGATATCCTCCAAAGTGTAGTAAAAATTGGGCGCATCCAACCTGGGCAAATCCTCGATGAACGGGGGTTCATGGGGCTTGATTTTTCCCCAGGACTCAAAGGATCCAATGTAGTGCTTGAGCCCAGTTTGGAGACAAATATGCTTAAGATTCGGAGCATTAGGGATGACCGAATCCAGAAAGTTTCGAAACATCCTGCCATTGATCTCGCAATTCTCAGCCTCGGTGGGGCGTTTAGCCCAGGTGACGTAGAAAATGTGGGTGAGGTCGGAGAGAGGGGAGAGCTTGGCTGCGGCGTCGGCGGCGTCGGAGATGTCGCACTGGATGTATTCGATGGGGTGATCGGCGTTCCAGGGGGGGCGAGGGCGGCGGGCGACGCCGTAGACCTTCCATGGGCCGCCGGGAGTGTCGGAGAGAGGGAGGATCTCCGCCAGGCTGTTGCCCACTATCCCTGTCACCCCCACGATCAACGCTACGCTCTGGTAGCTGCCCCTTCCCGCAATTGAATCCTCGGGTTCATCGAATTTTTTCTGCACAAATCAGGGGAATTTTGATTGAATCGCTAACTAAATCAAAATCAAAATCAAACCATGGCAAATTTATCAATTGATGAATGAAGCAATCAATGGATTTATAGACTGAATTACCTTGGCAGCGCCGATAGCACCAGCCCACCACCAGCTCATGGTGTTGATCGATATGGGTTCAGATGCGGATGTGAGAGGACGATGATCAGAGGACAGAGACACAGAGATGATGATGAGGAGGAGGAGGAGGAGGAGGAGGAAAGCGAAGAGCAGGTGATTGGATGGGATCGAAACGGGGGTAGGCAGGTAGAGGAAGACGTGGAAATGGCTAGAGAGAGTCGATGAGTCGATCGTCCAAGCTGCCAGATTGGGATCACCGTGTTTTGCATTTTTTTGATTTAATTTTTAATTTTTTTTTGTCGTGTTTTTAATTTTATTATTGTTTTTTACGAAGGTTCTATAATAATTGATTTTTTTTTTTTCAATTACCATTGTTAAATTACATAACCGTGGTTGATTGTACAATGATAAATCTTAATCATTGATTATGTGTTAAGTAACCTGCTATAGTTAGTAATTTGTGACCGGAACATTCTTTTTTTTTACCCTATTTTGAGAAATCATTCTCTCTCTCTCTCTCTCCCCTCCCCCTTTTCAATATGGGATTGGGAAAATAGAGCTACACTGTTGCAACATTAGGGCACCCAGGTAGCGATGGAGAGGAGGAGGAAGGAGATGAAGATATTGTAGGTGCAACAATGGGGCCAACTCCACATGCTAGGAGGGCCCAGGATGGTCTTATCGTCAGCCTTGTGTTTTGCTTTCTAATTTTTTTTTGTTTTTGGAATGCCTTAAAATCACATATGCTTGAACACCTCTTTCCTTGGGTAGTTTACTATTTAGTTTGTGAGGTTATTTGGGCAATAAATAAGAAGCGATAGACTTCAGGAACAATTTTGATTTTCCTTAATTTTTTTGGTGAGCAAAGGGCAAAGAGAGACGGACAAAGAGTCGAGTAGATTTGAAATGGATATCAAGACTTGTCTTTCTCGTTCTCTATTTCTCTGAGTCTCTGTTATTGCTCTGAACTGGGTATCTTTTCTTTTAGCAGTTAAGTGAATGGACATGCAACCAGGTGATGACCTTGTTGGGTTTATGAAATCTTCCTTTTGGGAATGCAATCTTCCCAATTTGAAATGAACACCAAGCACTTGCCTTTCACTCTCTGTACATGTCTTCGGGGTTTCTCCAAAATCTCATATTAATGGACATCAAACTTCATAAATTTTGTACATGCATAACCATAGTTATGGCCCCTGATGAAGGCATGCACTAAGCATTGATTCAAGATGGTCATAATTTAGATGGGCACTATGTTTAATTTGAGCACTAGAATACATTAATTTTCTAGTGAAGTAATCAAAGGTGGACATTGGAATTAGGATTTTATTTTTTTTTTGGGGACAACTTGTTCTATTCAAAGCTTCTAGCAATAGTGACTATGGAGTTTTTGGAGGAGAGAAGAAAGGGGTTGGTACTCACTAGGACAGAAAAAAAAACAGAACGTGGTTGCAGGGGGTGGTGTTAATGTAAGAGGAAGGTTATTGATCTACAATATCGGTTAAAGGTAAAAAAAATAATTAATGGTTGAGATTTGTTTATTTTAAATCAATGGTTCAAATTCATCAATTATTATAGTTGAAAAAAGATTCAACTATGGTAGAATTATCATTATTCTAGCCTATTACTTATATTCGATGTTCTTAGAAGTTATGGGAGGGTTAATGACACCTCTTGTGCTTGCATGACCTAAAAGTTAATGACCATTTCATAATTAAACTTTAAATTTGTAAGATGAAATTGTTTAATATTTTGTTTAGTTTGATCGATTTAATTAATTTAGTTCTATTGAAATGAAATTTATATCAATGATATAGTTATCTTTTAGTATGATAGAATTATAATTATCAAGACTCGAAAAGGTTGTCATAATATAGAACTATTCATTATCTAGAAAAGAAGAATTAGAAAGAAATACGTTTCTAAGGGAGGGGGTACTCGCTTTCTCCCACTTCGTTCTTCGTAAATGGCCCAAAAGGGGGAGTTGGGGGCCGGTTGACCTTAATGGTCCGTCGGCGCTACCAATTTTCTCTTGCAACGGGATAGTTTTCGTGCAACAAGCATGGAAAGATGAGATTAAGGTACTGAAATAGGCTTCTAAGGCTCTAAGTAATCGAGTTGGGAACGATATCCTAAATCAGGACACTGCACTTTTAGTAAAATTCTCCAATAGCTATATAGGTGATTATTTCATAAGATAAGGTAAATAATACCCTTCTAAAGATGGATAGTTTCATATAAAGAAGAAATTTAGAGAGTCACACCGGTCGGTGCACATTAAAATGCAAGATCAAATTGAAGATGTGTGCAATGTACGACTAGTTGACTCATTCCAACGGTCAAGTGTGTTTCCAAGTTATATATTGAAGACCAGTTTGGAGGACCAGAGTACCGAGGACAGGCGCCATCTTTGATATATCATATAACTCTTGTATTGTGCTTATATTTTTATATTCATACTCTTGTAGCAGGAAAGTAAAGGGGTTACTGTCTTACAAATGAAATACACCTAGTGGTGTGTGAGGAAGTGCGACTCAAAAAAAAAGAAAAAGAAAAAAGAAGGTGCTCTTTGAGTGGCTTATTAAAGGATTAAGTGAGTAACCCTTGTGATGTGATTATGCTCGGTGGAGTAATGAAGGTGATTCAATATTAAGAGAAGAACCCTTAAGTAGTGACTAACGTGACATTTTGGACTTAGACCAACGTCATTAATGTATCATGTGCTTTCCCCCTTTACATTTCATACTAAGGATGGCAATAGGGTGGGGAATTCCCATCCCTGTCAGGGCCTCGCTCCGCATTGGGGAAAAATCCCCGACCCCAACGAGGATGGGGATGGGAACATGATTCAATCCCTGAGCAGGGACGGGGTGAAATTTTACCTTGTCCCCATTCTCGCTTACCCGTCTGGGAAAAAACCTCCATCCCCAACCCCACTTTCCCGTCCCTGATTGGGGAAAAATTCATCTCCATCCTTATTTATAATTAAAATTACATATAAATCCTTCATTATGAATATAAGACTAAGATTAAATAGGTAAATTTACTTGAAAAAACTCTCTAAATATAATATCTCTTTTCCTTCTACGTACGTCTCCTGAATATAGTTTTCACATAGGGAAAAAAATTTGAGAGTAAAAATTCTTGTTGGGGTCCCATCGAAAATTGAATCCCTACTAAAGACCTGAACGGAGAAGAATTTTTTCCCGCAATGGAAAATAGAATGGGAACAAGGGGTTGGGAGCTGAGTGAGGACGGGGATAGAAAAAATTCCCCGTATCCCGCCCCATTGCTCTTCCTATTTTACACTCTATTTTCATTATTATATCTTATTCTGAAAAGTTGATGTCCAATACTCCACGACATTTCAAATTAAATTTTATTATCACTGTATCCACCTTCCTCAAATTAAATGATTCCACTTATTTGGAACCTACAAGAGGCATGGGTTTCCATTACTTACTACAAAGGCCACCTAGTCAGAAAGCTGCCTGCTGTTATTGCGTTAGTACGTGCGCCGTTGCTAAGCATGCGTGTGCTTTTGAAAAATGTCTGGAATATGCGATTCTTTTCACCAAATAGAAACCACATTTGATTTTCGGAAAGCTACAACGCACACACAGATACGGCTTATAACTTTTGTTGCCACCAATTACGTACTGTGATTAGTATTTCTATGTGCTATTGTTGCATCAATTAGACACACATGATGTGTTAATCAATTAATATTACGTCCCCACACATAACAATTTGGCAAACTAATTTAGATGAATGCAGTAATTGTTGATGCTGCCAATTATCTCAAGCACTAGAATATTCGCTCTTTGATAGCCATCTCACGTTTGAAAATCTTAGTGTTCTATCATTATCAATTTATAGCGCACTCGTCATTACCTAAAATTTTGGATCATCACAAAATATGATGAGGCAACGGGGAAGTCACTAATTATTGATGAATTTTCGCACTTTTTTGTCCGATAAGTAGTTTGCCAAAATATAAGATACAATAATAGGATGATAACAATGGCTAATAAAACAAATAAACATAAGACATCTCAACACTCAAGGGCGGATCTACTCATTGGAGAAGGGTGTCCCTCGCAAAAAAAATCTAATCAGCTATTTAAATGGGATTAGATTGATATACATATGTACACTCCTAAATTAGATTTAAAAAATTATAGATACATTTTAAATATATCTAGTCCATATATTGACATTTTTACTTTCTTTAAATATCAAAAGTACAGTTATGAAGTTGATATTTGATGAAAAAGTAAAATAAAATTAAATACACCCAAACCCAAATTTCTTTGTCTCCCTCCCTCTCTTATCTGGAGTTCAACTTTTAATTTAATCTAATTTTATTAATTTTTATTTATTGTTATTATTTATTTTTTTGGCTGTTTAATTACAATGTGCTCTTGGTGCAAACTTTTTCTTAACTTGCCCTAATGATTAATTTGAACTTAATGTTATTTCTTTTTTTCCCCCTTTTAGAGCGATTAACTAGCTAGCTAGCACAGATTGATTTGTAGTTGTATTTCATGTTCGGCATGTTCACTTCATGTCTCAATCTTTTTTGGTCTTATTGCTTGGTGCTGACGATCTGTCCTTTGCAACCAAAGGTTTTAATAAATGTTACGTAATCATAATGTTCTACAATTTCGATTCAATTTATGTATCAAACTCAAAATATGAAAAACAACAAAGAACAAATGTAGTAGTAGAGGTACCATAGGTTTTTGGGGGGTAAAAAAGTGGGATGTATTGTTATTGCTTATCAACTTCCGCTAGCATAGAAATGCAATACAGAACGTTTGGGAAAAAAAAAGAAATGGAGCGTTTGCACAAAATAGGCTACCATATACAATATGTATCATATAATTTCTTTTTTTTATTAATATCGTATAGTAGTAATGATGTTAATAAATGAACACCCCTATTTTAAACATTTAGATTCGCCACTGTTGACGCTAATCTAAACACTGCAATGCTTAAAATACCTCAACACGATTGTTTGTCAATCCCTAGAACTAGCAATCAAAAAAAAAAAAACAAAACCCCTAAACAACTAATTATTGATGAGTTTTCGCTTTGAAGGGTGTGATTACCACATGTTTGGAATATGAAGTTTGCAAGTATATTACTACATTAGAAGGTAGATTAAAGGAGTAGCACCATTCATTATTCAAACTTGAAAGTGAGCTGCGCTGAATCATTGACTTGTGATCGGACACCTGTCTCGGTAGTTGTCCTAATTTATTGTGGAGCCATGCAGTTTTCCAAGATCCAATTCATAGGAAAGTGGATGGTTTGCATATGCCATGACATTTGGCATTTTTTCATTGGTTATTAATTTAATTTTCTTAAACTTGTATTTTAGCATGTGTGTTTTATTACATTACATTAATATATCCTCAAAAGGAAAAATTAATATTGGTAGAATTAATTGGGAGCCTAGATATGGATTTTACACTTCATCTTTAGTTTGGACAGTACTGCAAAAAAAACATTTATTTGTCGGAAAGTCATATTGCGTCGTTCTTGAGTAGAGATAGAGAAACAAGGATCGAACGAAAAAGGCGACAAAGAATTATCTACTAATGTGCAAGAAGCAAGACAACATTTTATTTCAATGGTCATTGTTCAAGAAGTTTTACAGTCGGGAAATTAATAGACTACGCGTTTCCATCAATTATTGGGAACGAAACTTCAGCCATTAGAAGAAGTACATGAACTTTGAGAAAAAAGCTTGAAAGTAGAAAGTAATTTTGATTTGGATCTGCTTATTGAGCTTCCAATTGGCATTTCTGACTTGTGTAGCTTCAAACTGTTTAGAGTCAAATGTTAATTAAGTCGGGTGATAATTAGGAGACTTGCATTAGTAGCTTTTCTTGAAATTAGCAGCGTTATTTGTTTTGTACTGACGGATGCTTTAGGTGTCTGGTTAGCGCCTATGTGTACATTGCCTTTGGCATTTTATTGGCACCCAATTAACAATTTTTTTTTAAAAAAAATTCACATTGACTTGTTATTACATTAACACCAGTAGGATTATCTACCCCCAAAAAAAACAAAAATTGGCAGGCTTAATTTGGAGCCTATATATATAAGTATGTTACTCATCATCTTTGGAGAATGACAGAATACTATATGTATAATGACATTTTTAATTCGGTTAGCGTAAAAATAAATATCCAAACCTCTTAGTAATCTTCTGAGGAAGAAATTTTCATCAAAATGTGTTATTATAAACTCAACCCTAAAACAAGGAGTTACGAGATGCGGATTTTGGAATACAAGTTATGGTTTGGTCTCACTATTATTATTATTATTATTATTATTATTATTATTATTATTATTATTA
>JACYFF010031959.1:15247515-15288040 GCA_017589665.1 Selenicereus undatus
TGAAAATTATGTCTCAGCATGGTATGATGTCTGTCCGGATAGGCGTATGTTGCCGCTCGAGTTTGGCCGACTCGGGATGGCAGTAACAAAGTACCTCTAAGGGTCTAGTCTCCTCATTTACGTGAATAAGATACTACGTATGTTTTCAGTAAGCTTATGTTTTGCTATGTTTATAGATTTACGCAACAGTTTATGCTTTACGATTTCACTAAAGTTAAGCTTTTCTACGTTTGTTTTTAGTAAGCTTATGTATGTTATGTTTATGGATTTGCGCAACGGTTTATGCTTTATGATTTCATTGAAGTTAAACTTTTTGGTATGTCTATGATTCCTCTTGGTTTATGGAACGAGTATGATGTATGATGTGTAAGTCTTCAACTAAAATGAATTACGAAAGGCTTTTGGTAAGTTATATGTATTTTAAGTATGTTTTGGGAGAGAGGGTTTACTCACTGAGCGGTGGTTGCTCACCCCCATTACTTTCCCCTTTTCCCAGGTTCAGGCGACTGCTGCGTGGAACGCCGAGGGTAGATCTGCTTGGTCTTTGTTGCCATACTTATGTTTTTGATGTGTATTGTCGAATGTGGTTGAAAAGGGTGCAAAGTTATGTAATTAGTCTGTTTCTTGTAAAGTTTATGAAAAATAGAAAACTCTGTGTACTCCGGGCGTGTAGCCCGTAGAATTGGGACTTCGGCGTGTAGCCGTTGAGCTGTTGTGGTTGTTGACTTGTATTGCAGGGTTGTAATGTAAGGCTTTAAGCCTGGGAAACGGTCAGTTTTCAGGGGAAACTCTGCCCGTTTTGCCCCAGAAAATTAAGAAAAATCTTGACATTTCTAACCCGAGGGTCAAATTTGGGACTCAAATATGTTATAGTGGCTTAGGTGTTGATTCCCTTTTATCCTATGTTATGAATAAGTTTTAGTATGTGGCCTTAACAGTCCTTCTCGGGGAAGGACTGTGGCGTGTAACACGACCCGGCGAGGTCGGGGTGTTACACATATTTTTAAAAGTAAGACTGCATATATATGAATTTTCCTATATTTCGTGAAAGCAGAACCTATATTAAGAGTTTTTGTTATTATTATTGTATGTTTGTGGATAATTAAAGATTCATATTGGTATTGCTTATAGTTTATGATCACTATTCTTAAAGTATCCTAAGTCAGAGATTAAATTTCCAATTTCTTGATGACAATGTCTTCTATTTATTTATTTCCAATTTCTTGGATAAAACCATTGCACTAAATGCAGTAGTTGGCTCATCTGCTATGAAATTCCAACAGAAAAACGACATACGATTTTTTCAATTATAATCTGTTAGCTTTTTTAAAGCCACAATGTGTTTATTAATATATTTTGATGAAAGACAAAAAGAAATTAATCAACTGATATATTTATGATGCATGTTATATTTGGACCTACCTTAGTGTTTCTATGTGATTTGATTATAAATAGATATTGACATGATTGATTTTATTTTTAAGATAGTTTATTATTCAAATTTAAATATGTGATCTTTATGATATTATATTTGTGATTCAAATTTGATTATGATTCTTATCATGTTTGATAATGTTATATTATGAGTTAGGATATCCCATTTGATTAGAGATAGTCACTTGGTAAAATATTTGATTTTTCCTAACAAATTAAATTGCAAGTGTTCAATCATGGAAGGAATTGCAGTCAAGAGATTTTTTCTACAGCCTAAAAATAAGGTAGCCGTTAGATAGAATTACAAATCAGCCAAACATAGAGATGTAGACATTGCATGATGAAAATAGAAGATCTTCAAGGACCCTGAATTGAAGTTTAAGGCCTTGAACTGAAGCTAAATCCTCGAGGCAATCTCAAATCAGTCTAACGGCTAGTTTTTGAGGGTTCGTCAAAGCTTTGCTATAAATATTGAAGCTAACTGAAGGATGAATACAACAAGAGAGAGAAGCAAACACTCATTGGCATATCTCTTACTCAAGCATTCATTGGCATATATACATTGAGCTTCAATCTGCTTCAATTACATTTTATTTGTGTTTTTCAAGTTGTAATTGGGTGAGATTATAGAGTTCAACGGTCAACTCTATCAAGGACCTGTTGAAGGGTCAAGTTGTGACTTGAAATTTAAAGTAGGTGTACTCTAGAGTTATGTAATCCCTCATAATAAAGTTGGATTAATCCTAGAGTTAGGGAACTTTAGGCGGGGACTAAGCCTGGTTAAGGCTAACTTGGTTAAAAGTTCTGACTTTTGTCCGCATTTAGTTTTCTGCATTTTCCATTAATTTCGATTATCTTGTGACTTTAATTAGCATCTTATTCATCGCCTTTTAGAATGATTTAACTAGCCAAACCGTGCCAACATAATCCATTTCACTATCAAGTGACAAGGTAGGGAAAATTAATATACATTTCTCTTTCAATCAAACACCTTTTCTATTACAAGAAAAGAGAATCCTACTTTACGATCTACAGTCTGTGCGCTGGAAAAGCAAAAGGGAGGATGAGAATAAGATTTTATTGTTTTCTTTGCAAAAGATACTCTCTTCTATGAAATATTTTCACAAAAATTTTTTTATGAGTATTTTGGAATTAACATCTCTATGAGTAGGAATATCTATCGAGATAAGATTACTTATATTTAGATCTTTTAATATTACACAAAAACGGAACCTACATTAGGAGCTGTTGTTATTATTGTTGCTGTTTGGAAAGATAATTTCATAAAAAAGGAATGTTGTTTCTCTAACTTACTGTTTCAGTTTCAATTTGAGTTTGACAAGAAAAAAATTATTTCAGAAAAGATTCATTTTTAATAGAAAATTTCCTCTAATTACGTATAAGGGATGGCTGAGAAGAAAAAAAGAGATGCAAAGGCACTCATGACTAGAAAGAAAAAACTATAAAATACAATATATCAACCCTAATTATCACTATTGTCCAAATTGGCAATTTTTTCAAATGGCACCTAAATTTTTTCTCCTTATTTGGCTCCTTAATCTCATCATAATTTACCTAAGTAAAATAATAAATATCTTATTACAAACACCTTTGAAATGTCTTGTCTTAACTTACGTACAATTAAGGAAGGTGACTATCCAACAAAAAAGAAGAAGCAAAGAAAATGAATTAGTACTTATTATGGTATAATTAATAGCAAAATGATAATAGGTATCTTACTACAAAACACTTTTTAAGTGTCTTATTTTCACTTAAAATGGATATTACACAAATTAAATTGAAAAAAATAATATGATTGACAAGTGGAAGGATGTCAAAACTAATAAATTGTGTAAAATCATCATTTTATACATAACCTTTCACATTTACAAAATTACACATATGATATGTCTTCGTTGATGGGATTGATCCGGTTAGGATGTCAATTTGTATTTGTTGGCATAATCAATGAGTATTAAATCTTTATAATTCATAATAAGTTATAAATATTAAAAATTTAGTGAGTTTAAATTATAAAATATATTAATTTAAATTAAGATAAGATATTTAAAAGTATCTTATAATAAAATACATATTATCACCGTAATTAATATTGACATGTTTTTTTTTTTTTGTCTGGACGTGCAACCAAATGGGTCAAGCGGGATTAACACGCCCTAAATGAGATGAGGCAAGTTTTGAAAGGTTAGGTCGAATGTGGCCAATAGAATTAAGTTGACTGACTTTTGGTGTTGTCGTTTACTTCACCGTGGTGCATCAAAGAAGCTTCTGGTTATTAGTAGTATAAACTATAAAGCGCCACAATTGAAAGATTCCTATTTTCGTAAAGCCGTATTTAATACGTGCCGGTTCTCGACAAAACTACCCCAGTTGCCTACCAGAGTCCAATATAGTATAATCTTGTTACAAACCTATCATCGATCATAGACTTTCAACCATTAATTTAGTTAGATTGCCGATTGATGATTTGAAAATATGGTATTTATGATCCTAAGCTTTTTAAAAAAGAATTCTCAATTCGAATATGAGTGATCCTAATCAGGAAGAGTCTTTGCAGTATTCAATCTTTAAACCTAAATGACATTTGCTTGATGAGGCACAATGAAGTAAGGTTTCAAGTATTTATTAATTAATATGACCTTGATATTTTAGGGTTTAATTATATCGGCCTTAAAAGTTTTAATATTGTATTATTAAAATATTACTCCAATGAATATGTCAACAATAAAAAGTTATTGATCAATTTGACACTCTTTTTAATTATGCGATTAGGATACACACTCTCTCTTTTGAGGGATAAAAAGATGAGTGATAGCAAGATAGAGCGAGAGTCCAAGTGAGAGGAAATATGAGAGAGAGTGATTATTATCCATCCTTTCAGTCCGCCAAAAGATAGAGTATACCAATAACAGTTTAAGAGGATTTCGTCGGTCATTCACTTCTCATTCTTCATATGTTCACTCGAGTAGTTAATTAATGACTAAAACCTCAGGGGAAGTCAGTGCTAAATACCCTATGAAAGTATATTAAAGAACCTAGCCTATGTTTTTAACCATAAATCTAACCTTTGATAAGATGGTTTCAGAAGAAAATCAAACAATCTGATCAAGTTTTCTTTAACTTGGCACAAAAAGCTAAAGCAAATTCATCAATTCATCCGAATTGATCACAACTAGTTCTCTGCATAAATGCACTTCCAACCACTGTACGTAACTGCATGAGTAAGCATGGCAATTCCTCTCACTCCTCCACAACAATTGTATGTCCCCCAATATTTCTGTGCAAATCTTGGGAGGTGTAACTGGTCGCTAGGATAGTTATTAGAGCCCTACCAGCGTGAAGAAACGCGTGGGAGAAGGGGGGCCTGTGTTTCCAACGCGTGACAGTGGCTCTTTGGCAGCCACGGGGACACGTGTGGTAGCACGTCTGCCTGTGCCTCCCCATTCTCTCTTTTTTTGTCATTATTTGATTTTTTAAATATATTTTTTCATTTTTTTTGAAGTAAATATATAGTTTTTGAATGATTAAAAAATAAGTTGTGTGCTAGAAGGTGGGTTCATAGCAAATGATTTTATTGGATGATTATAATTGGAGTTCCATAGGTTGGAGAAGGGATGAAATTCAAGTTCCAAAAAATTGAAATTTTTGCTAATGTGGCAAGATAGAGTTCTAAAATTTGGAACTTCCACTGGAAATGCTCCTAGAGCATTAGCAACCACAGGCACACGGGGCAATCTGTGGCATGTCACATTTGCCTCCCCAGCCACATGGAAACGTGTGTGACACGCGGGGGAGCACACATGTGGATGTCTCCCTGCCTGTCATTGTTCACCTTTTAAAAATATTTTTCTTTGTTTTTTTTTAAGTAAGTATATAATTTTTAAATGATTTAAAAAATAAGTTGTGTGTTATAAGGTGGGTCCATGACAAATATTTTTATTGGATGATTAAAATTGAGTTCCATAGGTTGGAGAAGTTATGAAATGCAAGTTTCAAAATTATGAAACTTTTACTGACGTGATAGAACAGAGTTTCAAAATTCGGAACTCCCACTGAAAATGCTCTTAACCCTTCAAATTTCCCGCCTGTTTGCTGGTCCCTACATATTTAACCACGTAATTAATGATACGTATACAGCAATGCCAGTGTACCATCCATTATCTGTCACATTTTTTCCCCTTCGGTTAGATTATCACATCAACTGGGTAATGTGACCGGTGGCCCTTGTTCATGCATTTAATTATGTGATCACCCTCTCCCTGTATTTATACACAGCTAGCGTTGAGGTCCCAAAAATATAGCGCTATGTACATTTACTAACTCGAATTGGTAGTAACAAGTTATATATAAGGACCGGGCATCGGTATACACAGGTGCATATACAGTAGTATGGAGATTATGGCAGACTTGGAGAGAGATGTGTCGGAATTGAGACAGTATTTTAGGTCAGGGAAGACAAAGGACGCCTCATGGAGGAGAACCCAGTTGCAAGGTTTGCACAAGTTCGTCACTGAGAGAGAAGATGATATACTTAGAGCTCTTAAGCTTGATCTTGGCAAGCACCCAGTGGAAGCTTTTAGAGATGAGGTATGCTGTGACAAGTTGTATTCGATTTAGTTCTATTGTATACATTTCTCCATTGTGTAGAAATAGTCTCTATATTTTTTGTGAGTAAAGATACAGTTCTGCAAAACTGAATCAAGCTCACCAGCGGTCTATCCTAGATATAGTATCCTATCTCACATCAGGAAGATTTGGAGCATGAGAAATAGCTTGCTAATGAACTAATTAAGCTTGCGAACATAAACTATAAAGTTATTTTCTTTTGTAAACCCAACTGAAGACAACGAGTTTCACAGGGATTAGTCCTCAACAAACCATCTTCAAATAACAAATGGCTCCTGCAACTTTCATGTCTTTACCACCTTCTTCCTGCAATTTACTATCGTGCTGGACTGTTTAAAATGACTGGTCTCTTAAGCATGTTCTTTAGCCTTTGATCTAATTAATTTGTCCATGGAATAACCGATTTTGAACATGAAAACTGTATCTAAAACAAAAGGTGGTGGTACACTTGCATTAAGATTAGAGAAATCATGTGCATAGATCGATTTTTCAATTTTATCCTTTTTTTTCCCTTTTTTTTTTTTGGTTCTGAGCATGGGGGCACTTATACTATAGAGTACCCTGGCCTATAGATTCAGGAGATATGGCGCGTTTTAAGGGAGGAAGAGATGGTTTTTCTTCAAAAGAGGCACCATAGAAATAGGGAATAAGACCCTGTTCTATTTCGCGTTTTTTAGGATTTAGCTAAGAGCTTACATCTCCTTACAGCTTCTTACATCTTCTTATAGCTCCTTACATCTTTTTACATCTCCTTACAGCTCCTTACATCTCCTTACAGCTCCTTACATCTCCTTACATCTCATAGATTTTTTATAACATTCATTTATTTTAGTTACAGAAATATGCATATTTTTTAATGATACTATCAATATCCAAAATTTATAAATATCTTATGAACATAACATTTACATAAACATAAAAACATAATATAACGACGTAAATTATATTTGAGTTTCGACATAAAATATATATTATTATAGATGACCATACATTTATTTATATTAAACATTATTTACTTAAAATATGCATTTATTTGAAGAGTTGTATTCAATTTTGTCAATTTTTTTTTTGTTATACTTTGCTTATTCGATCAAACTAATGTTCATATAAAAAATCACCTCAAGTGGTCGAAATTTTATTTACCAAATTTATGGGGATTAATATATTTTATTGTTGTGTAATTAACTTAATTAATTATTTATTTTCAATAAGTATATTATTTTAATATTATTATTTTTCATCCAAACCGTTCATTGTAAAACAAATTATACTATACAACTCTTATACAATTCAACAACTCCTTGTATCTATACTTACAGCTCCTTACAGTTTGTTACAGCTCCTTACAGCTTCTTACAGCTCCTTACATCTTCTTACAGCTCCTTACAGCTCCTTACAACTTCTTATATCTTCTTATATCTTCTTACAGCTCCTTACAGCTTCTTACAGCTCCTTACGTCTCCTTAAATCTATCTATCTATCTAAAATGCGAAATAGAACATGCCCTAAATGTAGTGGGAGGGTAAGGAAGAGCAGTGATTGTGACTTGAAGTGAACCTCTGTATGTGAGCGGTATAATTCAGTTGCCATTATTGTGAACGTTGAACTTTGCTATTTTACAGGTGGGAACACTGATGAAGGACATTAATGTAGCATTGGATAGCTTGGATAGTTGGATGCGTGGTCAAAAGGTTGGTCCTTCCAAACTACATCTCTGGTAACTTGGTTAGTGCAGTGAAAATTAAGCCTTTGCAGTAGTCAAAGGCATTTCTGTTCAGAAATAGGTTTATATTCTAACAATGGTTGAAGGCATTTCTACTCTGATACCATGTTCATGAACCAACTAAACTAAAAACTATAAGTTAATGGTTGAAGGCTCAGGAATAATTAAGTTTATACTCTAACAATGCCCTTACAATAATATAACAAACAAATACTCCAAATACATTATCACTGACAAATTTTGAATGTCATTTTATTTAAATAAAAGATATGGAACAAAGGCCAATATAAGCATTTACTGAGCTCTAAATTTTTTGAACCCAAAATGTCCATTTTGGCAGATCAAGTTGCCATTGCCGGGAATTGGTACAAAGGTAGAACTACTTCCAGAACCACTTGGTGTTGTCTTCATCATATCAACTTGGAACTACCCCTTTGGTAAGCCGAACACAATCAATCAAAACTACATCAATACTGAAACTTAACCTAATGGAGTCATTAATAAACTTTTTTGAATTATTAGGAATGTCATTGGAGCCATTGATAGGGGCAATAGCAGCAGGAAACGCAGCAGTGGTAAAACCATCAGAGCTAGCCCCAGCCTCGTCCGCCCTACTCGCAGATGCCCTCCCTGCCTACATAGACACTCAAGCTATCAGGATCGTGCAAGGTGGACATGATGTCAATGATAAGCTCTTGCAGTTCAAATGGGACAAGATCTTCTTCACTGGTATGCAATTCCATGCTTTTGGACAAGATAGTATTTTTTCCTCATATAGTCATATGGTTTTGTGAGAGGAATATTGAGCAACACAAAAAAAAAAAAAACCCCCTTGCTTCAGTATTTCTCTGATATGATGACATTATATGGAACAGAAGTTACTGAACATACCTATGTTAAAACACCAAGAAAATTAAGTGTCCAAATACAACTTCACTATATTGAGGTGGAGTAGTTCAAAAAGGCCTAGACCTTATTTAGTGGATTAACTTCTACACAAGAAAACGGTTCGTAGCCTAGCATCCGTGGGTATAGGGACAACCCCCCCCCCCCCCCCCCCCCGGCCCCAACCCTGCTAACATGGGTTCGTAGCCTAATTTGGTTTCCACTGATTTTAGGGTGGAATAAAAAAAATCTCATTAGGGGGCCGGCCTCCTAGGGGCCGTTGTATGATATTAGAAGACATACGTCCATAACTATGACGCTTTAAATTATCAATAGAGTGATGATATGTGTCTTACTATAAGACACTCTTAAATGTCTCGCGTTAACTTAAATTAATATGTTTTATGATTTAAAAATACGAAATTTTTATTAATTACAACTTATTATGAGTTATACATCATTAATATTTGTTAGTAATGCCAACAAATACAAAATAGCACCCCAACCGGATCAACTCTATCCACAAGGCATATCATATGCATAATTTTGTAAATGTGAAAGATTATGTATAAAGTGGTGATTTTACCCCATTTATAAGTTTTGACATCATTCCACTATTCAATTGTATCATTTTTTTTTCAATTTAATATATGATAAGATATATTTTAAGTGAAAACAAGACACTTTTTATCATTTTTTTTTTCAATTTAATGTACGATAAGATATATTTAAGTGAAAACAAAACACTTAAAAAAGTGTCTTGTAGCAAGACATTTATCATTTTACTTATTAATATTTGTTAAAATCTTTCAAAATTTTAAAGTAAGACCCCTATCGTACATTCTCACCAACCCAAGTCTGAAATAAGAACCTTGAAATTTTTGGATGCTTTATTAGGCTAATAAATCAACTTGTCCCCTCCCCAGAGACTAAGCGTTACACAAATTCATTTAACTTTTTATCTTCTGATCAAAGTTTGGATAAACAAGTTATGTACATAATACAAGGAAAACTTTCATTGATGCCAAATAAATCAAACTAATAATAATAAGAGAAAATGAAAAATATATATGGCTTCTTTTTTTTTTTTTTTAGTCCGTAGGAGTCATAAAGGATAATACAATACAATTACAATACAATGAGGAAAAGGGAAATCAAATCTCGTACCTAATGCACCCAAATACCTCAATCTTTACACTAGGCTAAGACTTCATTGGTAAATATAGCTTATGGATAAATTAAGAACAATGTTTAGGCATTGGAAAGAAAAGAACAATTTTTGGGGGGAATTGGTTTAAAACCGTGAAAACAAAGAACCCCCCCCAACAAAATGAGGGAAGAAGGTGAGCACAGAATAAAAGTTGAGGTAGCAGGGAAGGGGGGTGCGTCCATAGGGAGCCCCAAATGCCAGATACTCAAATTGTTCGAGCAAGAGTTCACCGTCACCTTTTTATAGTAGGACACTTCTTAAGTGTTTTATTTTGACCTGCAATTATATTAAAATATTTTTAAATCATTTTGATTATTTTTTGATGGAAAATTGAGCATATTTTGACGAAAAATTGGGCTCCCGACATTAATTTTGATGGACTATGTGGCTGTAAAAAGACACTGGGTTGACATGGACTTTTCGACCGATCCATCAAAATTAGTGACTGACTGATTTTGATGGCCGGGCAATTGTCACAATGTGTGACAGACAATATTTTTACGGATTGACAATCTGTCAATGTACATTTTGATGTGAAAGACATTTTGACGGAAACCATTGCACGTCACAACGTGGACGATTTCTTGGTTTATGATGGTGCAAGAAATTTTGCGATGAGTGGTGACAGACTCGGTCATAATTTGTTACAAAGGTTATATCTTCCGTCTAAATTGTGACGGATTAATTTCCGTCGAAATTCTCATCACAATGAAATTTTCTAAAAGAAAAAAATCTAAAACATTTGATATTTCAAATTTGAAATCTCAACATTTTAGATTTACTTCTCCTTATGGCCCTTCCCCACTAATGTGTTTCTCTTTTTTTGTCCCTTTTGCCTGGACAAACTGAAGCTCCACCACAACATGAAGTTCAATTCTCCTTTGTTGATAAAATTACAACAAACAAAAAATTTAAAAATAATAAGGCCGAGATAATCCTATTTGTTGACATCTCAGAAATTCAATTCAGCAACCTGAAATTGGAATGAAAAAATTAACATTTTCTGCATTACAGTGAAATAAAAACTCAGAAGACATTTTAGATACGTTCCCATTTAAATTCTGTTCTTGCTCTTTATTGTCATGTTCATAAAATCATCATTAAATATGCAGTTGGAGAACCCAAATAAACTACATTTGAAACCTATAAATACACATGAAAAAATATGTCAGTAATTAAACATTTAGTTATGTATATTTACGGTAAAAAAAAATTTTAAAACAAAAAATTAAAAGACCTTGGACCAGCAAAATAGATTGAGATACAAAATTGAAAGGCTATTTTTCATATTCCCAGCTTGAAATTAAAAGGCCTAGCATATTTCATGGATAGAAAGTGACTTTTCTCTGTGAAAATTGTGCAGAACTGTGCTAGCTACCGCCGCAAAAAATAATAATGATAATAATAATAATAATAATAATGATGATGATGATAACAATAATAATTATTATTAATATGAAATGAAAAAAAAAATAATGGCCAAATTTTAAATCTTGAATTTTAAATTTGAAATTTTGGGATCGAAAATGAGAAAAAAATTTAATTATATGAATTTTTAGATCTGAAAATTCCAAATTTTAAATCTTGGAATTTCACCTTTTAAATTTTGGGATCGAAAATATGAAATAATTTTATACAATTTTTAGATTCAAAAATTCCAAATTTGAAGTCTTGCAATTTTAAATTTGAAATTTCGGGATCAAAAATATGAAAAAATTTTATCCGAATTTTTAGATCTGAAAATTTTAAATTTTAAATCTTGGAATCTTAAGTAAAAAAATAAAATTTTCGGATCTAAAGGTATTGACCAAGGATTGTAAACAAAATAGCGAAAAAAAATTAAACACCCACATCAAAAAAACAAAACTCAATACAATCCAACGCAAGCCTTTCAATTGCCTGATTTGGAGCCAATGAAGGCGAAGGAACCCAATGTCATGGCAGTGAATCCAGATCTAATGGTGTTAATGGCGGAGAAATACAAATATGAACACCAACCTTGCTTTTATTTGCCCATAGAGAAAAAATGTATTGCGCCCTCATATTATTTCCTAGTCTTGATTGGACCAAGCTTAAAATGGTTGAGAGTAATGAGCACAAGATAATAAAGAGTGAGATGAGAAGAGAAAGGAAGATGATAAGGCCGTCATAGGCGGATCTAAGTGGGACAATGCAGAGGAAAGATGACGGGACGGATGAGAGATTGAGAGATCTAAAAGAGGATGAAAGGATGAGCAAGACAGTGAAAGGATGACGGGAAGGTGAGAAAGAGATAGACAGTAGAGTTATGGCATTGGGAGGTAAAGGTTGATGGGTAAAATTATTTTTTGTTTATTGGTTGTTGGTTGTTATAGACCTATCACAAATGTCTAATTTATTAGATATTGTTTTCAGAATTTGTGATGGGTCCCGTTACAATTTTTGCCGGTCCATCAGAATTCGATACAAATTGATTAGTAATTTATGCTTTTGAAGAATATTTGATCAAAATTTTATCCATGCCCGCTCAAGAATTATATCGAGATCTGCATAACTGACACACTCTCATAATCCTTACTTTTCTGTTAGATATCCGTCAAAATTTCTAATGGATCAACTTTCCACCAAAATAGTCCGTCAATATTGCATAGCGATTCATACTTTTGATGGACATTTGGTAAAAGTAAATTTCATGCTCGTCAAAAATTACATCGAGATATGTATAACTGATACACCGTCAAACTTCTTGCTTTTCCGTCAAAATTTCTGATAGATTAGCTTTCTGTCAAAATAGTTTGTTAGAATTCGAGTGTCGTATATGCAAAAGCATAGAAAGATGTGGATATTCGAGAATATTAGTATCAAGACCAAGATGATGGGCACACAAATTTTTACGTGGAAACATTAATTGGGAAAAAATCACAAGCAGCAAGACAACACAAAATCTATTATAATAAAAAGTAAGTACAACAATGATTTTAATAACAATGAGCCTAATGAGATCTAAAGGAGATTATAATCTCTCACCAAACACTCACTTAATCTAGGAAAGAAAACAGTGGACTAGAAGATGCAAAAATTGGCTCCATAAATGCCTCATAAATGGCTACAAAGGGCGGTGCCGAGAGGCACTCCCGGATACCAAAAAGCCACACAAATTCTAGCAACTTGCCCACACAATGCCTAGGCCAAAATGCCCAATACATAGAATTCCGGAATGCAACTCTCATAATCAATGAGAAGAAATCAAAAGTCAGAGTCATAATTCACCCAAATACTGATCCATAAACTAGCCATGTAATGCCTTATAAAGAATGGGCTCATATTCTTCCGAAACAGCAAAGACAAACCGAGCCCTCACTTAGAATTAGGGACACAATTACCCGATACATATTACGACTTATAAATTGTGCCAAATTACCTTTTTATCTATAATTGACCAAATTTCTAAAAGACTAGTATTATGTACTCACGCGGATAGCATTGATCCGATTAGGGTATAATTTAATATTTCGTTGGCATAACCGACACATATTTAAACTTAGCAATATAATTAAGTATAATTATTAAAAAATTGGTGGTTTTAAGTTATAAAATACATTAATTTAGGATGAAGCAAGATATTTATGGGTGTTTTACTGCAAGACGTATATTGTCACTCATTATTATTACTCACTGTGCACTGCAATGTATTAAAAAAACTTCGTGGGTAAGGGTTCTCCCCAATCCCCCCGTGTTCCAGTTGTTAGATTGTACTAGTGGGAATACAAGGGATTGTGCTTCTTAAAGTATAAATAGGTTTTATTGAAAACAATTAATCTATAATGTCATTGAAAAATTTAAGAAAAAGACGCGCAGTTTAGATTCAAAAGTACGAAATTTAGGAGAGAGTGAACTCAAGGATTTTTAAAAAAATTTATTAGTTTTAAATTTGGAAAAGACAACAACAACAACAACAATACCTCCCAGTGTAGGTTCCGCTTTCGCGGGGTCTGGGGTAAATTTGAAAAAGAGTGAGACTTAAATGAGTGGAAGTATAACGCATTGTACTCCTAAGAGTATAATCTAATTTTCACCCACATTCTAGCTTGCCAGAATGTCTACATGGTTGGCAGCAAAAGATATCAAATTTGGCCATGTTTTGATTTTCAACTTATTTTTTTCAAAGCGAGTCCATTCTAGTTCAACAAAAATAAGTTTAGTTTCAATTTAGTTCAGTTCAACAAAAATAGGTTCCGTTTAGTTTAATTTTAAAAAGTTTAATTGAAAGAAAAAGACCTCAGACATTCACCTGCAAGGACATCGAAAACTAGCGAAGAGATGGGCTAACCCATCAGCTATCCCTCTACTATCAACAAAAATGCGATCAAAATTACCTATTTGGAAGAATGCTACATAGTTCACCACTATTCTACTTGGTTTCTAAAAGGAACTTGAAGATTGGCTTCGACCAGCCCAAAAAATTGTGTAGGTTAACTGCGTGAGAGACTCTTCTAGACCCTGACAGTTTACACATAGAAGACTCATTGGGTTTACGTGGGGTTGCCAAAGAACCTCCGCCTTTCTGATAATCAATTTTTTTTAGTAACGCCATCTTCCTTTAAACCTCTCACCTTCTCTGCCACCTTAGCCCCTTTGCCTCCTTAACACCATCAAATTTCTGTTGAAGTGCCTCTTGCTTAGGACAACCACCTTTTCCTCATCAACTGACATCCTGATACTCTCATGCACCTGACAGTCTTGCACAGTGTTAGTTTTATGTAATTTCTCATAAAAAATTACGTACAAGTTTTTTAATGTCCACATCCACCGAAAAATAAAGAGATTCATAAACCTCATACATGTTTTCTACCTAGCACCAACGAAAGTTCCAATTTGATTCCTAATTATTTTCCTAAGGAGCTTGCCTGTCTAGTGGACAGGACATCATATGCTTTCACCCAAAACCTCGCTAAAGTGCAGTTAATTTTTGAAATCTCCCCAAGACTCATCCATTATTTGACAAGAAAAAAAATATATACCCATGAAAAGCACATAGTCCCTTATTAACAAATTCTGTGTCTTTTATAGCGAAAAATTGAAAAACAAAGTGGTTTTTGTCCATAGGGTAAATAGGACTGGCCTAGATTGCGGAAGTTGACTATCGGGAATAGTCCACATCGGTACTGGTTGTGAGGCGGCTACCAGAGTCGCCTTTATGGTTCACGTCTTAGACTCGAAACCCCGGTGGATTGTTGGGCAGCCGTGAGAGGGGAGGGGAGAGTATGTGGTTTCTGTGTCACTGTGTAACTCTAACTAATCCCCTGAAACCTTCTTATATAGGTTGGGAAAACAATCAGGGAAGCCGCCCTAAGCGGCCTTATTGGCCGTCAGGCCTAAAACATTAGGCCCGACCGACAGCTCTCACTCGGTCACATAGGCCGCAAAACGCATGCTCTCTACGAATCACAACTCATCACGTTTCATACCAGGAATAGGACGTGCGACCGAAAAGTAACAAGTAGTTTTATATTAAGTTAGGATAACACTTTCACAAAGTATGATGCCCCAAATCATCCTGAACATTACCAGTGGCATCTCGAATCCTTTATGTCATGATATATCATATGATTATATACTTAATATAATCATCTGGGCTGATATTGGTGATGATGATAGACTCTTCCTTAAACGCTTATGGTATTACATCTCAGCTTAATTGCTTTCCTATCGTGCTCTCGTCGAACCGTATACATTGTGGTCCTTGAAAAACACATTAAAGTAGCAACATCAAACTTTGACTTCATACCATAACTTTAAGTCAAAGGGTCATCATTCATAGGGTCACACAGTGACGAAAGATAGGGAGGTTAATTGTCACTCTGTGTATAGTCGTCTTTTAAGCACACATATGAGATGTGTGTGTCATGACATAGCTCTCACTCAATTGGGCTCGTCACTCTATATGCCATGCGAATCGCCAGTCTAAATTTTCACCCAAAAATCTAACCTGAGCCACTAGATTAACATACTAAATGTCAATCTTGACACTCTAGATTTTGACTACAGGAAAAACTGTCTTTCTCCACACTTAAAATTGTATTTGCCCACGGATATATGTGTAGCAGGTATTCCTCGCCGCACTTAAGCTAAGCGTGCCGATTGAAAGAGTGGGAAAATATTCCCCGCACTTGATATCCACGGCAAGGGTTATGTTTCCCACACTTATAAGCGTGGGGAATGATGTCTTTCCCCACTGATGTATATGTGGGTATTGTGTTGCACATATAAGTGTGGGAAAATTTAGCTCATTGTGAACATCTACGGCTCCTTGTCACTGCTTTTATAAGTGTTGCAACTTGAACCTATTCAATTAACTTTTAAACAGCTAACTTTTGAACGAATTCGTAAATAATTTGGCGGGAAATTTTTTAACAACTTTTGGCACATTCAATAATTTTTCAATTTTGGTAATAATATAAACCTTCAAAAATTAAAAATTTTGAGCATTGTAGCATATATATATATATATATATATATATATATATATATATATATATATATATAAGCTATAAAATTACAAAAATAATACAACAAAATCATAATAATTACTGAAATAATTGTTGCTATCAAGAATTCACAAGTACTGTGACAGTAAAATAGAAATGAAGTATCCCAGATGCATCCTAAGAGTGAAAATATGTTCTAAGAATGTGACATAAATACATAGCCAATAAGCAAGAGTTTCTCCATTAAAATTCATGTGTAACATCTAAAATGGGAGAGGGGAATCAAGGGGCAACATTTCCTCCATTTCTTGTCCCTTCTCATTGCACATTTTCCTTGGTTGTGAGCTAAAAATACCAAATCAATCCATTAGAATAAATATCATTCCACATTATAGAAATTGAAGCAAACATCAATCATCTTGAAAATAAAAGACATTGTTATATACTGCAGAAAGAAGTGATAAACTTACAAGTGTAATTTCGTCCAATTTTTCACGAAGCACCATATCTAACATACTTGGTTCAGCCTTACGTTTGCAAATTCCCATAGCCTACAAGGAATATGAAAATAAAAAATTACAACTTAGAAAAAAAATATGAGTTCTGTGTTCTCTAAAGAACGATATTAGAGAAAAATAATTTAAAAAATGATAACAAATAATTAAAACTTCGAAAAAAATATTGCAATTTGTACCACTCTCGCTAGGTAGAAAACAATGAGTTGTTTCTTCTCTAAAGAACGATATTGGTGCACCTCCTTAGGATGATTTCTCAGGACAGTATCAACCAATATGTCTACTTGAGCACGACTCAACTAGAATCAAAATATTTAATAATGTATGAGATACCATGACACAAGCATACCAATATGAATGTTACATGATTTCAAAGTAAATATAAATCTTTTAACTAAAGTTAAACAATTTTTTTTGTGTCGTATTACAGTTCCATGCTCAACAGCTGCCTTTTGAAGCATATGTGAAGATATAACAAGAGTGTTTTTGACTTGCTTGTCCATTCCCACAAAATTTCTCTAATAACAGACACAAAATAAATGAATGCATAACCAACTGAACATATACTTTATGTTAAAGAAAACAAAATGTTTGATTGATATATGTACCTTCTGATTTTTTGCATGGCTATGCAATGATGGTTTCCAACCCTTTATTAAAGTGCCTCTTGAGGTAGGATTCACTTTTGTTGAAAGTTCCACATGAGAGCGACCACCATCATGATTAAAAGCAATATGTTTTGATGGTTGAGCATTAGGTATGACACCACCATTATTAAGAAGTGTGGAACTAGGTTGGACAGGATTAGGTCGCTTGTCTCCATGATTAAGAGATTTAGTTATGATGCTACCATTTGATTGCTTGGACAACGACTAGGAATATGGAAAGAAAAAACAATTAAAAGGCAAAAATGAACAAATTTAACCCCCAGAACATTTTTTTGCTTCCGATGAGTAACAGTTTAATGATATATCATTTGTACGTACTGGTGTATTTCCTGATTGCTTTTGGTGACCACCTTGCATTGAGTTGATATGCTTTGATGGTCTTGTGCTTCTTTGGGTCTCATGCCCTACAAGCAATTAGCATAGAAATATAATCAAGTACTAAAATGAAACATAACATAACTTACAAACATATAATCTTTCACTACCTAGGACATTAGAGATAGAGAAGGCATCCCTAGATTTGGATGAATCATTGCTTCTATCCAGATCAACAGGTGTGTCAGGCCTTGAACCTTTTTAAGATCCATCGCACATAGGTGAATCTTGGCCTTTGTTTTTATCACATGGTTGGGCATTCCTTGAAGCTTCTTGAGAACCTGTACTCTATATAAATAGTAAGGATTAAAATTTAAGAAAAGATTA
Source organism: Selenicereus undatus (assembly GCA_017589665.1). Lineage (NCBI taxonomy): Eukaryota > Viridiplantae > Streptophyta > Magnoliopsida > Caryophyllales > Cactaceae > Selenicereus > Selenicereus undatus. Next base: position 15,265,767 of record JACYFF010031959.1, read on the forward strand.
ATGAGCATGTATTACAACTAATAACCCAAAACAACTAATAAACAATTGTGCAAACTGAGAGCATAAAGAAAGGGGAACAAAATAACGAAAAAAGAAGCAGATGACACCACAAGCAATGTAGCAGCACACACAGCCCTGCTCCTCAGCTAGAAGTGTTAGCAATTCCTAAAATTTCTGGAACTAAACGGACAGTATTTCGTCTAAAACTTGACCGTGACCCAGGCTTAAAGTCTTACATTAGGTATCTACAATAGAGAAAAATAAGAAAAAACATTCTAATAACTCAACAGCCACACGCCGGAGCTCACAACTCAACAGGTCACACACCCGGAGTACACAACATAAGAATTTACATAAAAGCATCCGTAGCCAAACGACTTACTAAATCATGCGGAGTGGCTAAAGCTTGTGCACCAACTTTCGTATTCAGCACTTCTTGTTGGTTCTCCAAGGTTTGCACTTTGTTTAGAAGTTTCAACACAATCGGTGATTCGACCGGGTAACGCAGATTAAGTAAATCTCTTGGAGATACTCCATGACCCAATCCCCACACTTTTCCCTGCGTTTTAGCACCCATTAGTTTTCGATAGGCGATGTTCTCCACTTGCTTGGTTGACTCTGAGAAGACAACTTCATCGGACCCTGTCTTTTGCTTGATAATATTCTTTGCTGAATCCTAACTCACAACAAAAATGTCACTTCAGATATCCATCAATCCTTCAATGCATGCAAATGATAATATAAACTTAAATATATACAATTACCACAAATTGTTGGGTGATGGGATCATGAAAGGTCTTATCTTTCTTATTCTGACGAGTCTCTATGAACCATTCGATTGGACCAGGCTCTCGATTATGTTTCCCTCCTAAAACCAGAACATAAGTATGTCAATTTAAATGAATAATAGCATCACATGTTTTATGCATGCCTGTTAATAATGCCATCGTAAGAAACGCAACACTTAGCCAACTCACAAACTTTTCATGCAAAATAGCAAAACTCTGTGAGCCAGTGATGTGAGGATGTAATTGCTTTCCCCTTGCTCTCTTCCCAATCTCAGAGTATTTCTATTAAAAAAAAATATATACGTTACAATTTATATTCCAAACTAAAGTTATTATCACATATGTAGACTATTAGAGTGTAGTAGCTAACTTGAAACTTCTCTGAAAAACATAAGTCTTAAAATCCGAACCACATTGTATCACCTACCTCCACAATGACACTTCAGACCTGTAGTATTTCCTGATTCAGCTGCTGGTAAAGCATACAACTCTTTCTTGGTTGAACCTTCCTTAATGTATTTCATTCTCAGATAAGGTTTGTATCCTCTTACCCCCTCCCCAACAGCGCTCAGAACTTTTTCGTCTATAGACTGAGTGGCTGGCATCACGAACTTCTTCTGCATTTATTCAGTGTAAGAAAATAATAAAGTGTATAAGTTAAGTTCGACAAGTACAACAACTACAAGTAAAAACAAAAGAACCTCACCCTTATATAATTTATAATTCGATCCTTAAACAAAGAAGGTACAAGTCGCCACTCCTTGTAGTTCAAAGGACAGAAATGAGGGCGCTTCGTCACATTAGAAAGGAATCGGTTGAAAACGCTTCCTGCTTTTTTTATTAGCTGTAAAAACTTGTTCAAAGGCACTAGAATTCTACTCTAAACATCCAAGCCATGCACCACTTTTACAGTGATTCGCCCTCTAAGTTGGCTTACAATCCCTTGTCTATCTATCAAATGTCGTCAAAGATAAAGCATAGCAATTCATTGTAGCTAGTATTCTTCTCATAATTTTAAGAAAATAAATAATCATTACGATGTTCAATAGCACTATTGCATAATGCCATAGATTAAAATTGTAGGTTGAAATTGGTTGGTTTGAGAACTATACAATGTATATATCTGAAAAAGGATAGTTAGTAAACAAAATCAAGCCATGATAAGTACAAGATTATATATATTAGAACTCTGTGGCTCAATCATATCAAGACCATGAGCGGCTATCATGTTCATTACCACAAAATGCAGTTTACTGGTACTGTTTCATCTTTATATGCATGTCTTTGCTCATCTCTTTCCTCAGTAGCTTAATTGGAGTTCAAGACCATGAGTGGCTATCATGTTCAATACCAAAACTCATGAAGAACACATCCAAAATTCATAAAACTTTCCAGATACCTTACAACCATCATAGAGAACCTACATGCAAATTTTCAGACTTTTCTATCAAGCCAATAATTACCAGAACATTTAAACAGCAACCAGCTTAAAATAGGGCAGCTTCAAAAAGCAATGCATAACTTAAAAAATATACATCTAAAATTCATGAAACTCTACAGAAAATTGCCAAAAAACGTTATATTATACAGTAAAAATTTCATGACTTTTCTCCAACCCAATAGCTCACAATAATTCAAACATCATCCGAATTTCAGCACAAATTAGCAGGGCAGATTCAATAAACAATTTATAACTCGCAAAATAAACAAATTCCCAGATAATCAACAATTCATAATATCCAATTAATCCAAAATCACAATTATAAGACATGTGTGGGTTGCTAGAGAATCGAAATTAGTGTATAAAATCAGCTTTTTCACCATTTACAAATGTAATAGTGTTACTTACCAATGACAAGTACTTCATCATCATCATTAAATCCTTCTGGGATAGGCACAAGGGATGGATCTAAATCCAACAGAGGATCACTGTTTTCGTCATTTTCATCGAGCACCTCATTGGCACTATCGTCATCACCATCAGCGTCATCTACAAGTAGCTCCTCTGCGGCTGTAGTTTCATTTTGGAGGGAATTCTGATACTCAGCAAACGTACACCGTGAACGAAACATGACTCCTTATATTTGAACCTGAATTTCAAGCTCACATTATTTCAAAGTTTTTAACATAACAAACTTTTAAAATTATAACTAGAAGCAATATCAACGCTTTACACAATTTATTGTAATCATAAGCATGATTTTGAAATCTGAAAAATGCAATGCAGAGTCAAAATCATTATATTGAAGATAATGTCTCTAGTGATACAAAAAAAAAGGGATTCAATAGCAATAAAACTCTAACAAGAACAGTTTCATATTTCACGACTCTCCAACTACATTGGCCCAATACGTCGGATCTCTAAATTCATCATCCTTTCTGATGTCAGCAGGCATGCACTCAGGGTAGAGCTCATCATCAACTTGCAGTGGTCCTAGACGATATGTGTCCTTTGGCTTTACTTTAACAACATGCTCCCAACCCTTATCTTTCTCATCTTCAACATAGAATACTTGTACCTGAGATGCAAAGGTATATGGATCATCCTTTAAAGCACCTCCCTCATGTATTTTGTGTGAGAAATTTACGAGAGTGAACCCTCTTTTGTCCCTCTTTAGACCCCTGGAGTTTACGTTCACCCAATCACAACGAAATAGTACCACCTTACGCTCCGAATAGTAATCTAACTCAATGATGTCATTGATTTTTCCTAAATAGGTTTTTCCCTCAGCTTCTACCATGACCCCAAAATTTTGAGTTTTCTTTCCCTCATCTCTCTTTTAGTATGGAATCGATATCCATTGATAACAAATGCATTCATTCGCTTTACAATTGGGTTAGGGCCAGTAGCGACAACCCTAAACAACCTTGATTCTTGATCATCGAATTCTTTGTTGGATACCTAAGGTGTAAATATTAAAAATAATTAGTCCAAAATGGATATAGAACAATGCTAAATGAAAACACATTAGTTATCAAGGTGAATTTACCCTTTCTTGGATCCACCGAGGAAAATCCTCAAGCAACCACTTTTGCTTAAGTCTATCACTTGCCACGTGAGGATAAGATGTTATACACTCGTTTAAAAATACCCTATAAGCGGTCATGTTAGTTTAATATGTTCAGTTAGCAAATAATATTTTTTGGAGCAATTGGTGACTTCTACTGACCTATGATATTCATCAATGTCGTCAAGGTGTAAAAGTACATATCTTTGAGCTTGCAGAAGGCTTAATTGAGAAATTTCAACCATTTGCACCATTCCTTTGGGTTGACTCGCAGTACCAAATAGATAGACATCCTCATTAGGGTTACCACCATCATTTCGTTGTGGTCGAGTAAAAATTGTTTCCACCCCATTAAAGTACCTTGAACAGAAGGTTATACACTCATGTGCAATGTATCATTCTGCTATTGAACCTTCGGGCTATGCCCTATTATGTACAAGACCTTTTAGGAATGCCAGAAGCTTACATAGGTCAAAGTAAAACTAGTATAATACAACTATCATTATACAAATACTTAGAAAAAAAACAATAATAGAAAAAATATATATTCTAACCTTTCAATGGGGTACATCCATCTGTAAAAGACTGGTCCTCCAAGCTTTGCTTCCTCAGTTAAGAGTACAAGCAGGTGCACCATAATTGTAAAAAAGCTAGGAGGGAATGTTTTCTCCGTTTTACACAGTGTTATAACAACATTAACTTCGATATCATCCAATTTCTCAACTGAAAACTCCTTCGCACATAATTCCTTGAAAAATGCTGATAATGCACATACAAGATCCACAACATTAGAATCTTTTGCTGCTCTTAGGGCAATGGGGAGCAAATCTTGCATCAATATGTGACAATCATGGCATTTCAGATTGAATAACTTACGCTCCTTCAAATTGACACATCAAGATATATTACTCGCATACCCATCTGGGACTCTTATATGTTTCAAGACAGCTAGTAAACGTGTCTTCTCATTAGATGACAAAGTGTAAGGGGCATTAGGGATTTGATATTTTCCATTTGTTAGTTGAATAGGATGAAGCTCTGGTCGTATTTTCATCACTTGTAGGTCTTGACGCGCTTTCAAGTTATCTTTAGATTTGCCCTCAAGATTCAATAAGGTACCTAGAAAGTTATCACATATATTCTTCTCAATATGCATTACATCCAAATTATGGCGAAGAGGATTATTCTCCACGTATGGAAAATAAAAAAAAATGCTCATCTTCTTCCATATTCGCTCCTCATCCTTTTCATCGATGTCGACATTTTCAGTTTCACCTTTACCACAGGAAAATCTTGACAACTGTAACTGTATCAGAATATCACTACTAGTACAAGGTTTAGGAGCAAGACCAAGCTCAATATTTCCATCAAATCCAACATCGTCAAAACGAAATGGATGATTTTCAGGAAGCCATGTCCTATGGCCCATGTAGTAAAATTTACGTCCATTCTCCAACCACATGGAATGTGTATCTCTAGCATAAGATGGACAAGCAAAACGATCATTAGTACTCCATACAGATAAGTTTGCGTACGTAAGAAAATCACTAGTAGTAGAATGAAGAACCCCACGCAGTTAAAACTTTGTCTTTGAGTATGCATCAAATGCATCTACCCCATCCCACAACTGTAACAATTCTTTAACTAGAGGTTGAAGGTAGACATCAATGTCCATACCGAGAGCCTTTTCCCCAGGAATGATATGGATAGAATGATAGAAGATTGTTTTATACAAAGCCATGGGGGTAGATTGTGTAGAATTAAAAGCACAAGCCAAGTACTATGTGTGGCATTCATTACACGAAAAGGGTTAAATCCATCCGTAGCAAGTCGTAACCGGACATTGCGAGGATCAGAAGTAAAATGAGAATTCTGTTCATCAAAGTCTTTCCATGCTTTTGCGTCTGCTGGATGCCTAAGGATTCCATCTTTAACTCTCTCTTTATGGTGCCAAAGCATATCTTCTACTATTTTAGAGGATTTATACATCCTAAGTAACCTTGGTATAAGAGGGAAGTAACGCAAAACCTTATTTGCCACTTTCTTATCCTTGTCCTTCCATCGGGACACATGACATTTGTCACACTCATCTTGGTTTTCCCTCCCATCCCAATACAGGATACAATCATTAGGACAAGCATGGATCTTTTCATGGCTAAGCCCTAAATCCTTCTTCAACTGCTTGCATTTACTCCAAGATGATGGAAATGGATTAACTTGGGGGAAAACAGTTACTATGAGTTGGAGCAACATATCAAATGACTTAACAGACCAACCATACATGGATTTCAAATGAAATAAGTGCAAAATGAAAGATAGTTTTGAAAAACTCGATCCTGGATATAGTTCCTGCTCAACTTGCTCTATTAGCCTTCTATATCTAACATCTTCACCATTCTCTCCCTCATTCATTCCATTGTTGCACATAAATTCATCAACAAACTGATCATCTACCCCCAGCATTGGATCTCCAATGTCCCATATGTTGTTAGCAGCAATATTTTCAATGTTTCCTACATTACGTATCCCAAAGATATCATTCAACAATCCAGTAGTGTCCACATTACATTCAAAGCTAGCTTCAACACTAGCGTCATTATGGCTTACATTTTGAGGTACTGAAGTAGATTGCACAGAAAATAATTCCCCATGATGCACCCATTCTGTGTAGCTAGGCCAAAATCCATAAAACATGAGATGGTATGCCACTTCATCTCAATTAAACCAACGATTGCGCCCAATCTTGCACCGGTTACAAGGGCAAATGATTACCTTAGTATCCCTAGCATTGGAGAAAGCAAAATCTAAGAATGATTCAACTCCTTCAATATATTCAGCTGATGTCCTATTTACATTAATCCAACTTTTATTCATTTTAAGGAGTGGTAGGACCTAAAAACAAAGCATGATTAATTAGTAATATACAAAAGTGAACTATGACCCTCTTCATTCACACACACCCCATGAGGAAAAAATTTAAAAGAGATGTGTAATGAAGATCTTAAACACAACCTAACTATGCAAAAATACATTAAACCATAGCTGAAAAAATAATAAAATTCCATAACAAACAAAGACAACCTAAAACGTTACGTTTTTAATTTTTATTTTCAGTTTTAAGGGTTTTATTACGTCTGGAAAATTATATTTTACAAGCTGGGTGTTTTTATTGTTTGTTTGCGTATTTAGTTTACAACAGTTAATTCTATCATACTGATAAGCCTTAGGGAAAACTACTATAAGATCCATTTTTTCCTCGAATTGTATACAATGCACAATTGGAGCAAAGGTGTCCCAATGAAAGACTAATTCTTATTCATCTTGATTCAGAACAATGAAAAAATTATAGGGGAATTAAAGTTCTATGATGTCGTCTAATTTGCTCATATATTATGTATCAAAGTGTAGGATGCATGACTCCAAAATTTGAAAGCTAGTAACAGCTTTTGCCTACAATGGGAGCAACTGGCATCATGCTGAATTTCGAGACTGAACTGCTTAGCTAAACTTAATAATAATCCTTGCAATCAGAGCACATGGAATCAGAAAAAGTTATTAGAATCTAGCACTCCAGATAACCTCAGGTTTAACAAAACTACATAACGTAAGTTGCTTCACTTGTTAATTTGGGAAGGTCCCATAATTAATGGAACATAGATACAAGCTGCTGATTATGGATAACTATTAATAATGCAATCCCAAGTTCTAAATTCTAAGTTAAATACTTCAATTTGCTCCACTTGTACTTTCTAATGCATCCTAATGCATAACATTCATCACAAGACCATTAAAGCAGAATAATTAAATTTAAGCACCCTATTATTGTTCAACAACACAACATGGGCCATCTGCATTCATTCACTCAAAATACAATACTTATTTCATGGATTACAAATAAAATATCAAGGTTTCTCAGCCTGTTTTAGGGGAGGCACATATAACAAGTTGCTTAAAGCTTTCTTGGAATATATTCTTCATGCTAGCTTACCATCAAAAGAATTAATGCAACCCAATCTGTATAGAACACAAGCTTTTGTTGGTGTTCCGATTATCACCTTAAGAATCTTAGAAGGCTATTTTAGCGGTGGGACAACAGACTACAAATTGCTTGTCATATATTCAAGTTAATCATAGTGATTCATTTGATTCAAATCTGAACAAATTAATGCAGGCAATGAGATTAATCCCGTATTTGCAAAGTAAGCAGCGGTAATCCATATTCTAAAAAAAAATTAAAAAAAAAAAGAGAAAAAGAGCATCACCAGAATCAGAGAACCATTGGCCATATGATAATCAATGTGAACAAATGCAATCTGTAGACTGCTTATTCCTATACTACTAATCACTATATAAAACAAGGATCACTGCTTGACATCCCCATACATTAGGGGATATGAACAGTGCAACTTGCCCATGTTAGATAATGATCAACTATTAATTATGTGCATTAACAGCTCCTAGGCTGTGATCAAACTTTCCAATTTGGTCATTTCCCAAAGTGTAGTCAGACATATTTTGATTCAGGGCCATGATCATAAGGGTTGTGTGTATTTTGGTTTTGCAAATTTTGATAAGTTAAGACTACAGTGTATTTGGTTTTTTCAGCTAGCAGTTGTCTATCACTTATACTAATATGAAATGTATTTGCTTCAAATGATACACAAAACATTGAACTCTTGATAGTAAGACAAGGAATGTGGCAGAAGATCAATTAACTTCAAAGCCTTTATTCGGCCTCATTGAACTCTTATTAGAATGCCTTGAATCTGTTTTCTTTAGCCCCCTTTTGCAGACCTAGCACGGTGGTCTCACTTTTATTAGGCCTGGATTCAAAGCCTTTATTCAGCCTCATTCAGTGATTGTATGCCCCTTTTTCCAGCCCACTTAAGCACATTGGGTCAAATAACAAATAGCAACTATAAGCCTTAAAATAGAACTCTTGCTTTATTTGCATCATTGTCACTTATTTACTATTATCAAGGTGCAAATCTTGATCTCTTTCTTTTCTTTTTTTTTTGGTGAAAGTGAATGATAATATTTGTTTTGATTTATCTAAATTAACGTTGATGTTAGACATAAAGAAAGTATACAACCACTTCATCCACAGGATATTAACAATAATAAAGCATAATTAATAGTTCATCCCAACAACTAACCAGAAAAGACCTTTTAAGTTCAACCTAGCAAAATAGTAGGCACATGCATGATTAGGATAAGGTCACTAGGTAACTTGTAAATTTCATTGAAGAGGTCTTGACACATCTTCATCCTTTTGCGGAATGGAGGCAGGATGGCATGAATCAAAACTAACTCCAGCTTAATCTTTGTTGAGCTTGGCTAGGGCAATGGAGGCCATATTAACTTGTTGTAATTTCCTCACTAGAAGATCTTATAATTTTTCTTTTAATTGACTAGGTCTTTCCCGATTAAGTATCGTTACATGTTATCATAAGCAAAACCCCCGAATGACCTCTCCTAATATTCTTGTGTCTTAGTGAACAAGCATTCCAGGTGTATAATCCTTTTGATCCCTTTGTTCAACCAAGAGATTGATACAATTTGTAGTAGAGCATTAGTGTACAATAAACATGCCATATCATCCAAGTAGGTTGTCAACTATTATTAGTGCACAAACAACCACACCATATGTATAAAAAGTAGCCTATTAGGATGGCGCAATCAGACCTGTTCATTCCCTATCTAAATTGATTTCTAAACACACGCATGCTATCCTACAACAAAAATGTACATTTACAAGACCTACACTCAGTCAGATGCCACAATGGAGTTTACCAATACTCATGTCTGCAAAAGGATTGTGAGCATTAGTGTACAATTAACTCTTGTTCATACTTTCTCGCATCCTTTATAACAACTCTCATGGAGGCAGTGGAGATAGGAAAAAGGATTGTGAGGAAGCATTTCATCCAACATCCAGGCAGTGGACAATAGCTGGTGATTTCTCAGTCTTTTAAAAATATCCAGAAACATTTCACAGGACAACCATTTAAGTAAACAGAGAGGCAACAGTACATGACAATGGCTAAACGTTCTGGTTGAGTGACTGGCCATACAATTCACTTGAAGCAATTTCCATCAAGACAAAACATAAAACCCAAGGACATTTACAATAGAGAGTTCAACTGAAGCAATTTCAAAGGCACACAATACAATCCCTAATTTTCAATTTCAGACCATACAATTCAAATAAAGAGAGAAAGGGGATGGTGATACTGACTCTAGATTGAGTGAATGGCCGGAATCCTTGCCGCCGGAAGCTAGGAGACATCGGAATTTCAAGCTTTTACACGCACGAATGTTGGGATCAATTTCAGACCACGCCGGAATTTCAAGCCCACGACCCAGCATAAACCACCACGTGACCGCCGGAAGCTAGCCGCCGATCACCACCAACCAGAGTAGAGGGGGTTAAACAGGGTAGGGTTAAACTAGAGAAGCAGAGGGGGGTGCGTAGGATTAAGGAAGAGATGAAAATGGCGCACGACCTCCGTTTCAATTTTAACCCAAACTTTTTCCTTTTCTTTATTTAATTTGGAGGTTTATTTAAGGAAAAGTACAATTTCAATTGTTTTTTATTTTTTTTAAATTAATTTGGGGGTTTAATGAAAGAAAAATCACAGTTTAAAAAAATTAAATAAATTGGCTACCATACTTAATATCTGTGCTAATTGTTTCATATTTACGATAGGTAATTCCCCACACTTAATATGTGTGGGCATACATTATTATCTTACTACCACTCTTATAAGCGTGGTTATATTTATCCGCACTTATTATGTGTGAAGATAGTACTAGGTACTTATTTTCCTGCTACGCTTACTCAAGTGTGGTTAAATAAGCGTGGAAGCATGATCATTTTTTCCTAGTATTAAGGCTTCAATATGAAATCATAACTCATATTCGACTCCCTTGGGTCTCATCTTAGACTTACTAAAGCGACTCTATCTTATCACATTCATACACTTCCAGTGCGAGTAATTAATATTGCACACTTAGTGTCAATATGATTCAGTCTCATCCTGCCCGCTACTCAAGTGTTAAGGCGATTGCCTGTGTGACTAGGCCAATCAGAAGCATGTGACATTTCAATATGCCTAACGTGCAATAATAATTTAAGAGCATTTTGCTCATTGCAAAAGAGCCTTGTCCATCACATGACAAGATATGTCCCGAAACTAAACCTTGTGAATTCCTAGACTCAACATATGAGTTTTGAATGTGTCACTAAGAATAGGTTTAGTCAAAAGGGACACAAACACCTTCTTGCTGTACATATACTTTATGGCAATGTCTTTTGTTTCTATGGTGATACACAATCTGCCTCTATAGCTAACATTGTTGTGCAGTTTTTGCTTCTTATTGCATCATAACATGGCTCTCCCACCCACGGTGAAGGCATGTACTGAGGTTGACTTAGACACTTTCGAGTCACCACCTCAATCGACATTTTGAGGATCCTCTCAACTTGAGATCTCCCTCTAATAGCATAAGACTAAGTCAGCTGTACCATGAAGGTATCGCTCGACTCTTTTGACGACTTACCAATGTGCAAGTCTTGGGTTGCTCTGGTAACGACTTACCAAGCCAACCGCAAAGCAAGTGTCAGGCCGAGCACATAACATGGCGTACATTGAGTTTCTTACGGCACTAGTGTAAGGGACATTACTCATTTCCTCATTTTCTTTATCTGTTTTTGGGCATTGGTTAAGACTCAAGGTTAAACCCTTCAACTGGAGTGTCTACGGGTTTGGAATAATGCATACGAAACCGTTCTAAAACTTTCTTGATATATGCCTCTTGGCTTATATCTAAAAGTTTCTCAGGACGATTTCTTATTATTTTCACACCTAGGATATACCTGGCTTAGCCCATGTCCTTCATCTCAAAGACGGAGGGCAGCCACTTATTAGTGGCTTCGATCATCTCCAAGTTGTTCCTAGCCAGTAGTATGTCATCAATGTATAGGGTAAGAAACATAATCCCCCCGTTGATCTTTTGACATACACATAGTGGTCTTCCGAAACCATGGATAAACCAAACAAAGTTATAGCTTTATGGAATCTTAAGTACCAATATCTGGAAGATTGCTTAAGGTCATATATGGACCTTTTAAGACGACACACCTTGTCATCTTGTCCCTTTGATACAAAATCAATGGGTTGATCCATATAGATCTCTTCCTCAAAGCTACCATTAAGGAAAACAGTCTTTACATCTATTTGAAACAACTCTAAGTCCAAATGGGCAACGATGGCTAGGAGCAGGTGAATAGAGGCAAAACTCACCACAGAAGAAAATGTCTCTTCATAGTCTACACCTTTAATTTGTGTAAACCCTCTTGCCACTAAACGGGTTTTGAACTTATCGATCGAACCATCTACCTGACATTTTATCTTGAAAACCCATTTATTTCCAATAGACTTACGTTGGGATGGAAGATAAACAAGTTCTCAAACCTTGTTTCTCACCATCGAGTCCATCTCATCCCTCATGGCGACCATCCACTTTTTGTGGTTTGATGAGTCAATCCCTCCTTGATAAGAGGTAGACTCCTCAATTTCCAAGGAAGTGCATAAGAATATTGCCTCTTTGATTTGGAAATATCTTTGAGGAAATTTTCCACGCTCATTCCTTCGGATCATGGGACCTTCACCGTTTGTCTGCTTAGGTGAGGCATCCCTCCCCCTTTCTTTAAGAGGTGTGGGACCCTAAGCATGTGCAAAGTCACTCCCACTATCCCTGACATCCTTTCCCCTTTTTCTAAGAGGTGTGGGACCCTAGGTATATGGAGACTCACTCCCACTACCCCTTTGGGGCGTGAGATCCTGAACATATGGACTAACTGCATGTTTGGGAACCGGAGATTGAAGACGGACCTCACTCAAAGGCTGACTCTCCTCATGTATAGGAGATTGAGGACAAATCGCATTCTCCTAAGCAGACAAGTCTCCGCATACCATTTTCGGTGACTTAGTTAGAGTCCAAATTCTCTCCCTCACTGAAAGATGGTTAGATGTCTTGCTGTAACTGAGACAGTTTGACATCCTTCTTGATTTCACCAACGGGTGGGAACTCATCATCGAGAGAATCGACATTGCAGGAATCTATTTATTTTCATTAGATCGTGCGGGACATCTAATGAACATCATCTTGGTGGCTCTTGGACCAAGTTTTCATGTTTGTGCGTTGGGTTATGCACATAGCTGGTCGAACCCCATGGGCGTAAATGGTCCAAGAATGACTTCTTACCAAACCATAACTCATATGGTGTGACAAGTATACTCTTGTTTGGCACACGGTTAAGGATATAAGTTGCCGTGAGCAACGTATTCCCCCAAAACTGATTGGAAGGTTCGTATGGGCCATCATTGACCTGACCATGTCAAGCAATGTACGATTCCTACGGTTCGTAACAACGTTTTGTTATGGGGTGCGTGGAATCGTTAGCTGTCTTTATATACCTTTTTCCTCACAAAACTCTCTAAACCTATCAGAGAGGTATTCACGCCCTCGATCAGTCCGAAGATTTCTAACTCTTCGTTCCAATTGAGTTTCTACTTTTTGTTATGAAGCATTTGAATATATCGAGTGCCTCGTAGTGATGAGATGGTTGGTACGCATACCCACATTGTGAATAACCATATATAAGAGTGAAATAGATAATCCCATCTACAAGAGTGAAATAGATAATCCCATTATGTACCTTAACGTTCATGGGTCCGCAAATGCTTGAATGGACTACTTATGAGGGAGTAGATGCTCTAGAAGCCTCATCGAAAGGCTTTGCTTTGCCAACTAGACATTCTTAACCCTAGTGAGTTGCTCTAAAAGACCATATCTAGTTGGCTTGTTCATTCTACCTTGACCCTCATGGTCAAGTCCAGTATGCCTAAAAATAGAGTTCAAAGAAAACGACAAAGATGGAAGATGTCGAGATAGTCGGAAATCAAGAGAGAAAATTCAGAACTAAAAGGTACAAAGGTACGTTGCACCTTAAGAGCGTAGTGAGCGTCGTAGAGGAACAACTTATTTCCTTCACGGGGTTTGAGCTGACATGTTGCTATGTCAAGGACATGTTTCTCCCTGTCGTCCCCTAAGACAACAGTCTGTGAACCCATCGAGTAGCGATAAAGGTTCACAAAATCATCTCATCCCTGAACTATGTGTTTGGTTGCTCCCATATCTACATCCCACTAGGGAAGAAAGTTTGGTAACTACTGCTTGGGAGCACACATGTTATTCAGGCGTAACTATGAAAGAAAGTACCTCAGTTAGCTCAGGGCGATCCCAAGTGGGGGGTTTCTTCTTTTTACTATTATAGCACTTCACACGCGCTATATTCTACTCTTCATTGACCTTGACCTTTTACTGTTCTGGTAATACCATCCTTGGGTTCGGAGTTTTGATAAGGGGATGAATCTGGTCAAACCGGACCCCAAGCTGATCCTACATGTCCTAAACAGTGAGATAGCCTTTAAATCCCTTACCAGATCATCATGCATGCAATACCACGTAGCCAGCATGCTGATCGATCCTTCCTCGAGCCATTCATGGTATATTATTGGCCTTTCTCTTGATACTGCTCACAAGCAGTTGCATCTATGCTATTCACATCTTTGCCTATCCTAGGAGACTTTACAAGTCTTCAAGGGTTCTAACATTGCACGTTTGTTCAGAAAAAGCTAAATCTTCTAATACTATGTATCATAGTTAATGTTATCTTACTTTCCATTGGTAAACTAATGACCAATTATATTTTTTAATTGCCATATCTGAAAGTATATATTTAAAATACGGACATTAGGCATATTGTCAGATAATTAAATTATCAAAACTCCATTGCTCATGTCGTATGATCGAAAATTTTGCTAAACTCATAATCATCACATACAAGCATGAATTAGAAGTTTCTATAATTTAATTACTGCATTCTTCCATAAAACAAAATTTATGTAGTGCACAATTTTGTTAAACTAATTAACACATCTAGAAATATCACAAAGATATTCAGCTTTAATCATGTAAAACAAATTTACACAAAGTTATATAAAGCAAATTTATATAGATACTAATACGTCATTGGAAAAACTTATTTGATGACATATCAAAAACAAATTACGCTTAAGTAATTATGTGGTACACATCCATATAATGCTACAAACCTCAGTCAATATGAAACAAATCCATGTAATATATCCATTAGCGATATAATACATTATTATATCTTAGGCCAAATTCACATTTATCCATGTAAAGCATGTTTACACAAGGTTTATTTTTATATGAAACTAATTCACATGTCCTGTTACCAAAACAATTTGTTTATTTTCTCGACATATAATACATAGGTATACATCGATCATTCTTTCATATTATCATCACATATGGATATGAATTAGGAGTTTCTTTAAGTTAATAATAAAATTTATAAAAGTTTGGTTAAACTTATTAACACATTAATGGGTGATTGTCACACAAATATTCACTTTCAATTATGTAAAACATATTCACATAAGCTTTATGAAACTAATTTATAAGAGGTGTTCTCAACAAAGAACTCCTATACCATAAATTTATATTTAACTCTAATATTATTACAAAAATGGCAACAAGAAACATAAGCTTATGTCATATAAAATTATACAACATATTACTAAAATAAATTCGACATATAACACATAGTTATACATCATACCTCTGATATTCATATTATCATTACATAAACAATAATATAAAATAATTGCTACATGAGTCGTAATGATGTGAGCATAAAAATACTTAAAATATAGGAAAAACTCATAACCACTTTCAACACATAAAATTGATTATGATTACGTTGCCTAAAACAGCAACCAAAAACAAAATTGCCGAAAATAACCGGGCGCAGAAAAAACCGACCCGATATAAATGAAATGAAGTTGGGCCTGGGAACCGACCCAAAAACAGGGCCTTTATTAAGAAGGAGCCCAACCTAGGCCTTCATACAAGTGAGTAACATTCACTTAGCCCCCCTTACTAATCCTAAGTGCCTCACGCTCTCTTTCTTAATTCTGTTCTCGGTCTCTCTTATCTCTAACTCTGTCTACCCTTGCTACCCAGAGTGAGAACCCTGTCTCTCTCCTCCTCGACGCCATGGCCAGAGGTGTGGAGCACCGAACCCTATCGACTCCAAGCCTTCACTGTCCCTTTTTATGGTTGCTTTGCGACTCCTGTACACAGCCCATGTCGCCACCTCAACCCTGTCGCGGGCGGTGAACCTTGGCCGAGAATCCCAGATGAGGAAAACCCCCCATCCGCTGTTGAAAACCAAAAGAAAACCCACCAGCGTGTAGATCGACTGCAACCAAGCCAAAAAAACACCAGCTGTGCACCAAACAAGCCTCTCACGTGGTGGCACGTGACTTACACGCGCTACCATTCTAGTGGATTTCGCGGTTCCTTTGCCGGATTCAAGCAGATCGATAGTCAATGGTGTGGCTGGAGGAAGAAAACTGGCCAATTAAGCATTCGTCAGCGGCGTGTGCATCGCTTCCCCGATGGTTTCTGATGGGTTAGGTCTCGATCTTAGTCTCTTCTACCCCCTTTCCACCTTTTTTTTCTTTTTAATTTAGCCGAGGATGAGTTTCAGGCAGAGAGGGAGTAGGGTTAGGGTTTTGGGTTTGCGGTTTGATAAACGTGTGGGTCGAGGGCTAAATTACTCCATATTCAATCGCATGTACCAAGAATTACACACGACAGACACTTCATGATTTAAACTTCGACTAAAGATTCAATATTTAGTCGATCATCATCATAGATACATGCTTAAAACAACTGCATAGTTGTAAATAAACATGCTTTTTGGACAGTCATGAACTAATCATGAAAATTAGGTTTAATTGGATGCATAAAGTCGTGAATTTAGTTTTGCATAATCACACACAACTGAAAGATTCCGCCTTTCAGAACGCATACAACATAGAAGCATGTCTAGATTGATTTAGTCTGAATAAGTAACTGGAGTATGCTTGTAGAATTATTAACATGTCAAGCATGAATTTCATATTACTAAAGATTCAATCTTTTAGTGTGTCCTAGTCATCACAGAAGCATGCCTACTTTTTTTTTTTAATTTGATACGCAAAGAAACATGCTTTCTTCAATGTGGTAGCATAATTTGATCAGTTAGGAAGGACATATCGACGATGTCAACAAACAATGACTCAAATTATGCCAAACATCAATTTTTCAATATGGTTTCGAAATTAAACGAATTAATCACATGCGTGAGATATGAACGAATCGGGGCTAAAACTGAGCAGTTTTGGCTCTGATACCACTGTAGGATAAATATGACTGACTTGGATTACGGAAGTTGACTATCGGAAATAACTCACGTCGGTACTGAATGTAAGGCGACTGCCAGAGTCGCCTTTAGGGTTCATGTCCCATACCCGAAATCCCGGTGGATGGTTGGGTAGCTATGAGAGGGGAGGGGAGAGTATATGGTTTCTGTGTCACGTATTTAACCCCAATTGATCCCCTGAGACATCCTTGTATAGGCTGGGGAAACAATTAGGTTAGCCGCCCTAAGTGGCCTTATTGGCCGTCAGGCCTAATGGCCAACATTATCCAACTCCCTAACCTTCAAGCCACTGCTTAGCTTGCCTCCGAATATTCTTGAAGAATGTTTTGACCACCCTTACATTGATATTATTCTGCGCGAGCAACTTTCAAGCAAACTCAAAGCAATCTCCTCTTTCTTCTCTGATCGAGACTAGTCATTGATAAGCAACTAAATTCTTACAAATGATGGGATTCGAACTCGATTTTAACCGTCCACTTGGGATGTGAGCAATTGATGCACGAGTTATGCAAAGATGTTTTCTCGTGCTCTCCTTTGACTTACCTTTTTTAATGGTTCCCCTTTCCTACAGGGAGTAGCCACGTGGGGCGTATTGTCATGACTGCAGCTGCAAAGCATTTGACACCTGTGACCTTAGAATTGGGTGGAAAATGCCCCGCTATTGTTGATACGCTACCCACAGGATCTTGGCGTAGGGAGGTAATACATGGTTGTACTGTGTACGTACGCTACGTTATTTGGTTCAAACTAGTGGTGGTCAAACGCAATTGAACCAAGTTAAGTTAGCTTGTTGCTCATTCTAACATTCTCCTTTCTTTTTCCCCTTAATGGTGAGAAGATAGTTTCGAAACGCATGATAGCGGGGAAATTTGGAACGTGCAGTGGGCAAGCATGTGTTGCGGTTGATTATATTCTCGTACAAAGGGAACTTGCCCCAGCATTGGTATGGTTCAATTAAGATGTGATGTTCTACCCTTTATTTCTTCGTGGGTGTATTGAATTAATCCAGTACTAAGCTTTCCATCAACATTATTTTGGGCTCAGGTTGAACTACTCAAAGGTACAATAAAGACTATGCTTGGGGAAAATCCAAAAGAGGTTGTCTCAAGAATAATAAACAAATATCACTTTAAGAGATTGATGGCTCTTCTTGATGAACCTGGTGTTAGAGATACTATTGTGTATGGTGGTTCCCCTGATGAGGATAAACTGTAAGTGAAATTCTTAACATTATGTCTCTTAAACTAACATTGTTAAATGTTGCTCCCCCCCCCCCCCCCCCAAAAAAAAACATAACTATGAGCCATGCCCATAATCATCATATATCATGTCATATCATCATATATCATATGTATAATATAAAAGTGAATAGTGTGAATGGATATATAGTAGATTGACAAGTGGCATATTATTATTGACTATTTTTTTTTTCTTAATTTCAAATGTCACACAATAAGAATTTAATATGCTCGTTTACTCATACAATTAAAAAGTCAAAAATAGTTATACAATTAAATTTACTTATAATAAATACTAGAGTTCAAAAATGGCTTTACAACAAAATGATACAAACCAGTAAAAATAGTATTGTCATAATAAGGATATTATGTACTCTTTTACCCATGCAATTCAACAGGCCAAAAGTAGTTTGTAATTAAATTTAGTTTATAAATAGTAATAATTGTAGATTAATACAATTCATTATTTATAGAGTTTTAGAAGACAAAAAAGGGTTTACTATATAATGAATAAAATAGTAAAAGTACCAATCTTTTATGCAATTATTTCGGTGATTACAAACGATAGTGGAATCAATGAAATAAAAAATTAATAATAAGTTAATGTACTCTTTAAAAAGTGTCTATAAATTCTTACACTCACTTTAACATTAATAAACTCAATTTGACAATGGAAATGTGTACTGTAAGATAATATAATTATGATTTTAAAATATCATCGACTTGTAATAATTAGGACATTCGAATAACTCTCGAGAACAAAATTCTTGGTTTAATTATTTAACTATTTTACAATTATATTAATACAGAGTAAAATTTAGACAAATAAAAAAATAAAATTCATTATAAAAATAAAAGTGAAAGTGATGATAATACAATAATTTGATCAGCAAATTTTTTTAATATAAATTATAATTTCATACATTATTTATGCATATTTTTGAGGTGATATACATACATGAGTTAGATTACTGAAATGAAAGTCATAAATTCATTCCTCTATTTAAGACAACTACATCTGGGTTATACGTTCATTTTTGTGTTACTATTGTCTTCAAATTTATGTAGGAATTAATATTTAAATCATGAACCAAGAATATTAAAAATATTATGTGAAAAATTAAGATTTAAAATTAATTAATTACCACAATTCCATTGATATTTATTTTAACATTTTATTTGTGTCTATAATTGTTATGTATTATAGTATATCTTAGATGTTAGCAATGATAAATTATTTTTATTTCATTGTTATTAAATAAATATTAATAAAAATTCCTGCAAAGTATGGAATTCCATTGATATTTATTTTAACAACAATTATTTGTGTCTATAATTGTTATGTACTAAAAATGCACAATTACTCCTGATTGGTTATTTAAATTTTATTTAAAACCCCTATTTTCATGGTAAGACTTTTCATTTAGTTAACCCAAATTGTGTTAGAGTCAATTCAATGTTTTTCCTTTCAATGTAATTAGAATTATTTAGAAATGATTGATTTCATTCAACCAAGTCAAATTAAACTCAACTTGGGTTTAATTTGACCCACTAATATTCATCTGACCCATATCCAACTTATCTAATTAATGTAAACATAGCAGTGTATTTCATACACTAACAAAACATTGCATGCAATCCCATTTTGTCGTAATCAATATATATTCGATTAGAACAACCTATTTTCCATGTCTAGTTGGTTAGTAGAAAACATAAAGTGAGAGCAAATGTGTAACTTGTTATGCAGGTACATTGAACCAACAATTCTATTGGATCCTCCAATTGATTCTGCCATCATGAAAGATGAAATATTTGGCCCTTTGCTTCCAATAATTACGGTAATTAAAGAGCTTAATTACCTTCCAAGATGTATGTTTCAATTAAAAATACAAGATAATAATACTCGACACATTTTAACCTTCTAATCATAATGCTTTTGCAATCACAGTTGGAGAATATAGAAGACAGTATCGAATTCGTAAACTCAAGGCCTAAGCCACTCACCATATATTGCTTCACCACCGATGATAAACTCATGCAAAGATTGGCCGCGGAGACTTCATCTGGGGCCTTGGTGGCCAACGATACCATTGTTCAGGTATTTATCTATACGTACGATCAAACAACTGTGTTAGTGTTGCATGTTTTTCATCTGAGATGTGTTGAGAAGTGTACTTATGAGCGAATGACCGACATTCAGTACTACAACAGGATAATCCTAGCTATATAGCAATGCTTTAGAACTGCTTAATTAATGAATATATAAAATGTTATTACAATTCTAGTTTTTGATTGACTTTGAACTATAGGATTATATATATTGACGTATAAACTCCTCGAACTAGCTAGGGATCAGCCTGATGCCCACCATCTTCCTGAATGCGTCAAGTCCCATATAATTAACAGTTTACAGTACTGATCCCATATATATGAAATGGAAATGCAGTATCTGGCAGACATGGTCCCATTCGGAGGAGTAGGGGAGAGCGGATTTGGGAGATACCATGGGAAGTTCTCATTCGATACATTCAGCCATGAGAAGCCAGTGGCAAGAAGACCAACTTCCCTAGATTTCTGGTTCCGGTATCCACCATGGAATGATCTGAAGCTAGCACTCTTCAGAGCTTCCTATGTTTTGAAGTACTTTGAAGTTTTCCTCCTCGCCTTGGGCTTGAAGAAGCCGCCTCCCTTTTTAAGCAAGTCTAGCTAGTTGTGCTCAGGATACATACATATACTTACAAGCGTACGTACATGCGTAATATTATGTTTCTACAATCCCATATGAAATCGTATAAGCTTGTGCTGAAGACTGTTCCTATATGTAATCTGAGGATGGCTTGCTAGTTGATCTTTAATCTTGTCTTTTGAAGAATGTATGCGTATGTTGTATTTGATCCTGTGATGTTGTTTGTATATGGACCTTATAATTATGTGACACTTCAAACTTCAAAGCAATTGGATTGTAGACAAATCAAATAATGGCTAGAGTGCGTTTGGGTTGTGTTCAATCTTTCATTGTCTGAATAACACAGAATTAGATCAACAACAACAGCAATAATTTTCAGTATAGATCCTGTTTACGCGGGGTCTAGATAGATCCAGATGTAGGCAACCTTACTTCGGCCCTACGTACATTACTACTTGTAGAGAGACTGTTTTCAATAGACCCACATAAAAAGATTTTACAAAAGTGCACTTTTGCGATCCGATTTACTGCTTGTAGAGAGACCGTTTCCTATAACACATAATTAGATATGAAGTAAAATTTAAAATTGGATGATTGGATTTTGACATAAGTACAAATTGATATAACATGCAAGAAATACAACTAGCTTTTTTGATCACGTGTTATGCACATTTTGCCTATTCAACAGTTAGGTTACTGATAATTTACTTACAAAAAGTCCTCCGGTGTTCTAAACCTTGGACCTAGTCATTTTTAATAATTTATACTTTCAAAAAAATTGCTAGTTTATTGTTCCGTTTTCGGTTTACTCTCGTCTAATTTTTTTAGTATAAATGATTGAAAAGAATTATGCTCAAAGTTTGGGGCGAATGGGCGATGGATAGTTTTTCACAAATTTCAATTGATTTTTTTTCGTTGGGCCTCTTTTATCCAAGTAAAGCTCATGTTAACTCATAAAGGGGTAGAGTTCTCTCATAACATATTTTCTCCATTAACAACACTTGAACTCAAAAACTTTACTTAAAGGGAACAAGCATCAAACCATTAATTTAAATCACGTTGCGTCGATTCATAAATTTAGTTTATTAATAACTTAATTGCCAAAAGTTCATATTCTTAAAATCCAGTTTCCAATAATTAAACCCCTAAGGACTGTAATTAGTGTTTTGTGCAATCTCTCTCTCTCGA
>JACYFF010031959.1:15308040-15369746 GCA_017589665.1 Selenicereus undatus
GGCAGCAAGCAACATACTCCGCTTCCATGGTTGATAAAGCTATGCACACACACACACACACACACACACACACACACACACACACACACATATATATATATATATATATATATATATATATATACACACACACACACACACACACATACATACACATACACACACACACACACACACACACACACACACACACACACACACACACACACACACACACACACATATATATATATATATATATATATATATATATATATATATATATATATATATATATGCGTGTGTGTACACACACACATTTGATGTGTATTTTTCAAATTCTTCTTATAAATACGCTTACATAATTCATGTGAGTATGTGCTCCTAGGAGTAGAATATAATTAAGTTTTGTTCAAATCTCCTAGCCTTTTGTTCATATGTCCCTACATAATTTCTGGTTGAGTCTTACCTCCGTACAAATTTAAGTTTAATTTATCACATTTTTTGGGGTTCGGTTAGATGATCACATCAACCATCTTAGGACCTGGGCTCATTCACATACTAATCTCATTGGCCACCTCTCCTTCTATATATATTTATGAACAACGTTGAGATCCCAAAATGATTGCCATCTATCTAGGCAACAGAAATTGGTGGCAATATATACAAAGGCATTGGTGTAGGGAGGAAATAGTAAAAAAGGAGAGAAATGTGGAAGAGTTGAGAGAGTATTTTAGGTCTGGGAAGACAAGGGAGGCCTCATGGAGGAGAACCCAGTTAGAAGGTTTGCAGAAGTTTGTCACAGAGAGAGAAGCAGATATACTTTCAGCCCTCAAGCTTGATCTGGGCAAGCACCCTGTCGAAGCTTTTAGAGATGAGGTAAATCGATTTATTCATTTAAATAAAATGATGAATATCTTGTTGTAAGACACTTTTTGAATGCCTTACCATGGGTCACAAACTATTTGAATGGAGAAAAAATGGCACAATTAGATGGAGAAAACGTATTACAATTTATGAATTGTGTAACTTTTCATCCACAACTTTTTTTACATTTGTAAATTGCGTGTATTATACGTCTTCACAAAATGGTTGACCCAATGAGGCTGCTATTTTACATCGGTCGGTGTAAACGAGGAATGTTTAAATTTAACAATTCATAATAAAGTATAATTATTAAAATTTTCATATTTTAAATAATAAATCACATAATTTTAAATTAAAGTAAGATATTTAAGAGGATCTTACAGCAGTTAATTATATGTGAGGGTTATTTCAAATTAGCAAGACACTTCTTAATTAATGTCTTGTTTGATTTTGACATAAGGTAATACGTATAAATATTTTTTTTTAATAAGAAAGGAAATCATCAAATTAAAAATATCCAATGCTATTTAAATCAACTATACTTTCAATTGCAATCATGACCCACCTTTTAATTAGAAAGGGTTCTAAAACTTGCATTGAAGTAAATATCAAGAAACAATTTTTCCATCCATATCCTATCGTCCTCGAGTTTCTTCTTTACCCAAGATATCCACAATTTTGCTAGTTACCTATGAAAAGTCTTGCAGTCAATGTGATATGTGATTTAAAATCACCTTATTTTCAACAGTTAAAAGTAATTATCAAGTATAAAATTCTAGTATTTACCGGCTATATCAACGGATACAAAATAACATCTTAATCTGAGCACTCTTATCCTCGATATCTCATACAGAATTCAAATGAGTCATGTAGTACAACCATCCTAATTTGTCGTCTTTTTATTCCATACCTTAGACTATGTAAACATTGGTCCCTTTTTAATTCTTACCCGCCACCTAGCTCGTTATATGGGGCAACCTACTAAGGTTATAGCCGAGAAATCTGGCAATGATAGATTAAAAGTTTGTATAACATTGTCTCCCTTTGAGTTTCATAGAATTTTATATCTATCGATTGATTTTGATGAATGTCCCTCTAAACATTTTATGAACTTTTTATGAAGAATTATAAATCTTTTTCGTATCTATCAGGTGCTGAATAAACAAATTCAAATAAATAAATAAATAAGATGCTGAGGTAGTGACATTGATGAAGGACATTAATGTAGCATTGGAGAACTTAAACAGGTGGATGCGTAGGAAAAAGGTCAAATTCCTGGCCCTTCAAATTTGAGACTGAAATTTTAACAGTAGTCAAAAGCATTTCTACAAGGAAAAAAGAAAAAAAAAACAAAGACAAAATTTTATATAGGTATTAGAACCACACTAATTATAAGAGTCTATTTTTTTCGTTGGAAAATAGGGATTGGTAAATTGGTGAAGTTGATTGAGATTGGTAGAAGTGGGTTGAAGTGGATATTTTTTTTGTTGAAGTATGTTGAAGTGGGTTAAATCTTTTTTATATGATGGATAAAAGTTGGTTAAAATAGTGAAAAATAGTTTTTTTTTAAATGATACGTGAGCCTAGTCCATCAAGCCCCTATCTCAAGGGTACTACGCCCACCACAAATTTCCAGGCACAAAGCATAGAATTGAACCTAGGAGGGGTGAGTGAATGAGCACACTCCCAACCACACTTGTTGAGAGCTCTTCGGTATGGTGGAAAATAGGTTGAAATGAGTTGAAGTGAGTGGATTAAAGTGGATTGAAATTGGTTGAAATTGGTAAAGTAGAATTTAGCAACGAAAAGAACAGGACCTTAACGGCATGTGGGCAGTGGAAACAAAAGTCAATATAAATGTGTATTAATTAATTAATTAAGCAGCAAATTCTCTAATTCGAATGTCTCCAATTTGGCGCGCAGATGAAATTGCCATTGCCTGGAATTGGTACAAAGGCAGAATTGGTTTCAGAGCCGCTTGGTGTGGTCCTTATATTTTCAACATGGAATTTCCCATTTGGTAAAGTCCTCAACAATCAAAACTATATATACACATTGAAATATTCAAAGTTAAAACACTAGAATCATTCTTAACATACATGTCCCCGCCCCCCCCCCCCCCCCTCCCTTTTGTTTTTGTGAATAATTAGGACTTGCATTGGAGCCACTGATAGGAGCTATAGCAGCAGGAAACACAGCAGTGCTAAAACCATCAGAGCTAGCCCCTGCATCCGCTGCCCTCCTTGCAGAATCCATCCCTAATTACGTCGATGCTCAAGCTATCAAGGTCGTCTTAGGCGGCCATGATGTTACGAATCAACTTTTGCAGTTCCAATGGGACAAGATCTTTTTCATTGGTACTTTGTTCAAATTAAAACCTCTCGATCAGTATTCATGAATATCATATCATATCATATCATATCATACAATCATATGCGAGGAATGTTGAGCAAATGCCTTTCACATAAATGCTGAAACCAATTGACATGTTCATCTGGTATGTTTGAATATGAAAATGATGCTTACATGTTTAAGAAAAGTATCTATGACACTGTGTTAGTCTCTCAATCAAAGGGTAATATACACGTATCAGATATGTTTGGATTCAAACCGGGTTTGTTAGCCTTTAATGCTGCTTTACATCACAAAAGACACAAATCACATGTAACCAATCTATTTTTGTCGGTGACTATATTACTCATTATTCACACGCACATCTAAGTTATAACTTAGCATCCTAATTGTGAATGTTCAAGGTGAAATAAGTAGCTGAAATACAAGGCAAATTGAGTGATATTAGAACTGAATTTTATAAACCTTGTTACGAGATAAATTTGTTCAAATTAAATTAATAATAAGGCCAACAAATTCCTAAAAAATAATAGTGCATTATCCTAATTAATATGGTTCAGTTGCGTACTCCATTCCTACAGGGGGTAGCCAAGTAGGACGCATTGTTATGACTGCCAAAACACTTGACACCGGTAAGACTAGAATTGGGTGGCAAGTGCCCTGCCATTGTTGATTCACTCCCCATATCTTGGAGCACCACGGTAACGCTTCATTGCCTCATTATCCTAACAAAATTAATGTTATTTGTTTAAGAACTAACTCAATTAAAATAGCTTATTTCGATTTGACGCGTGGATGTTGTAAGACTTATTTTTACCTTGCGCAATAGTAAATATGAGAGATGCTGATATTTGAAACTAAGGGTATGTTTGGTAGGGGGAAAAATCATTTTTTCGGAAAATAATTTTTTCATTTTACGCCGTTGGGTAAAACAAGGAGAGGAAAATTATTTTTAGGGAAAAATCATTTTACTCAATTTGAAGGAAATTATTTTCCCTTGAAAAAGTAGGGAAAACGATTTTCCAAGCCCAATTTTCGTTGCCCAATTTTGTCTCTCGTTCTATTTTCTTTTAATTGTGCCTAGAATCAATTTATTTTCATTCTCATTTTGTCTCTTGTTCTTCCCCTCTTTTTCATGTTCATCATGTTTATCGATGATTTTCATTGTTAATCTCTGTAATTATTTCTTGAGTCCTCTGATCTTGTTATAGTTGCCCTTTTGAAGAACTTCGCAATTTGAGACACCCATCGTCTCCCTGTTCGTCATTTTCTTTAATCTGGATTTAATATCACTCAAAGTCAACTAGGTAATCCTTGGGAATAGTGAAAAAATTGAGATTCATTAATGTTGACTTTCTCTTTTGCTGGGTTTGTTACTGGGTATATTTCTTACTGATATTTTGGGTTTGATTTTGAAGAGGAGAGAGAAACAGAATTCGTTAGTTGAAAGTCAACTAGGTAATCTTTGTCGTGTCAGAGTAGTGAGCAAGGAAGGGGGTTGATGGTAAAAAGAAATGAAGAGAGGACGGGGAGTTCATTTTATCAAATAACAAAAAATGAAATGGAAAGAAAATAATTTTTCATTCTACCAAATAGTTGAAAATGTAAGTGAAAAATCATTTTTCTTGGAAAAATATTTTTCATGGAAAATCATTTTCTGGGAAAATGATTTCCCCCCTGCCAAACACACCCTAAGAGGTCCTCTTTACCTTAGGCGGGCAATACGGGAGATGTTATTTGGGATTGAAGCATGGGTGTTGCAAGGCTCCTCCTTTGCCTTGCGCAACAGTACACATGGAAGACAGTAAGAGTTGAACCAATCATATATATCTATATCTCCTCCACCAAGTTTAATTGGGGGATTTAAGGGCTAGTGTCTCCGGCCACCTATATAAGATTGTCCACCAATCTAATTAAGCTATCTCGATTCAACAGACTGATCTAAACTAATCAGGCAATTCAGATTAATTTGTACCCAATCATATTACCATCGATGATTCGTTCTGCTCAAGTTAATTGGGTGATTTTGGTTCCCGGTTAATTTTGGATCAATTGATATTAAATCTGCACCCAAAAACAATATATATTGGTATTGAATTTGCTTATTGAGTTCTAACTGCTTTTCCATGGTGAGAAGATCCTGTTGAAACGGATGATATATGGAAAATTTGCGACCTGCAGTTGTCAAGCATGTATTGCCATTGATTATATCCTCGTACAAAAGGATTTCGCCCCAGCTTTATTGGTATGATTTTTATTGCAATAGAATTCATCAATTTGTATGAATCCCTCTTTTTTTTAAAAAAAAAAAAAGAAGAGAACTTTTCTTTCTCGGTGTACCAAAGCAAGTAATATTTTTCACCAACATTATTCTTGGGTCAGGTTAGCTTACTAAAAGAAGCAATAAAGAGCATGCTTGGGACGAAACCAAAAGAAACTGTTGCAAGAATAATCAACAGACGCCATTTTAAGTGATCGAGAGATCTTCATCTTCTTAGGGATGCCATGAAATCCATATCCGTTTAAAACTCACAAAATCCGCCTCATTTAAAAACTAAATGGGTGGTGAAAATGAGCTTTAAATGAGTATGGGACAGGTATTGAAAAATAGGTATAGACATGGATACGGGTATTTGTATAGCCCTAACCCCGATGAAATCCATATCCATTTAAAACTCACAAAATCCGCCTCATTTAAAAACCAAATAGGTGGTGAAAATGGGTTTTAAATGGGTATGGTGCAGGTATTGAAAAATAGGTATGGGTATGGATACGGGTATTTATATAACCCTCACCCGCCCCATGCCCATTGCCCGTACCCGTTTTTGTAATAAGATAAAAAAAAATTAATTAATATTTTTTCGATTTAAGTCCAATCCAAACCGTTTTAACAAAAAAAATTGGTCAATAATGTATTTGATTTCACATTTCTGAACAATATATTCCCAAAATATCACAAGTTTGCAATCTTATAATGACAAAAATATATATCATATTTAGATATGGGTTTCATATGGGTATTAATTTTTATTCTCTAGGTGAATCCGAATAAAACTCGTAAACCTTCAAAACCCGATGGGTATGGGTATGGATTTTATTTTTTAATACCCGATGGGTACGGGTACAGGTATGAGTACGATTTTCGAGAACGTATATGGGTAACGGTACGGCTCAACCCGCCCCGTACCCGCCTCATTGCCATCCCTAGATCTTCTTGATGAACCTGGTGTTAAAGATTTTAATTTTTTTTAATTGGTAAGCGGACCCAACTCACTAGGCCCCTATTATAGGGATACCAAGTATACCTGAACGGACTAGGGGGAGGGGAATGTTAAAGTCCAGACCAAACTCTATGCTCATACACTCTCCCACACACAAATGCACCGCAAATATGCCCACCAGGTTTGAACCTGGGTTGGAGGAGGGGGGATAACGTGTGGAGGGATGGCCATCCGGCCATCTCTTCTTCGACGGTGTTAAAGATTCTATTCTACATGGTGGTTCAATAGATGAGGACAAGTTGTGAGTTAAACCCTCTCAACTTCATCTCTTGGTTACAATGTTGAAGTCTAATTATGCAAGTGTATAATTCATGTTCAACACTAGGGCATGCCAAAGTGCTGGTAGGTGCTCTCCATCAGAGTTCAATTCGTGGGAAAAACGTTACATTTCCTTGTAAGGAAATTGTAAGGTTGATGGGCCATGTTCGTCCTGAATAGTTTGACATTTATTCCTCGTGTTTTGGGTATGTTGTTGCCTTTTAGGTTTCCTTAAGATAGGACCTGCGGGCTTGATTTACCAATTTCCTTATAGAAAATGTCTTACACTAGGACGTGCCAGCAAGTTGACAAAGACTTCAACTTGTATCAATCTGACATGCTGCACAGCATGCTTAACTGGGTCTTATTGATAACCTAGCATTAATACGAACTAATGGGCCAACCGGACACTGACAACGAATGGGCACCTTTCTGTGCAGATGTACTGAGCCAACAATCCTATTGGATCCCCCAGTTGATGCAGCAATTATGAAGGATGAAATTTTTGGTCCTTTGCTCCCAATAATTACAGTTAAGTAATTATATTATCTCCAATGCTCCCGCATTTCTCTGCATGTATACATATGCTTAACTGGAATTATATGACAACACATTTCAACTCTGGCAGTTGGAGAATATACAACGAAGAATTGAATTTGTAAACTGAAGGCCTAAAGCGCTGGCCATTTACTGCTTCACCCACAATGACAAACTCATGCGAAGATTAGCCACAGAGACTTCAAGTGGAGCTCTGGGGTCGAACGATACCATTGTTCAGGTATTACACATCAATAACTGTACAACATTCTGTTAGTAAGCATTCGTCGGAACACACACTTTTGAGGGTCGACCTACACTGAAAGACTAAATAGGAGGTATTTATTGTGTTAGCTTAGTGGATTACTGCACCTATTGCCAATGAATCGATTTTGTTAGGTTAGAACCACGCTTGAATTTGTTCGTGGACTCTCCTATTCTCTTATGTGCTGGCCAGTCCAAGTCAGTATCGAATTTTACATGTTGGCAGACCTATCGGAGACAAATTCAACTAAATGCTTACGCTGATGGTTGGATTTATTGGAATACGTTGATGACGCCCTTCTAGTATTCCTCTTACCACATGAATCACCTTTTTAGGCATCAAACTCGGATGTTTCAAAGGCTCACCTCATAGCTAGCACGTTAAGCTAGTAGAGAGGATTTTCATACCAATCTAAGACCTCTTGATTAACAAGACTTTGACTTCATATCAAACACGCAATTCAACGCAATATATATGAACTTGACAAGTAGACCGATAAAACTCCTCGAGCTAGCCTGATACCCCATGCATCACTTCCAGCTATGTCACTCTAACTCCTCATTTCATCCTACCGTATCTGTGTCGGACCCTCAATTTACTAGGATAAGGGTGCAACACTTGACACTTCAAATTACAGTGAAACCCACACATTTTCTTAAAATAACTGAGTATGACGCTTGGACACCCTTACCCAGGTCCGAGTAACATAACCTCGTCAGGCATCAAGTCCCACAACGCTGATTCCATATGAAATTGATATGCAGTATCTGGCAGACACGCTCCCATTTGGAGGAGTAGGAGAGAGCGGATTCGGAAGATACCATAGGAAATATTCATTTGATACATGCAGCCATGAGAAGCTGATACTAAGAAGATGGGCTTTCCCAGACTTCTGGTTCAGGTATCCTCCATGGAATTATCAGGAGCTGGAACTGTTCAGAGCTTGCTATATTTACAAGTACTCGCAAGCTTTCCTCCGAGTTCTGGTTCAGGTATCCTCCATGGAATGATCAGAAGCTGGAAGTGTTCAGAGCTTCCTATGTTCACAAGTACTCGCAAGCTTTCCTCCTTGCTCTAGGCTTGAAGAAGCCACGCCCATTTTTATGCAAGTCTAGCTAGCTTTATTGCTACTGATAACCTGATGGCATATATGCTTCTGTATTCTGGTTTGAAATAAGATTCATTCATCAATCGAATCTTTATCTTAGGACTTCCCAAGTGTGTAATACTAGGGACAGTGAGTTCATCTTTCTGCCCTTTGGAAGATTATTATGAGTTTGTGTGTGTGTGTGTGTGTGTTTGGGCGCGTGTTTTTTCCCTTTTTCAATCTCACATACGATTGCAATTCAGTTGAATTTCCTGTAACTCATGATTTATGAAGCACTTCCAACCATATAGAATTCAGCCCTGCGTCAAATCAAACTAGACTTGCAGAGCTGAATTGTATCCAATTATTGGCAATTCAATCATTCTAAATACACTGACAAAACTATGCTAATCTAACACTAACATAACGTTACGCAATGAAATGGAAAGCATCATGATGAATATAGTAGGTTTAAAGAGCAATAACTGAAATAAACCAATCAAAAAATGTCTGTAGACTTTCGGCATAGTTTATTTCAGTGCGAAATACAATCTCTTATTGATAAACCTCAAGTTGGATTGTACTACATGTTAGAATACTGTACCTAGATTAATAAGTTATAACCAGTGGACTTGTACAATGGAAACAATGCTTAAGTCAAGGTGTAAAATAGGCCTAAGTCAAGGTTAAGAGGAGCAAACCATCAGATGCTGAGCTTGGGATGAAAATTGGGATCGACAAATCTTGAGGTGAATTCGTCGGTGCAAGCCATGCGGATTCTCTCGGGGGTTGCAGGATTATCGAGAGGAAACCAACCAGTACAACCTGCTTCTGCTCGAGCTGCCACAATTGCATCTTTGATGGCGAAAAGTACTGCAGAAGCAAGAAAGAATGGAGGCTCCCCAACAGCTTTAGAGGAATGTATTGCCTTCACATTTGGAGCTCCCTGCCAATTCAACCAACATTAGCAACCATACAAGTTACAATGAAATTGAAAACCTTGCATCTCTGGGAACTGGCACTCCATCGTCTAATTTCTTTTTGGGGTTCTAGAAAGGTTCTTCTATTTTATTTCATTCTATTAGGTTTTGTTTGCGAACTGCTAGAAACCTCCTCTTTGCAATTTAACAAAAGAAATGAATAATCATCCTCAGCCATGACCTCTCAGCCATGGTCAATGGCTATTATGTCCGCATGTGTAGCGAGTGAAACTGGGACAGTCCATCTTTGTCGAGAGACTTCCGAAGGTAAGACACAAATTATACGTAATTTATCAAGTAAAAGTTGAAACAAAAAAATTGTAAAGAAAATAATGTAAACATTTGTTAATTAAGTTTAAAAGCCCCACATACGAATGATATACTTGTAGTCACAATAAAGATGCTTATTAAACTACTTAAACTACTTCAAACTACAGGTGCACGAAACATCCCACGCTTTTCCTCTGCAATTTTATCCTAGGGGTAGGCTACTACATCTGGCTCCTCCTTTAACCACCCCCCCCCCCCAAAAAAAGAACCAGTTGGGTCTCCAAGGTAATGGTCTGGTTTGGGTTAGCGTATTTCACAATGATGCATTCCTTAGGAATGACATACAAGAAGAGTTTAGGACTGACAGTTCATTTGCAAATAATACTAGGCATACTGACCTTTAAAAGTGAGACATTGAATTTTAGAGGAACATCATTCAATGATGGAATTTTATAGCTTCCAGGCCCACACGTGTACAGACAGCCAGGGGGAATCCACTTATGAGCAGCATCTCCCCATTTGAGCTCCTCTAAGGCAGCCCAACCTAATCCCTGTATGAATGCTCCCTCAATCTGCAATAACACAAGAGTTGTGAAAAGATGAACCATAAGCACTACAATTAATATGGAACTGTTGTATGTTCTATGGCAATAATTACAGTAGTCTGAAGTTGAAATTAAAACCATTCCGGTTGGGCACCCTCAAGTTCCAAAACAAGTTTAAACAAAGTATTGGTTCTTGACCACTCGGCACTAGTGGCATGATATCTGCTCCTTGTTCTTCTATAGTCAAAGCAGACAGAAGACTTCCATCTATCATAGTATTCCAAACACAGAGAGAGAGAGAGGTTTCCATAGGTAATTAAGTATATAATTGGCTTGGTATCAAAAGCAATTGTTGAAAACACAGATCACATAACGAATTTCAGAATTTGATAGGCTGAAGTGATGCTACATTCATGTAAGATAATAACCAAAACAAATCATTAGATTTGCACCATGCTCAGGATTTAGAAGCCATTCATCTAATAAGCTCAAGCAATAGACGGTGAATCATGAAGAGTAAATATTACCTGACCAATATCGATGGCTGGATTGAGAGAATACCCAAGATCCAGAATGACATTTGCAGATCTCGTGTGGAAATCTCCGGTCAATGTGTCAATCTCAACCTCAGCAAAAGCAGCACCATATGTGAAGTACCTGAATGGATTTCCTTCGCCAGTCTTCCAATCAAAGCCAATATCAGGTGTAACATAGAATCCATGTGCAGATAGGTCTATTCTCTCCCTGTAGCATACGTTTACCAACTGGAAAGGAATAAAAGCTCACGCATCATCTCCCCGAAAATAAGACAAGTGAGAATGTTACATTCCTAACCAACCGACTACACAAATTCATCATACCTCAGCAAATGAACTAAAGTTGTGTTTTGAAGCAATAGGCTCCATCCTTGCTTTTATTTGCTCGCAAGCATCTAAAACTGCAGCACCATACATATCAGAACTTGCTGATGCTGCAGTTGGTGATGCATTAGGAACCTATTTGACACAAACCACAGTAAGTAAAATTTGTAACTTGAGAAGCTCATTTTCAGACAGTTAATGATCAGCGGAGCAACATGAATGAAAACACATCTTTTCTTGAATGATACCTTGTCTGTACTGGTCTCTGATATGAACAC
Source organism: Selenicereus undatus (assembly GCA_017589665.1). NCBI lineage: Eukaryota > Viridiplantae > Streptophyta > Magnoliopsida > Caryophyllales > Cactaceae > Selenicereus > Selenicereus undatus. The sequence continues at coordinate 15,319,600 of JACYFF010031959.1, forward strand.
AGAGCTAAGAGGAATATTGAAAGCAGAAGCAGCTATCTGAGCAACTTTTGTATGTAAGCCTTGTCCCATCTCAACACCCCCATGTGTCACCAGCACTGTGCCATCAGTATAAACTTGTACAAGTGCACCTGCCTGCAGCCGTTGCAGTCAATGCATACTTCAAGATAAACACAAAAAAGGAGGGGGCGGGGGGGAGTCACTCGTCTAGCTGGCTTATACATGAATATCATACAGAAATTGAGCTGGCAATTAACTCCAGAAAAGAAGTCATAACTTTGTTGGCTCGCACCAAAGTTCCAACACCAAAGTTACAAGGATTTGACACAGACATGGGTTCAAGTATCAGACATTCAGATTCATACTCTTTCTGAACTCCATGTTTTTGTTCTAAATTTTGCATCAAGAATGCCTGCCCCTATGCAAGTATTCGCTTCCTATCACCGGCACTAAATTAAGAAATGAAAACTCCCAAGCAACATATATTTTGGTTATATACCAGCATATGACCAACTTACCACCAAGCAACAGAGATCAATAAAATATGCAAAGGAAAATAATCCAAAAGCATTGCTCATCTAGAAAAACAAAAAAGAAGGCGGCATTTCTGAGAAGGAATAGAATAGTGAATCAATTCATTTGGGCAACAGACAAAGGCCACTTTGCAATATTCAGTACAGTGCAATTGGAGCTAATGGTCTACAGTTGAACCCAAGATAACAGAAATCTATGTTTTCCCTTTTCAAAACCATTTTCTATGTTAGCTGATAGGAAGGAGAGCTTTGAGATCAAACATTCATAACATTGATTGGAGGAGAACTAGTGTTTGGTATGTTGCACAGACTCAGGGACGAGGAACTTATATAGATCTTATTCTTGGATTCCACAATTTCATAACACTATGATGGCTATCAAGTTTCTACTGCATAACAAGACACAGATGTATCTCAATCAAGAAGTAAATAACTAAAAAAGAAACTCATTTCAATTTGTTAGATGCAAAGATTGGACCATTAAAATTTGGTAGAAGAAAGTGACTACTAATCAACTCAATTTCCACGAGTAAGCAGAAAGCCCAGCCAACAATGTAAGCACATATGCATAAACATTAGGAAAGTGGAAGCATGTGACACACACAAAGAGACTGTGACACAAGGCTAAACATTCCCCACTTCCAAAGGTAACCAACAAAACCAAACATTATCATGACACTGTAAGGATTTCGTATTCCGTTATATGCATTTAGATAGACAACAATACACCCCCCAACCCAAAAAAGGCCAATAAGGACCATTCGTCTATGATTATCCTATGATAGTAGGGTACCTGGTTCATAAACTTTGTTGTAAATGAGATGCCAAATTTAGTGGGAACCATGGCAACTCCACGTTTCTTCCAACGGTTCTGAGCATTAAACTGGTCAACCTCAGCGCGGGCCCTGGGAAATTCACATGATAACTTCAATTGACTCCACAATAGGCGCAATGTACAATGCTCAAGTTTCTGACCATAGTGCAATAACGATCCTTCATTTTGAAAATTGATTTCCTGGCACAGACAAACATTGGACGAAGAATTCATAAAATTTAGGCTTTATTTGAACAGTTGAGGTGTAAGTCGAAACATCAGGCAAGCCTCATTGCCCCACAATAGAAGCAAATCTGCATTAAATAGATAATCTCACCCTGATCTCGTCTGGGCTCCTATTGACCTCTACAGCTATCCTCTGGATCCAATTTTCAGCAATAAGCATACCTTGAGGACCACCAAATCCGCGGAATGCAGTGTTGCTTGGGAAATTGGTGAAGCAAACTTTTCCATTTATCCGTACATTTGGTATCTCATAAACATTATCTGAATGAAACATTGCACGTTCAAGGACAGCTAGAGAGAGATCATGTGAATTTCCTGCATTATTGTATATCTCAAGATCCAGAGCTAGAACTTTTCCCTCATTTGTAAATCCAACCTGTATTCCAATATACACACTGCATACATCAGTGCAACAAATTCCATTTCACAAGCAGTGTTATTTCACACATTCACCTCCAATCATTCATCAAATATCAGCAGTGCCTTCAGTTTGGGTGTTATCCCAATTGCTAGACAGCATCTTGCTCAGTAAAAGAAAACAAAACTTGTTGGCAGGCTTGATAAATGAAGAGTCTTCAATCTACTGTATTTGGGGACAATGATTACAACTAAAATATGTTTGCAAACCAATACTTCTTAGTGTTAGCTTCGTATGTTTGAGGTTTATTAATCTTGACATTTATAACATTTGTGCTCAAGGAGCACTGTTTGGTTGCTGAAGAATCAGATTGAAGCTTGGTCCGAGAATAATCCATGTAGCAGAATCAACCAAATATGTTAGCGCCTATTTGCTTGGTTAATTTCAAACACACACCCACAATTGTTCTCTTCGAATTTACCACGGCGAAGGGATGTCAAGCAGAACACAATAAGCCCACTACAGAAATTAGATCATACCTTATACTTTCCAAGAAAGCTATGTCGCTGTCCAGTTATCATCATGTCTACATCTCGGTCCAACGTGAGTTTGACGTGTCGATTCAACAGATAAGATGGAACAGAGGCTGCAGCTGCAAGAAAGGCTGATCTTGTTTCCTTCCCACCAAATCCACCACCAATTCTCTTGATTTTGCATACTACTTTTGACATAGGAAGACCAAGAACATGACTGACATACTTCTGATGCTTCTGAGGAGCCTGCAAGAGGATAATTCAAGTGATATCGATTGTTGTACAAAACAATGGTAGACATAAAGAAACATGGAACAGAATCTCATTGTGAAAACAAGTTAAAACAAAAATCATGATCAGGAATTCGACCAATTTATGAAGCATTGGAGATACTATAACAAGGTATTCAGCTTACTTGAGTTGATGAAATCATATGCACCTCATTTCCACCATCCATGGTCCAAACTAGACTGCTCTGTGGCTCCAAGTAGAAGTGTTCCTGACCACCTACTTGTACCTCTCCTTCTATGATCCTGTCACACTGCCCTGACTGAAAGCAAAAATCAACATCACCTTTTCTCAGCTGCTTGTCTGAGCTAGGATGGAAACTTTTAGCTTCCAGTGCGTCCTTTATAGATAAAATAGGAGGCAGCTCTTCATACTCAACATGAACTCTTCTTGCAGCTAGCTTAGCATTTTCATGGGTATCTGCAACAACTATACCAATCACCTGCAGATTCACATATTTGCATTGATGTTTATTAAACAGATCCACAAGATAACATTTTGAATAATAATAAAGCATTACCTGGCCCACACAAGTCACCAACTCAGAAGCAAATAGCTCCTCATCAGCGAAAACTGGCCCGATATGATTGTCACCAGGTACATCTTTGGCAAAAAAAATGCCTGCAAACCCAGGCGAAGACTTTGCACCAGAATCATCAATAGAAACTATACGAGCATGAGGCTTTCTACTCAGAATCAATCCAGCATGTAATCCATTTGAAGGCATTGGCATGTCATCAGCATATTCTGCCTCGCCCGTGACCTGGAAACAACAATGACATGAGATTCAGACAAACTAAAGAAAGCCATTTTGCCAAATCAACTCAAGGTTTACAAAGTAGACATTTACTGCTGCAAACGAACAAACAGAATTTCGTCTATGGTATAAGAATAAGTACATCCCAAGTGGAGCAACCCATACAACTTCAATGGTCTATAGCAGCATCAGCATAGTGAAAGTACCCACTAAGCAAAAAGAACTGGACAAAAGATTATCCATCAATTTCATCCGCAATCTAATTTCAAGGAAAAGAAGCATAGAGAAAAGACCCTCAATTTTACCAAGTGCTACTTTAGTTTTTAAAAGTAAAGCCAATACGCCCAACTTGGGGGTTAATAAACAAGCATAATCATGTTTTTTTGAATGTGGCACCTTAGCATGCGACTTGGACTTGGCATTTTGATGACATGATATTGAACTTATCATGCTTGAATGGTAAATTTTCCAATTCTTTTTCTAGCTAAACCATCTATGTAAAACCGCTGAACTCATTATCGCATCCTAACCTTTAGGGCATCTATTTTATCTATACCACCGCAGAGTGGAGACTTTGGCTCACCGGTTTGAGACGTGGTAGCTTACTTATCACAGAGGGATAATACCCCCCCCCCCCCTCACTCATCCAGTACAACCATCCTTGTGTGATAAATAAGCTACCACATCTTCAAATCAGCAAGTCAACATGTCTCTTACCTTGTGGTGGCATAAAGAAAATAAATACCCCAAAGTTTGGCTTGCTACGTGCCAAATTTCAAAGAGTTGAACTACTCCTATTCAATACCACCAAATTTGGAACTTGTGGCATTTTAAAGTCCCTCAGAAAATGGCTACAATTACTGAATAAAGCTGGAACCAAAATCTAGTAAAAAACTTTCAAAGAAAAAGAATAAATAAACAAAGAACACATTATACAGCAAAAGTTGGATTCCCCTCAAATAGTTGTTAACAAAATAATTCAGTTGAGGGAACGTTCATAGGTGTGGCAAAAGCATACCTCTTAGAGGAAAAAACAGAAGATAATTAAATCCTAGACAAGATGAATACACGAATAGGCCATGCCTCACCTACGATGATATGTTATCCTAGAAAACAAATAACAATTCCATTGCTAATAGTTTATTTTACATTTTTTATTTGCAAGAATCAGGGAGAGTACAGCAGAGGCATACTCCATAGCCCAAAACCTAAGAGATCAGGCCAGACCTTTAACCCCTACCCACCCCAGAAAAATAGATTAAATAGGTAATGACTTCCCTAGGAAACAACTGTTGTCACACGCACCTGAAGTGTTGCCGAGAGATGAACCTCTGGAGATCCCACAGCTGTCCCATGCTTGACAATCTCATAGTCTTGACAACCCATGACAAATGGCTTATGAGATGGCTTGATTGCAGACAGATGGGATGATGGTATTGTCTCTGTCAAAGATATCTTCCCTCCTATCTTCTCACAAACCCATAGAAAAAATTTGAAGAAAAAGCTTAGCGTCAAAGATCTTCTGAACTCCACCATCCCACCAGGAGCATCTTCCTTTAGCACAATGTCTTCCTCCAAAATTTTCATAGCCTCGCATAGCAACTCCTTGTTCCAGCTCTTCCCTGTGAGAAAATCTTTTGTTTTTGATGCACAAATAGAACAAGGACCAACCCCTCCATACGCAATTGATGCGTCTAATACAGTCCATTCTTCATCCTTCCTTTCAAGATGAACACGCATTCCAGCATTTACTATAGCAATGTCGTCGTCTCTACGATGAGCCTGCTTAAACTCTTTTACAAACTCAAAAGGCCTGGTCCATGGTAAATGTATTGACTGTAAAATCTCGTCACTAGCCAAATCTACTTTGCGATAGCCCAGGAAAAAGTTTTCTGCCAATGTTGTTCTCATGTTTCCCTTACTATCGATGATATTAAACTTTGCTCCAGCAGCCATCCAAAGAGGATTCAAATCAGATATTGGACTAGCAGTGCATATATTTCCACCAACAGATGCAACATTTTTTATCTGCGTTCCGGCAAACCATTTTATTTGCTCAATAAGAGCTTTGCAAGATGATACTTCATGAGATGCTCGGTCTGTGGAAACTCTTCTTAAAACACTCAGAAGATCAGACAGTTTCACAGCAGCTCCTATCTCCAACCTATCTTCTTTCACATTTATCATGTTTAACTCAGGCACCTCTGCAACAGATATAAGAACTTTATACTGCATTTTCTTCAGCCTCATTTCAATTCCAACCTCAGTGTTACCAATCACTAACTTTGCTTCTGGATGTCTAGTTTTCAAATCCAAAACGTGCTGAAGAGATAAAGGCCCATACCACTTAAGCCCACCGAAACCATTCAGACTCAAAGAAGAAGATTTTCTTCGTAATAACTCAGGAGGAAAAATAAGCTCCTTGTCATAGTATTTGCTTCCATCTATATCACTGTAAGAAAGCTGTTTATACCTGTCGTTCCTGTCCCAACTATGCTTCTCATTGTCCAAATTGCCAGTAGATTTTGGTCCACATGAGCAGGGTTCACCAGTGGATGGGCAAATGAACTCACTGCCTTGATGGCTTGCCAAGGGTCTGCCTGTGTATAACATGTCATCAGTTTTTGCAAAAACACGGAAAGCATCAATGATGGGCCTATAACCAGTGCAGCGACATAAGTTGCCTGCCAGACTTTCTTCAATCTGCTCCTCAGTTGGAGGAGTTTCACTAGATCTTAATAAAGCATACATGGACATAACAAATCCAGGCGTACAAAATCCACACTGTGATCCATGTGATGTTGCCAATGATTCCTGCAAAGATAGCATAAATTAAGAACCCGTCAGTTTTTTTTTTTTTGGGGGGGGGGGGGGAGTGATCAAGAGAGCTACTTAACACAAACATGAATTTCATAAGACTTGGGTTAGATTTGATCGAAAAACATCAACTAACCTATGTTTGAGGGTGTGGATTGTCTAATAAAGCTCTCTGACTGGTTCTCAATAAAGGGCCCCCCCCCCCCCAAAAAAAAAAAAAACAAAAACACACCCCGGCAACAAAGAAATGACTGAAAAGCAATAGAGTTTCCCAAAAAGAATGAGTCAATGCAACATAAACGTTTATCTTGCAGACCCCTAAGGACAACATATACAGCAAATCAAAATTGAACTCATGAAGCAGTTTGTCTGCCAAGTCAGCCCTCCGGTTGCATGTTCCTCAGCAATGTTTCAATGTATAAAAGCACACAAACAATAAAAGTGAAACACAATAGGGGTTAAAGATTCCTTCGAAATCCACCACAAACCTATTAACCCTACTCAACCTCCTCCTCTAGACTTTTCGCAGGTGAACATGTCAAAAAAATCCCAAGGAACAAAAAGTTTTGCAGGTAGCATCTGGCTTCAAATGATGTAATCTAAAGCAAGGACACATAGTCTTCTAACCTACAGTAATCTTCATAACGATCCATTCAGCACTTAATACAACTCTTAACCACATCATATACGTAATCTCATTTGCAATGATACCTGAACTGGATGCAAGCCAATTTTGCGGTTCCCAATACCCTCTACTGTGATTACATGCATTCCTTCTACTGAGTATAATGGAGCCAAGCATGCATTGATTGCACGATGCCTGCAGAAGAAAGCAGCAAGGCCAAATAAACAATTTCAATAATTTAATCTTGTCTTGCAAGGACCAATAGCCAATTGGAGCGCATCAAGGACAGATAGAGTAAACTGGGGGGGGGGGGGAAAAATAGAGGTAATGCAAATAAAATGTTAAAACAGAAGACAGAGCACCAGCATCAGAATTACTAATTTAAATTCATAAGGGGGTTAATGACCAAGAGTAAGCCAATCGAAAATGCAAATATAATTCTTATTAGCCGCCTGACCTCGTTGAACCCCGGTCCCCCCCCCCCCCCGCAACCCTCCAACCAAATATTAAGAAGATATACGCGCTGTCTCTTCCAGCAAACCAACTACATTTTGTGGTTCCAACACCTCGCTAACCACTTAACAGCTAAAGCATAAGATGAGTTTTTCATTTTATGCAGAAAAAAGGTCATCAAATATTTGATCTTAGGGTATGTCATACATTGTCAACTCATACTTTTATGTCAACGACCAGCTCTATGTCAGAAATAAAATAGAAAAATGATATATGATCACCACGGCCATAAATGAACTCAAATTGATCTAAACGGGAGCCAAATGGTTAAATCATAGAGTAAAATAGAGACTCACACACATTTCTTGAGCCTCTGATCAAAGGAGGAGATCATTACAGTGCAAGCACCACAACCACCTTCGCCACAACCTAATTTTGTCCCTGTTAGCCCTTGATCTGCATTCAACAAGATTGCAAAGAACAACACTGAGAACACTATTATATGAGCGTAGCCCTGTCCCAACCACACAAGAAGACACTGCTTGAGCAATGCTCACATTAAGATGAACTAAACATTCTATTCCTAAGCTGTTGCCAATGTTGGAGCAGCTTAGAACTCTGTAGGGAGGTTGCCTTACCCTCCAGTCTTAGATGCAACATACTTTGTGGTACATATACACAGGGGCGGGAGGAGAAAAAGAGGTTTAAGTGTTATAAGAGTTGACCCTACAACTCCATGCATGCGCAACATGCTTGGGGTAATAATGAAACAAGTTGGGAGCATCTATTCAACTCACATGGTTGAAACTCTGAACACAGAACCGACCCCAACTCTGGCATCTTCACAAATATCTAAACTAATCAGAAGGGATACAAAATCACAAACCCGATAAAGTATCACCCACATGAGGAAATCCTTAGCAGAATGTACAATGAATGATACATTGTTGTGTGTTCTGCTAAAGCTTATGTTTGCACACTGCAGTGCACTGCAATGCACTGCAATGTAAAACATATAAGAAAATTTACTAAGATTCTACTATTGGTTGCATTGCATTGCATTACATTACACCCAATCAAATATGACATTGCCTCCTCCAAAAATTGCATGAAGCACACAAAGTTCCAAACAGGATGCCACCCCAATGCCTTTTTTTGGGAAGTGGGGTTTGGGGGTGCATATCGTAGCCCTATGAGGAAGGATAAAACCATAAAAGGTGATTCAAGATTCTATCGAAGATAAGCCTAAACTTATTTCAATTTTTTCCTATCTTTTCAAACATAACTGACAAATGGAAAAGATTCAAGAGTCTCAGAGCAAGACACTGGTTAGATGGTTTGATGACATCAGAAAAAGAAAAGCAAAGAGGGGCAGCGAGCAGCTGCAAAAGCATCAATTTGTTAGGTACAAAAAAGGAAGAAAAAGCCACGGAAGACATCATCCGTCAGGATTTGGTTTGTCTGAAGTTCACTGAGAAGTAAGGGCATGGCCTATAAGAGGTTATGACACTCTAGATTAGGGTGGTGGAACTGCTATACGATTATTTTCAATAGTCTTGCATTTTGTGCGCTTTTCTGCATACCCTTTGAACCTAGACATTCTCAGGCCTCCTCTTTTTCTATGTGCTACTCAGCTTCACTGTAGTCTCTAGGCCTACTCTTCCTGTCCATTGCCTTCTTATTGTAACATGGGTCTATTCTTTTGGGTTGGATAAGTGGAGTTGGATGTCGGAAGGAGGGGGTAGAGGTAGGGGTAGGAAAGAGCTGATCCTGGCAATAACCTCAGTAACATACACAAGCTTCCTATTGCCCTAAATAAAAGCTGATTCTTTTTCTCTCCCTTTTTCTTCCAATACAAGCCTAATCCTGGCAAGTATCGAACTTGCCTTGATCAAATTCACCAATTCCCAATTGTCATGAAGAACATGTACAATTAATACCAACTTGCCACCAGTCGGGAGATTATTAAGACCAATATCCTCAGTAACATACACAAACAGACAACCACAGAATAAGTATTGTTTCAATTGGATTCCCGTTGTTTGGCATTCGATTTAAACGTGTTTTGGCTTTCCCTAGATACTAAAATCAGATTCAAATGAAGCATAATTTAAATATAAGGGATACCTCTGAGATACTCAAGAAGAGTCAAATGAGCTAGACCGTCCGGAAGCACACGCCGAACTCCATTAACATACAGAATAGCTTCATTTGACTCCATCTCTGCGACCACTCCAGCTTCCTTATCACTCTTCAACGAACCCATTAGTGTTGCTGCTATTTAGGGATTTGGGATGAGTAAAAATCAGGGCAATTCCTCCGCAAGATTGGTACACCGAATCTCAACGATTGATGAATCGATTATTACCCGTTGATGACCTTAAGTACGAATTCTATGGCTACTCTAGATGGAGAATAGAAGAGACAAAATGGAAGGGAGAAAGAGACTACGAGATCGGAGCATGGAGCTTTGAATGTTGGGGGAAGAGATGAAGTTGGTAGTGGCAACTGGCAAAACAGAGTCGTCTGAGCACACGACTGCGGTTGGATTATTGTATTGTTGGCTTGCGCATCCCACACGCGTACTTCAATGTTTTTCTCCATTTGTTTCAAGATTGACTGTGTGTGTCTGAACTCAGCTGTGTCCCATGCATATCGAAAAATTTGCTTGCAATGAAATGAATCTTATCTACCCTTAAAAAAAATAAAAGAAACAATTTTATGTTTAAAGTATCACATCACTTGCTTTATTTTCAGGCATCTACAAAAATTGATATATCTTACTAGTGGTAATACTTAAAGGGATAAAGTTATATGCATTTAGATCTCTCTAGACTTCGATAAAGCAATATTCGCATTTGATATTATTGTTATTGTTATTGATTCTACGAGCATATTCTTTTCAACTTATTATAAGCAACTTATTATTAATACATGCTTATTAGTGATATAGATACTTATCATAACTAAAATTATAATTAGAAAATATAACTAAGTATTGATTAATGGTAATTATTGTTGAATATTGATGATAACTTATATATGATAAGTTGAAAATAACAAGTTCTCTTTATTAAAAAAAAATGAGCTGGACACATTCTTGGAAAAAGCATTCTCTTCCTGCTCATTTGGTAGCCAAGAAATTCAAGGCATTGGTCCACCTCTTGAATTGTTTGTTGTGAGACATTGGCTTTTAGACACTTTGATTAGGATACCTAAACCTATATCACTTTAAATTAATTGCACCCACATTGGAATGTTAATCATCAACAAAGATCCAAATATACTAATGCAGGTTGGTTCAAGCGTTTTGACACTTGTTTTGTTTAAATAAGATCTCAAGTTCGGATTTTCTGAATAGCGAAAATCTATACTGGAAGAACTCTTCCTTTTTATGGACCAACAGTGGGCCAACTCTGGGAAACCAGAGGTCCAACACCCAAACTTAAAAAAACAGAAAGATATGAAATCAAACCTGGTCATTTTCAAGAGAGTTCGTATTTCAATCTAGAATGGAACGCCCCTGTTGGAGCATGAAAAGTCCTGCCGCATACAGGACATGAAGATATGCCTTGATAATACCCTTTCGTAAAACAATAATTAGTCATACTACTGCAAGTAAACTTCTGAAGTATCATTGAGAGCTGCCAACAAGTGACTTGATCTCTCATGAAGTACAAGATCAGTCCACCTCAAAAAATGCTCTACCTCCAAACTGTTCTTTAAGTAGAATGAAACAAAGAAAGAATGCCTATATCCTAATCAGAAGTACATCAGCCTACATATATAGCCTTAAAAATCATCTACAACTTAAACAATTAACCATGCTGTCTTTTAAAACAAATGGGTGATCTATAGACAATGGTCTTTGCAATGTTTGTGAACTGTACAACAGAGGGAAGCCGTATATGCTCCGAAGGCTTGGTTTCCTGGCTACCTTAAAAATCCTGGTTGAAGAACGGGTCATTTTCACCCATGTTTACATGAGTTCTCAGTTTTCAGCCGTTCAAAGTCGGCTTGGTGAAGATAGTCTCTTATTTGTTCATTTTTTGAGAAGAATTTCCTTCATTGGGTCTTGTGGAAGTATCTTGATGGGCATAGACTCCATGTCAGGCTCTGACTGTGAAAACAGAATGAGGATCTGCATGATGATCGCAACGACAAATAGAACCGCCAGTGTTATTACGAGTCCTTGCCAAGTGCAGAATAGTCTGGTCCATAGGACGACCCCCACAGCAGCCCCAGTGAGCAGGCAGGACCAAACAATCATTACCTTCATAAAAAGCAAAACAAGGAGGGAAAGAAGGAATTGGTCAAACTGAGAAAATAGCAAGGATTGTTTAGGTGTGTGTTGCCCGGACTTTTCATTTTGCCTCAGTACTCATGTTGGTACTCCATAAACATGGGTATCCCCCATTCTGGAGTGAAGATATAAACTTTGCCAGAAAATAGCCAATTCGAACATTGAGATTTGTGGAAGGTACATTAGAGTCCAACATGGGTGGGATTGAGTCCAAGTAAAAGAGGTTCAGGTGTTCTGAACATAATCACTGCAACCAATGTCTTACAATCAATGATTTAATTGGTCGACCAATCACTTGAATTTCTTGGCTGCCAAATGTGCCAGTAGAGAAGTATTTCTCCAAAAATGCATCCTGGTCAAATTTAAAGAAAGTTCAGAATCAAAAAGTCTCAGTAAATCAACCAAGGACATGGGTAGCACATGCAAGATGTAGTATTAGCATATGAAGATGAAAAGCCTACAAAGGAGAATGTGGGAGGGTGGAAAAGGCTTCTTTTCTGAGAATAAATGAAATTATATGTTGCTTCAACATTCATAACGTCAAGTTATTTTTTCATGCTAACAGTGAGCTCAAGTCCAATGCAAATAGATGTCATTTTCCAAAGAAATCACCCATCACTGATTTGTGGCATGTATTTAGTCGACCAAAATGAATGTCTCATTCTCCGCTTTAGTATGTCTAAATTTGGTATTAAGTTTTCCTCATGCGGTAAATGAGGTATTAGCTATTTCTCATTCCTTTTTGTTTAAATGTTTTCTTAAAATTAATGCAATTTAAAAATGATGCATCGAGAAATCTTATGCCAATCCCTGTTATGCATAACAGATTAAGAGCCCAATACGTATGCAGTATCCTGCAAGGTGGGGCCTAGCTAGCTAGAAAATGATGTAGATGCTTTTACCCCTGCCATTATCGATTCCCAGTGTTTGAAAAGCCAGTAAGAAATAATAAATAAGCTCCCTGATGATTTGTAAATATTCACACTCTGATCTTGGCCATTCATTTTGTTGAGTACCAAATATAGGAGGCAAGGCCTCATGCTATTCACATCACAGAATTCCTAACAGGAATTTTTTGGGGGGGGAGGGGGGGGATGGGTAGAATTCTTAGAAGAAACGGGAACAATACTTTTACCTCAAAGTATCATGCTAACAGGAATATAGCAGATGCTGTAGAGTCATGATTCCTACCTTAGATACAAACATGTCTCTGCACCACTGGGCAATGTCATCATTTGATTCTGGCAATTCACTCATCAAATGCCGCTTGATCTCCACCTTTACCTATAATAGAGGATTCCTCGCATGTTAGTATCAGTGAGTTACAACAAGCAACAGAAAAAGGATAAAAGCAATTGACACCCACAAAATGAGAAACTTATTTTATCCCGTGCCAACTGAGGCTTTTACTGAAAAAAAGAGAGGGAGATGTTGAGGTATTATATTCAAGTTTTGATGATAACAAATCCAAATGTAAAAATGTGTCCAAGTAGTATTGTTCCAAACATGATCTGCAAACAGGCCTAACTGGTGTTTGTAATCTTTACTGTGTTAACTGGTTTGCTACATGTGAGAACAAGTTCTTAAAACAGGTTTTAAATGGGTGATTATACATTAAGTCAAGAACGTCATCTCACAGTTGGTTGTAAGGCCTGTTCACAGCAGCTCTTCTAGCAATGCAAAGAACAATTCCAACAAACAAGGTAGACTTGATGTTCCCAGCAGCTTCTCTAGCGATGCAAAGAACAACCCCAGCAAACAAGGTAGCCTTGATGTTCACAGCAGCTCTACGGATCTTGGACAAGATTCAAACAAGAAGTCTTGGGTATATAGGCTTTATTTATTTAGACTCTTGTTAATATCCCAATATTGAAAAAGTTTTTTAAACATCTCTTAAATCGGTATTTGCGCTAAGTGCTTCAGAACACCAGACTGCGAACAACCCTGCAAACAGGGTGCCTAGGGTGTTTCTGACCTGAAGTGGCCATACCCGATTATCTTTGAAAAAATTATTTCGGTTGGCCAAAATCTCCAGAATATTTTCAAATGTTATTCTTCTGGAAAATATTTTTCTTGAATATATTATGGGAGATTTGGGAAAATAGATTTTGGGAGATTTGCCAAAATTGCAAGATTTTCTCTGCCCATATCTTCGGTTGTGATAAAGTTTTTAAATTACTAAAGATTTCTGGTTGCTTTACTTAAAGCTTACCCACGGCTATAAGAAGATAAAGGTTATCTCTTAAGATAACAAATCCCTTAGATTTTGGGAAATGTTTTATCACTAGCCGTTGCGAGTTTTCTCTTTTCTCTTGAAAAAATCACCTTCCAAACTTAGGTGATTTCCTTTCCTCTCCTTGGTTTCTGACCGTTGGAATTTATGGTTAAAAACAGCTCCGTTTTCACTGAAAAAGGATACAGAGACACATACTGAGAGATAGAGAGAGGAAAGCAAAAAGAAATCTTGAAACACAACATTCGCAAAAGGCAAAATTTCAAAAGAGGTTTTTCTAGTGAAAAGAATTTCTGAGCGTCACTTGAGAAAAGAAAAACCAGTTCAAGTTGTGTTTAAAGCAAGCTTTGAATATATTGGCATAATAGGATCTTCATTGTACCTTACATCTGCTTAGTCAGAAGCACCCCCTGTAAGGTGTTTGTAACCCTGATCTTGAATCAGAAAAGTGAGTGAGTGGTCCTAAGTCGTGTGGACTTTGGACGTGTCCAATCTGGTGAGATTTGGACGTGGTGTAATCTGCCTTAAGAAGGAGATTACGTGGTTGCAAGTTGTAACAAGGTGTGTTACATTTGTAACGAGTTAAACCCGGTTATAGTGAAGTGGTTAAAAGCCTACACGAGGTAGGTCGTAGTTTTTCACACCTCAGTTGGGCTAGAAGTGTTTTCCACGAAAAAATTGTGTGTGCTTTAATTCCGCATTTATCTTGGTGATTTTCGTATTTGCAATATCTGAAAACACCCCCGCAAACAAGTCAATAGGGTGTTCGTCATCTGAGAACAACCTCAGTCAGGGTGTTTATTACTTATAACGCGAAAATCAGACACCACAATTCACCCCCCCTCTTGTGGAAGTATACTCTAAGATCTAACAAGTGGTATCAGAGCAGGTTCTCTTTCAAAAGGTTAACACCTTGAGAGATTCTGAAGATGAGTACACCACAAGGAATTCTTGAAGAGCAATCCATTACTCGTCCACCCTATTTCAACGGCCAACATTATAGTTGGTGGAAGAATAGGATGGAGAACTATATTCAGGCAGAAGATTATGAGTTATGGATGCTCATCAAGAACGGGCCCCTTGTTCCCACCAAGGTGCTTGAAGATGGCAAGATGATTCCCAAGGAACCCAAAGAGTTTGATGCTGAAGATTATAAGAAAATGGAAAAGAATGCTAAGGCCAAGAAGCTATTATATTTCGGCCTAGGACCCGATGAATACACTCGCATCTCTGCGTGTGAATCAGCCCAAGCTATCTGGAACGCCTTGCAAGTTGCTCATGAAGGTACGAGTCAAGTTAAACAATCTAGAATTGAGCTACTTATGCGTCAATACGAGTTGTTTGATATGGGTGATCGTGAGACTATAATGGATATGTATACACGGTTTACCCACATAACGAACGAGCTAAAATCCTTGGGAAAATCCTTCACCACTGAAGAGTTGGTGAGGAAGATACTTAGAATTCTACCTCGTACGTGGGAGGCCAAAGTAACAGCCATTCAAGAGGTTAAAGACATGAACAAAATCACCCTTGATGAGTTGATTGGTAATCTCCAAACCTATGAACTCCGAAAAAACTCACAACAGAAAGAGGAGCAAAAGAAGGATCGTGGGCTTGCCTTAAAAGCACATGAGGACACTGACTCTGACCTTGAAGATGAAGATATGGCCCTAATGTCCAGAAAATTCAAGAAATTCTTCAAAAAGGTCAACAACAAAAGAAAAGAATTCAGTAAGTCCAGAAACACCCCTAAAGATCAACCTATAGGGTGTTTCAAGTGCGGCAAACCAAATCACTTAGTCAAAAATTGTCCTCTGCTTCGAGAAGATCAGATGCCCAAACAACCTCGAAAACAGGGTCGAAAACACCCTGTAAACAATCTGGGCAAGCGATTCTCAAAAGCTATGCTGGCTGCTTGGGGAAATTCCTCTGAAGATGAAGGAGAATCTGAAGCTGAAGAAGAGGTTGTAGCACTAATGGCACAAAGTGATTCAGATTCAAGTGATGAATCAACAATCAGCCTCTCAGATCTCAAGAACAAGGTACATGGTCTTAACAAAGCTACTTTAGAAGAACTTCTATATAATGTGTTAGACACCTGTGCTGATCTAAAAAGAGAAGTTCGTGACCTAGAGCTTGAAAATGAAATTCTTAAAAATGAAAAACTTGGTTTACATGAAAATATTAACATGCTCAAAGAAAATCTCTTTATAAAAGAAGGAGATTATACTCGAGTGGAAGAAAAACTCTTTGAGGTGGAAAGAATGGTTGAAGACTTGCTCAAAGAGAACAAGAGCTTACATGCTAATATAGAAAAACTGGAAACCGAACTTGCCACGACCAAGCGTTGGAACAAGTCCTCACAAGCCCTTGATTGGTTAAACACTCACCACAGTCGAAACAAAAAGGGACTTGGATACAAGCCTAAACGGACCGTTTACCCAATACATAGGAAGTATGTGGGATTACCTGAAAATATTGTTTGCTTTCATTGTGGTAAAATGGGTCATTATAGATATACTTGTCCTTTAAGAAAACATGCCAATGAAAAGAATGAAAAGTATGTGAAACAAATCTGGATTAGAAAAGATGAGCTTTACATGTCTAAAGAAATGAGACCTAAGTGGATCTGGGTTCCCAAAACCAACCCGTGATTTGTTTTGCAGGCTGAAGTGAGAGAAAACAACCTTATGAACAACCCCACAAACACCCTTGAAAACAAGCAGTTGTGGTATGTCGATAGTGGGTGTTCACGGCACATGACTGGTGAAAGATCAAATTTTCTCTCACTTACAACTCTAAATGGTGGGAGTGTAGCATTTGGAAACGGCAAGTCTGGGACAATTGTCGGTATAGGTAATATTGGTAAAACTCTCTCCCACTCAATTGATAATGTGCACTTAGTTGATGGGTTAAAGCACAATTTGCTAAGTGTGTCCCAACTGTGTGACAAGAACAACCTAGTACTGTTTTCAAAAACACGTTGCTTGGTTGTGAATGACGACACAGGAGATGTTGTGTTGAGGGGGAAGCGATGTCAAAATGTTTATAAAGTTAGTATTTCCACTCTTCCCCAAAATAATCTGACTTGTTTAAATGCATTAAATGATGATATAATGCTATGGCACAAGAGACTAGGTCATGCAAGCTTGTCCTTGCTAAACAAACTTGTTTCCAAGGACTTGGTTGTTGGACTACCTTCCATCAAGTATAATGATGACAAGGTATGTGAAGCTTGTGCAAAAGGAAAACAAGTCAGATCTTCTTTAAAGTCTAAAAAGTGTGTAAGCACTACCCGACCTCTTGAATTATTACACATTGATCTATGTGGTCCCATGAGGATAGTAAGTAGAGGTGGGAAGAGGTATGTGCTTGTCATAATGGATGACTACTCTCGATTTACTTGGACCCTATTCTTGGCTTGCAAGGATGAAACGTTTGAAAACTTTATTGCTTTTCTAAAAAGGGTTGAAAAGAGAGTAGGACACTCATTGGTTAGCTTGAGGTCTGATCATGGTACTGAATTTGAAAATGTAAATTTTACAAATTTTTGTAATATGCATGGTGTTGATCACAACTTCTCGGCTCCAAGAACACCCCAACAGAATGGGGTGGTTGAGCGTAAAAATCGTACCCTAGAAGATATGACTAGAACAATGCTTGTTGCTAGTGGTCTTCCTAGGAACTTTTGGGCAGAAGCTTTGAACACATCGTGCTATATTATGAATAGATGTATGATCAGACCCATGTTGAACAAAACTCCTTATGAACTCTTCAAAGGCAGAAAACCTAATATTATGCACTTGAGAACTTTTGGTTGTAAATGTTTTGTGCATAATAATGGAAAGGATGCCTTGGGAAAGTTCGATCCTAGGAATGATGAGGCAATATTTATTGGTTATTCTTCTCACAGCAAGGCATACAAAGTCTTTAACAAAAGAACCTTGTGTGTTGAGGAAAGTGTGCATGTGCTTTTTGATGAAACTAATACTGTGAATAAGAATGATGCACAGGAAGTAGAGTTTGAATTAGGTCTTGTCCAAAAGGAATTGCCGAACCATGAGAAACCAGGTGAGAACACCTTGAAGGAAACAGGTACAGAAGCTGTTCCTCAAAGCGATAGTCAAGGTGAGCTCCAAACAGGGGGAAACACCGTTGAACCCTGTTCGGAACCATGTTCTTCAGGAACCAGCTTGCAAACAGGTGCAGAAACAGGATCAGGAGGTGTTCTTGAGCCTGATCCTACACACACTTCAGTTAGAACAAAACATGTGGCTGTGGATCCAATTAATCCAAGATCATGGAAGCACCATAGTTCGCACTCTCTTGATCAAATCTTGTCAGATATTAATACTGGAGTGCAAACTAGATCTAAACTTAAGAATTTTTGTGTTTTCTATGCTTTTCTTTCTAACATTGAGCCAAAAAGTGTGAATGAAGCTCTTGCAGATTCAGATTGGATCGCGGCTATGCAAGAAGAGCTTCATCAATTTGAAAGAAACAAAGTGTGGCACCTTGTACCTAAACCTACAGACAGAACAATCATTGGAACCAAGTGGGTGTTCCGAAATAAGTTGGATGAGTCAGGAACAGTCACTAGGAACAAGGCAAGGCTGGTGGTTCAAGGGTACAATCAAGAAGAAGGGATTGATTATGAAGAAACCTTTGCACCAGTTGCTAGAATTGAGGCTATTCGAATCTTAATAGCCTTTGCAGCTCATATGGAAATCAAGTTATATCAAATGGATGTTAAAAGTGCATTCCTCAATGGATACCTTAAAGAAGAGGTATATGTCAAACAACCCCCTGGTTTTGAAAATGGTGATTTCCCAAATCATATTTTTGAACTTGACAAAGCACTTTATGGTTTAAAACAAGTTCCAAGAGCTTGGTATGAACGGTTGTCAAGCTTTTTACTTGAAAATGATTTTAGAAGAGGCAAGGTAGACAATACCTTGTTTCTGAAATCTAAGGGGGAACATCTATTGATCGTCCAAATATATGTAGATGACATTATATTTGGCGCAACTCATCATGATTTATGCCATGAATTTTCAAATATGATGAGTGAGTTTGAGATGAGCATGATGGGTGAGCTTAACTTTTTCTTAGGCTTACAAATCAAGCAAACTCCAAACGGCACCATGATCCATCAACAAAAGTATATCAAGGAGCTACTTAAGCGTTTTGGGATGGAGTCGGCCAAACCCATAGACACTCCTATTTCTCCTTCAACCAAATTGGTTATGGATGATGGGAGTCCCTCAGTTGAGGAAAAACTCTATAGGGGCATGATTGGGTCACTCCTATACCTAACCGCTAGTAGACCGGATATCGTTTTTAGTGTTGGTTTATGTGCCCGTTTTCAGTCTAGTCCTAAAGAGACTCACCTTAAGGCTGTTAAACGGATACTAAGATATTTAAAGCATACACCTGATTTAGCTCTATGGTATCCTAGAGGTTGCAATCTTGATCTTGTTGGATATGCTGATGCTGACTATGCAGGTTTCCTAGTTGATAGAAAGAGTACCTCAGGTATGGCTCACTTTCTTGGACCTTGTTTGGTATCTTGGGCTACCAAGAAGCAACATTCAGTTGCCATGTCCACAGCTGAAGCAGAATATGTGGCGGCAACCTCATGTTGTGCTCAGTTGTTGTGGATACGACAACAACTCAAGGATTTTTGTGTTGACACTGGATGCATTCCTATTTTTTGTGATAATACTAGCGCTATTAACATTGTCAAAAACCCTTGTCAACACAAAAGGACAAAACATATTAACATTCGACATCATTTCCTAAGAGATAATGTGGAAAAAGGCTTAATTTCTATGAATTTTTGCTCAACGGAAAAACAGATTGCCGATATATTCACTAAGGCACTAGCTAGAGATCAGTTTAAGAGAAACAGACTGGAACTGGGGTTGGTGAAAACACCCTGAGAACACATGTTTTCAGAGGTAGATCAAACTGACGAAAAACACCCTATAATACCTGTTCTTCTCTCTTGTTTGTAATTTTTTGTGGTCTGTGCTTAGCGAATATATGTAGTCTGTGTACTCTCATGATTATGTACTGCTGTCTTGGGAGATGGAGAAAGAGTAATCATGACAGACCTTGGGATGAGAAAAGCATGCTCAAGAACAGGCGGCTCGAACAGGTATGTCTTAATTGCTATTATTGATTGCTGCCTACTAAAATTCTAGGTGTTCCCAAGGTAACCCTTCGTGAAAGGTGAAGAGTTTAAAAACTGTCTTGCGTGCGTCTGTCCTCTTCATCTTGCTCTCTCTCTCTCCTCTGTTCTTGCTTTCAAACCCTAGCAAAAACTCCCCAAAACCCGAAAATCCTTCTTGCGATAATGGCTCCCAAACCTATTTCTTCATCAATCTCTAAGAGTAACAACATGAGTATACTCTCAATTCCGTCCCCTCCTCGCCCAATTATTCACAAAACCTTCGGGTATCTCACTCAGCTAAACCTCAAAAGTGTTGGGCTTGGGTTGAATGATATTCCCTACCCCTTTGGTTGGGAATTAATGGTGTATGTGGGAACAATCCCCTGTCCCATTCCTTCTGCAGCATGTGCTGGCTCTTCGGGTCTTTAAGACCAATTCTTGGAGAACCCAGAAACCACTGTTGGGGATGACTCTGTTCCTCTCGACTCTCAAACTGGAGAGAAAAGGAAAAGGGTAAAGATGGTGGCTAGGCGCACTCGAACGCCAAGAACACGACCACAACCAAGGTCTCGCCCCTCTCTAACTCCCTCTTTACCTCCTTCTCAACCTCCTCGCAAGTCTGCGAGAATTGTCTTCAAATCAACCCCCAGAACCTCTAAACCCTCCGTTCCTATTGTCGAAGAGATCTCCTCTTCTACTGAAGGGTTCTCGAGTTCTGACTCTGAAGACACCACCTTCATACAGGGGACACCGGTGTTTTCTGAGTCCTCTGAAGATCAAGCCCCTCTAAAAACAACCACTAAACCTGCTGTGAAGTCTTCTCCAGCAAAACCACCCCTCAAAAGAAAACCAAGAACAACTCCCCTACCAAAAGCGACTACCTCTGTTCCTGCCTCCAAACGCCCAAAGCAGTCCACTCCATCTCCTATATCTGACAAACATGCGCAGTTGCTTAAGCGCAATGTTGTCAGGGGGAAGGTAGTGTCTGTCAATTTTTTTTTAGAAACAGGGTCTGGGGATGTTTTTGACCAAGCTTCGAGCCCAAGGCTGGCTTGAGTTGTTTGCAAACACCCAGTTGGGGTGTTTTGTGCCTGAGTTGGCTGAATTTTACGCCAACTGCAGAGTCACCGAAGGGATGGTGACAAGTTCTGTGAATGGGCAAGGCATCAGGGTCGATGCGCCCACACTTGGGAAAATTCTGTGAGTACCCTCACAAGGTTTTGCTGTGTATGTGAGGGAAGACAAAACAGTCATGGAACAAGCCAGGCTCCTGGAGGTGTCCAAACGCCTAAGTCACAAACAGGGTCTGAGAACACCCTGCTCTGTCAAAAAGGGTGATCTGATTCCTCCCTACCAACTCCTTTTCATGTTCGTCATTAAGAACGTGATTCCAAGGGGTCAAGGGAGAAACTCAACCGACCTTTTTGATCAGTGCTTGGTCGACTTATTGGACAGGGAGGAACCCATCAATCTTCCGGCAATCATGATTCGCCACATTGGGCGAATTGCGAACATCACCCGGGCTCATGATCTCGGATATGGGTTTCTGCTGACAAGGGTGTTTGAGCACTTTGGAATAGTGCTCACACGGCGAGTGGAGGCCCAAGTAATTGATGCAATTAGGATTGACACTCTACTAGGGTGTGGCTTTGAGTTTAGGGAAGGGTCCGGTTCCAAACAGGGTCGTCGACCACCTCGATCACCTGTTTCTGAGCAACCATCCACCAAGGTAGAGGCTGTTCTTGAGGACAATGCTCGCCTCAAAGATGAGCTCTCCGCTGTCAAGTTGAAGAACAAGCCCTCTCTGCTAAGCAGACTTGCTTGCTCTTCTATCCTCCCTTGCTCCTAGTATTCATCCCCTGCAGACGAAACCACCCCCTGCTCCCTGATTGTATAGGCTGTTTCTGTTTCTGTTTTTGTTTTTTCCTCTTTCTCATTGTACTGCTTTGCTCTTTAATGAAATATCCATTTGCAGTTTCTCTTGCTTGTGATTCCTTCTCCTTTATATTTGTTATTATTGCTTTTTAATGATGCCAAAAGGGGGAAGAAAAAGACATTGAAAAAAGAGGTGATACCTATTGACATTGACATGTGTGAATCTGAACTGACCAACCTGTTTTTGACCTGATCTTGACTTACATGAATCCCTATCAGCATTCACTTTCTGGTTGTTTTGTCGATATGGCCACTTGGTTTGTCATCATCAAAAAGGGGGAATTTGTTGAGGTATTATATTCAAGTTTTGATGATAACAAATCCAAGTGTAAAAATGTGTCCAAGTAGTGTTGCTCCAAACATGATCTGCAAATAGGCCTAACTGGTGTTTGTAATCTTTACTGTGTTAACTGGTTTGCTACATGTGAGAACAAGTTCTTAAAACAGGTTTTAAATGGGTGATTCTACATTAAGTCAAGAACGCCATCTCACAGTTGGTTGTAAGGCCTGTTCACAGCAGCTCTTCTAGCAATGCAAAGAACAATTCCAACAAACAAGATAGACTTGATGTTCCCAGCAGCTTCTCTAGCGATGCAAAGAACAACCCCAGTAAACAAGGTAGCCTTGATGTTCACAGCAGCTCTACGGATCTTGGACAAGATTCAAACAAGAAGTCTTGGGTATATAAGCTTTATTTATTTAGACTCTTGTTAATATGCCAATATTGAAAAAGCTTTTTAAACATCTCTTGAATCGGTATTTGCGCTAAGTGCTTCAGAACACCAGACTGTGAACAACCCTGCAAACAGGGTGCCTAGGGTGTTTCTGACCTGAAGTGGCCATACCCGATTATCTTTGAAAAAATTATTTCGGTTGGCCAAAATCTCCAGAATATTTTCAAATGTTATTCTTCTGGAAAATATTTTTCTTGAATATATTATGGGAGATTTGGGAAAATAGATTTTGGGAGATTTGCCAAAATTGCAAGATTTTCTCTGCCCATATCTTCGGTTGTGATAAAGTTTTTAAATTACTAAAGATTTCTAGTTGCCTTACTTAAAGCTTACCCACGGCTATAAGGAGATAAATGTTATCTCTTAAGATAACAAATCCCTTAGATTTTGGGAAATGTTTTATCACTAACCGTTGGGAGTTTTCTCTTTTCTCTTGAAAAAATCACCTTCCAAACTTAGGTGATTTCCTTTCCTCTCCTTGGTTTCTGACCGTTGGAATTTATGGTTAAAAACAACTCCGTTTTCACTGAAAAAGGATACAGAGACACATACTGAGAGATAGAGAGAGGAAAGCAAAAAGAAATCTTGAAACACAACATTCGCAAAAGGCAAAATTTCAAAAGAGGTTTTTCTAGTGAAAAGAATTTCTGAGCGTCACTTGAGAAAAGAAAAACCAGTTCAAGTTGTGTTTAAAGCAAGCTTTCAATATATTGGCATAATAGGATCTTCATTGTACCTTACATCTGCTTAGTCAGAAGCACCCCCTGTAAGGTGTTTGTAACCCTGATCTTGAATCAGAAAAGTGAGTGAGTGGTCCTAAGTCGTGTGGACTTTGGACGTGTCCAATCTGGTGAGATTTGGACGTGGTGTAATCTGCCTTGAGAAGGAGATTACGTGGTTGCAAGTTGTAACAAGGTGTGTTACATTTGTAACGAGTTAAACCCGGTTATAGTGAAGTGGTTAAAAGCCTACACGAGGTACGTCGTGGTTTTTCACACCTCAGTTGGGCTAGAGGTGTTTTCCACGTAAAAATTGTGTGTGCTTTAATTCCGCATTTATCTTGGTGATTTTCGTATTTGCAATATCTGAAAACAACCCCTGCAAACAAGTCAATAGGGTGTTCGTCATCTAAGAACAACCTCAGTCAGGGTGTTTATTACTTATAACGCGAAAATCAGACACCACAATTCACCCCCCCTCTTGTGGAAGTATACTCTAAGATCTAACAGGAGAAAATGCACATTTAGAATACTTGTCAACTGTAACACCCTTGCTTAAACACGGTCGATTATCGAAAACACCAAGCTGGATCTTTCTTTCTGAAAGCCCATTTTAAGAAACTCGACTCGCTTGAAGTGGTATGAATATGAGTAATCTGTTGTGATGTTTCCCAGAGAGCGCATACCTAGAGACACAAAACATGGGAAAACTTGCACAGGTTTGTAACGCTTACACTAGGCATCCCTCTAGAAAGCAGTTATAGGTAACGACTAAACCACTAGGTAGGCAGTCAAGGCCAAGGGTTGAGCAGCTGATTGCAATTTTCATGGCGTTCCTCCAGCACCAACTAAATCACCCAAAGAGTCGCACGCTTCTGCAGGATCCTTAAGCTCGCATCAGAGCCTAGTAAGACTAGCCTGGTTTAGTTACTTTTAACCCAGTCTCCACGTTATTTATCGGAACAGAATCTGCGTTAAAAACTAGTTGAAGCAATCATTCAGATTGTGAAAGTCAACCTAACAGGTAGCTCTGCAATGCCACCAAATAACAATACAAAGTTGTGGGCTCCAAGTGAAGACAAGAATCATCAAAGATACAGTGACAAAGGGGAATCATTCCACCCAAGGATGCCCAAAGCAGTTTTTCAGCCTTAAACCATCATATCACAAGTAGCATCAGCACTAAAGCTGACGATTTTTCTGTCAGCCTAACCACGATTAATTGACATTACAGTGATGCTGTTAATTGGTCACATCTGTCTGCACATCACAGTCTATGCATGAACACATACAACTTTGGCAATTCTGTGCACATTGTTGCTGAAGAATACACCTTTAAATCTTGGTCATACCCTATGTAACTGACTCCTAAAGGCCTAAAGAAGTCATAATGATCACAACATAGAGTCTGATATCAATCCCTTCATCTACGAAACATCGCCCTTACTCGGCTACTTAGTCAAAAAGGGGGTATAAGTAAAGGAAGTGACGCCATGAAGCTGTCCTGTCAATTAACAATGTCTCAACACCCCCCCCCCCCCAAGCCTTCTCTCTTCCTTGCCTTTACTCTCTTCATTTTAAAGCATTAGCATGGAAAGAGATTGAGTTGAGAATAGAGCTTAGGATTCCCATATCTGGCTTGAATTTTACTCTTTCCCACTGACTGGAAGTGTGGCTTGCTTAACATTCATTGACCACAACGTTTCCCATTGAAGTGTTGGAGGCAGTGGCTGATGCTTGGTTATAGTTAACATGACCACATCACCATAAATGAAGTCGGAAATTTGTACAGCTAATCAAAACATGTGACCTACTTACCACAGAAGATCTCCCCCTGAAGAGTGTCAGCATTGAAGGTCGAGGCTCATCTTTGGCTACAGTGAGGGTGAAATTGTACAGCGCCGGAATGAATGAGCGCATATGTTTTACAGCTAGAACAAAACCCTGAAACCGTCCAGAAAATGTCAAGAATAGATATTTTAAGAAATTAGAAGTATCCTCAGCTAGAAACCTAACTAATGACTAGGCATGCATGATGGGGACCTGAACAGACATGCATGATGGCAATTAGGCCTAGGTGATTTGCAATTGAGACATCTTAAGGAATCAATTCATTGAAGAAACTTAGATGAGGAAATAAGCATGAAAATTTCATGTTCATAGCCTATTATAAGGGTTCCTCCAAACTTCCAATTTTCCGTAACTCAAGAAACTTCTTATGGGAGGGGGGGAGGGGATTGAATAGGAACCTGACTGTTGGCGGACCACAGGTCCACAATCCTCTCTTTCTATCTGGGTCCCACAAACCAAAAACCAAAAAAGGCCCAAAGATAAATCCTCTATTTTTTTTATAGAAATTCCCCAACATAGTTCGTCCTTTTGGCATAGCCCATCTGGGAAGCTTATTTAGCTCATGAGCCATCAGTCAAGGGGACCCTCAGTCACACCTCAAAATCCTTATTCACCAGCAGTGTTGACGAGATTCAGAATTAATTAAGAGATGCTGAACAAACAGATAAAAGGTAGGTTTGCAATAACCACCTTGGTACGAGGAAGCAAGACATTTTTAGGGACAGGCAACCCCTTTGAATGAGCATACTTCTGAGCATTCAACAGCTTTGCCTGTGTGAAGCGGGTACCTTCAGCAAATATGGCCAACCAAAATGGCACAGGAAAATCCTTCAATTTCTCGAAACCTGACTGTGTTACAAGGTTCCCATTAAAAAAATCATTCATCTAGTATCAAAAGCATATCTCCAGAAAATGAATAGAAACATGCATTTGCAATACCTTTAGGGTACCTTCATCTTTGGCCCATCGTCTTTTGACCAAGACATACTCAGAAAACCACATGGACCAACCTATGACCTGCATTCGTTGTTCAAATCCATCAGTCCGAAACATAAAGCCATAGCAATTGCTGAAATGTAATGTCCCATAACAACAGCGGCAGCAGAGAAATAAGACTGATGAGCTAATGTCAGGACAGTGGACAATACAACTGAATGACTAAGAAGCCAATAATTTCCTGGTCATAAGCAGGACTGTACGGTACTCACAGATGAATTACAATGACTTCATCTTTTATACTCTCATTTTCTTTCTTAAAGCGTTTATTTAGGCATGATGACGAAGGAGTTATCACAAACACAAAAGGAATGAAAAACAATCATAAACACTGAGGTTCCATTGTATGTTCTACTCCATGAAGTGGACAAGTAGACAGTACAGTAAATGCTCAGAAGTTTTAACTTACAACTAACAGCCACTTCTGCATGTAGTTTTTGAACTACATTTTGCGCCACAAATTTCCTTGTTAGGATCAGAAATCCATGGAATAGATATTATCCATGAAAATATAAATCTAAAGACCCAGATGAAGATTTCTTTAAATAACTATGCACATCTATTGTAAATGAATGAACTACACAATCATAAATCACGGCTGCAATACCCTTGAAAGGTGCAAGTCTCAGAAGCAGTATGGAAATCAATTTATATTCGTCAAAACATTCAAGTGAAAAGATATTAGTAATTGACATTTTTAAGGTCACTATTAACCAGAGCATCAACTTGATAGCACAGTCTGGAAGTTTTGTTAAGACAAGAAAAAGATCATGTCACTTTTAAGCAGAGACACTTCAGATCAGAACAATTTTATGACTTCTGATTAATGGTCTGCAGAACAATGTCGCACTAAATGCTCTCTACTCCTTTTGTTGTGGAGTGGAAGGTAGTCAATGCCTATCAAATTAAAGATCCAACCTCTATTCTCTATGGTTCAAATGTAGGGGTAAGACCATTTACAATTGACCCATCATCCATTGCAGCACTTTGGTGCACTGGTGACTGCTTAAAGGAACCAGTATGTCCTCAAGTGTTTCCATACAAGGTGTGCATAGCACACCGCAAGACTGATAAAGAACCTCCACAAAAAGACTTAGAAATCATGAAACCTTAAAATAATGGCTCCCATTAACCAATAAGACATTCCAGAAAATTCTGTCAGCCACATTTGCACACATATGCCATTTGCAGGACCCAATGAAATTCAACCCAAAAAGAACACAGCATAAGAACTTGATCATGTTGATAATAGGCACTCTGCTTGTATATGCAAGTCATCTACATATCAAGACTTATAAACTGCAATGAGGGATAAGATAGAAACTTACTGGCAGATATTTTAAAACATCCTTAATGATAGCCACTGTACTACCCAGGCAACCTGCTCTCTGATATCAAAAAAGGGATGTCACCTCCAAAAGAAAAAGAAACAGACTTACAAAATATCACGTGAAATATAGATAAAGCATGAAACAGATAACTAGACAACAATAACAATAACAACAAATAGCTCAAATGCATCATGGCTTCCAGTGTGATGGAGAAGGCAGGGCTTCATATCAAGTAACAAAAGTTTGAATAGCTTAAATGTTTCTGACACACCATAGCTTCAGGAAAAGGCAGATTGACGTAATGAATTCAAATGCAGCCCTCTCTGCCACTTTTAAACCAATCCAAGTTCATTATGATTATGAAGGGATGAAAGAAGACATGTCTGGGTTCTTTCTGCTTTCTAGTATGGGCCAAAAAGAATAAAACTAGTATGACTTCCTGTCTCTGAGAGAGAATAAGGTGATACTCAATAACAAAATATCTGCCAGAAGCAAAGCCACAAAAAGATTACACATGCAATTGAGGAAGAATGTAGAGTTAACAGAATACAGTTCTTCAAGGGCACCTGAGCTAAGACCCATCCAACAAGCCAATCAATGTCACTTCTATGATTTGCAATGAGAAGGGCGTGCTCTTTACCTGAAAGAACATCATGAATTATGTAAGTTCACCCCTCTATTGCACATATGTCTATTCTAGCTCAAATGCATCATGGCTTCGAGTGTGATGGAGAAGGCAGGGCTTCATATCAAATAACAAAAGTTTGAATAGCTTAAACGTTTCTGACACACCATAGCTTCAGGAAAAGGCAGATTGACGTAATGAATTCAAATGCAGCCCTCTCTGCCACTTTTAAACCAATCCAAGTTCGTTATGATTATGAAGGGATGAAAGGAGACATGTCTGGGTTCTTTCTGCTTTCTAGTATGGGCCAAAAAGAATAAAACTAGTATGACTTCCTGTCGCTGAGAGAGAATAAGGTGATACTCAATAACAAAATATCTGCCAGAAGCAAAGCCACAAAAAGATTACACATGCAATTGAGGAAGAATGTAGAGTTAACAGAATACAGTTCTTCAAGGGCACCTGAGCTAAGACCCATCCAACAAGCCAATCAATGTCACTTCTATGATTTGCAATGAGAAGGGCGTGCTCTTTACCTGAAAGAACATCATGAATTATGTAAGTTCACCCCTCTATTGCACATATGTCTATTCTAGCTAGCAAAAGGAAGTTCACACATGCCAAAGAAGCATAGTCTAATTTAAATACCCAAAACATTGAAATTGGATCTCACCCAGTAAATGAAATGTCTCAGAATCCGTGTGCAACTCAATCTGCAACGGCCAAAGTTTCAGTCAGATGGAATAACAAAAAAGCACAACACGTAATTTGGAATTTTTCTCATTCTCACTCTCTAGTGCATGTGTCTATGTGAGTGTGTTTGGCCGGGGGGGCGTGGAGGCAATAGGTGTAGGCTTTCATGTCGTGGAACATGGAAAATTAGGACATATTACTTATGATTCACACAAAATATCAATCAACATAAGAACCTTGGGAACAGAACTTGACCTTCACGCCTGCCCACCAATGAAACAGCCAAACTACCTCCGAGAACAATAGCTCAACAAAGATCTTGTTAAATCTTCTATGTACATTCTTTGATATTGGTCGAACCAAAACAAACAGGAGAGCCTGAAAGTATAAGCATATGCAAATCAAGGTCAAAATAAGCAAATGTCAAATCAGACCCCACAACAAAGGGGGAAAAATATCATATCATCAGGAAAAAGGGAAACAGGAAAGCTTTCTCATAAAAGATTTACCCTACTGAAAACATGCATCTAAAAAGGAGAGGTTACAGCAATGTTCAACAAATCATCTATCTGATGTGTGACTTGTTCTCAAATACATGTAAGTTCGTTTTAATTGTGCAAGTCCTTTCCAAATGACTGACGGACAGACTACTTTTATGGGTGCATAAAGACAGAAATGATGTGCAACATCAGAAGATTGAGATTCTGGCCCTTCCCCTGCCTTCCATTCCCCATCTCCCCAGTCTAAAAGAAAATGAACAATGAAAAAAGTTGGGCTCTCATTCTCCTAAGTTATACCAACACAAACCACCTGTGTCGCAATTACTCAGGTCTTACAACTATAACCGTGATAGATGTAATTAGCACTATGATGGGACAGAGCACATGTCGTAAGTAATCATAGCAATGTGGGTAACTATAGAATCTTATTGCTTTTTAGGTTTATGTAATTAATCCTCTACTGTAAACAAAATTGTAACTGTGTTTCGAATTCCAATACAATGTTTGGTTGGATGAGAGAGCAACATGATCACCGCAAGCTAGGTGATCACATTGCATAACAAGATTGAATGCAATCCATTGCCATTATACATTACATCCAACCAAATGCCACATTAACTATATTGCAGTGTTCATTACAAGGAAGCAAACGTAGCATAAGTATACATCTGTAATTTCGGCACACTTTGGTTGGTCGGAGCCAAATGTGTGGGAATGTAGCATCCAAGCACAACTCCAACACAACGCATCTTAGCAACCGACTCTTTTTATCAAAGCTTAAGTACATCTTCAGCCCCCTATACCCTGGGGCATCAATAATAGGTTGATAACAATAATTCCCATTGTCATATCCGCTAATCATCAATTGCAACAATGTTTTCATGGATCGGGTTGGATGCATTAACAATAGAAACTCTTAAATGAGAACTTTCAACCAACCGAAGGGAGGGTCTAGTATTATCCTTGGACACCCATTGTAACTTAAAGACAAAAACCAATCTGCCACGATGTGAACCATTTCAGTCCTAAAAATAAGAAATTACCCATGATTTCACCATTTGTTTTACATCAAAATGTCAAATTGAAATTGAAACTGAAAATGCATGATCTTTCATCCCTGATTGGCATTTTATCAAATACTTGCAGTGCACTCGCGACATTGCAAATAAAACAAAATGGAGTCATTCTTATCAATCAGCAGGAAAAGGGCATGATCAAAATGGCAAGTGAGCATACCTGAAGGAGATTAATAACGAGCCCAGAAAGAAGAAAAAGCAGACCCACAGGAAGAATCACGAGGATAGCTGGTACTTCCATGTTTGATCGATGTTCAGCTCCCAAAACAAATTCTTTTCCTTAGGAAATGGATAAGAGAGAGAACAGAAGAAGAGAGAGATTGAAAGAATGGAGGGAGGCGAAAGAGGAGAAGGGAAATCGTTTAAATTGCACATCGTTGTCTTTGAATGACGTGGTGAGCAGCAGCCCATAGCAGCTACAGGTGAAACCAGAATTTAGGAGGAGAATAACGTTGTCTTTTTTCTTCTTTTTTTTTAACCTTTTTAAGCTTGGGGGTCTACCGTCTATGCTGGTCCTGGTCATGGTCATGGGCCTGGACTCATGGTCTTGCCTATGGTCATGGTCAATTGGTCATGGTAGTGATTTTGGACCTGAATGCGGCTATTTTCTAATGGTTTATTGATGCTTGGATTCACAGATAATAAATGAAATTTTTTCAAGCATAAAGAAAAATGTAGAACTTATAAAGATACTATTTATAATTTATTACTTTTAAAATCATAAATGAGTGAAATTAGCTCGTAAGGAGTTATGAGTTAACTTAATGGTAATTTGGAAAGCTTGACTCAAAAGAAGCTCGAGCAATCTCGGGTTTAAGCTTATTATACAAATGAGCATAAGCTAAGAACATTCCCAGCTAGAGTTCTAAATTTTGAAATTCCATTCTATCACATGGATGAAAATTTCAATTTTTGAAACTTGCAATCCTTCACTTGTCTAGCCTATGAAAATCTAACTTTGATAATTCAATAAAATATTTATCATGGATCCACCACATAGCATACAACCTTTTTTTAACCGTATTTAAATAATATTTTTCACGAAAAAACAAAAGGCAAAAACAAAAAAGTAAGTAACGGATAAAAAAAGTGACATGCGCGTAGGTACGCACTATTATTTCACATCACCGAGCATATTTTGGCTTAGTCAATAGGCAAATGACATATGACATGTTGGACCTCATAGGTAGAATGCATTCCACCCATTGAGAATGCTCTAACGTTAAGAAGATCAACTCAATAGGCTTATGAGCCTTGTAACGAGTAGGGAATAATACACATTAAACTTTAATGTTTGAGTTGTGATATAACTTGAAAAACTAAATTATATTACATTTATAAATCGTGAATCTATTTTTTCTATGAATCACCCTTATATTTATTGTATATCCGGAAAAACCAACCATAAGTCAAATTTATTGCCACTGTGAAATTCCTCACATTTGCTTTTTTTTATTGTTCTTTTATTGGAATTGATTTTCGATCATACATCGTGAGTTGGCTGAGATACCAGTTTTGTATCTCTTTTTTTTCCATTTTAATTGTACATTTGTTGTTTATTGTTTTGTAGTAAAATAAGAACTAGTCAGAACAAGCGAAATATAAGCTAAGCCTCAAGTATAGATTTTCAAGCTGAGCAAGCTTACGAGCCAAGCCAAGCTCACAAAATAGTTTGTAAGCCGAGCCTTGAGCCTTCTACGCTTGTGCTTGGCTCGCCTCATTTCCATTCCGAATTACTTTAGTAACGTGTGGTCTCTTCCCTCCAATCCCTTTAGTCAATCACCAATGAGATGAATTCGAAACAAATTACCTATGTAGATAAGCAATTTATTTATGGATAAGACTCCGTTTGTTTCATAATATTTGACAAAAAGTTTATTTTTGAATATCTTATAATATTGCCAAAATCTTTTTATTGCGTAAAAAAATAATTTTTATTAAAAAGACTAGAGTAATTAAAATGTTACCTATTTGTTTAGCAGTCCAAAATTTGACAAGTTTTTCAGGATGATAGGAGTAAAAATTAAAGAAAAAAATTTAATGTAAATTTAAATTTGTACGAAATTTCCATAAATACAATCAATTGTTCTTTTCAGGTGTGAATTTAGAGTAACCAAATCGATAAAATTCTAGCTAACTACACCTTAAGTAACAAAATAACATAAAGTACATATGCAAATTGAAAAATAACATAAATTGAAAAATCTCATCTCAAAATTTGGCGAGATGTTAACTGAAAAAATTTAAATGAATCAATTAAAATGAATGTGGATGTTTCGTCGTATGGATATAAATATAATTTTTCAAATAATATAAAAAAATGTTAGAGATCTTAGATTAGTTAAATCAAAAAATTAAAATTAAAGATAATACTAGTTAAAGTTTGATTTTACCACCATAAACCTGTTCCCAAGTGCAATCTGTTGGTCTTGCATTTGTGGGCAGTGACTCACTGACTTAGCTTGTCTTTTTTAAACAATGTGGTCTTGCATTTGTGGGTGTGAATTAAAATGTGTTCAGCAAGAATCCAAGGGCCTCGTTAGTCGCAACTTGGCTTTTTTAAACAATTTAAAACACAAAAAAACAAAAAACCAAAAAAAAAAGGCTGAGCTATTAAAATTATTTCTTGTATGTTTGTGAGTTTGTCAGTCCAGCCAGCTTGTCATCCACTAAAGCCTATCGGGCAATTCGGCGTGCCCTATTCATGGGGAATATTCAATGGCTTCTCAACAGATTCCCTTTTAACTTTGCAGCTCGTTGATTCAGGGAATTAGTATTTTCTGAGGTAGATCTGTTGATGAATGAACGTGTAAGTTCCATGTCAATCCCAACTGTGGTGTTTCAAAAACAAAAGCATTTGAAATCATAAGGGTAAATCTATTTTACATTAAGTTTAACCCCGTTTACTTCAATTTATGTGAAATTTGATTGAATATAATATAATGTAATTAACTTTATAATGCAATCATGACTATAAAATTTACGGTCCAAAAACTGAATTGCTGAAAAGACAAGTTTAAACAATTTTTTCAGTTTGGATTATACGGCCTGCAACAAAACGTCTCTCTAAACTTCATCTCCTCAATTTCAATTGAGTAATAGATAATCGACAGTTTTTAAATATAAGGTCAATCGGAACCAGTCTTACTATAATTTTGTAATTCGGGAGTACAAGGCTGCTACATCAAATCTCTCACCTCACCTGGTGGTAGGATTTTTAGGGTAATGGATTTGAATTCGGATTTGGATACTTAAAACATCATTATTATTGCAATACTTTCTTAGAGCCAAACAAGATTATAAAAATACAACTATAAACTTATTTATGTTACAAGGTTGTTACATCCAATCAAACATTATCTTAGAGTAATGGCGTGATATGAATTAGGAAGAGCCCAAGGTTGTTACCTGCTTATACAATGCAATATCTTGAACTTCCAAAAGATAGCCAGAAATTTGGACAACCTTAACGGGGAATTTTCTGGAAGAAATCTTGTTGGGCCGCAAGTCATTACCAAGAACAGTTTCAAGGATCGTCGACTGATCCCACAAATCACAACAAGCCTTTCTGGCGTACTTTGTCCTCGCTCACATGCTACCTAGAGAAACTTCCCAGGAGGTTACCTATCATAAGATTTCTTCACAGCAAGTATGCGTAACTGTAGAGTTCCTATGAATGGGCTCCCCAAAAACAAAGGTGCGCCTTTAGTGATATAAGTAGTCATTATGATCTTACATCATACCCAGGGTATTACAAATCTACTACGGAGAAAGGAATTCTGATGTTGGCATGGGATAAGTATGTCAACCTAAAAAATATGGTGGACTTGGTCTACATAAAACGAAAGCTGAACCTTACATTCCAAAGTAAGCCCGCTTGAAAAATCCCTCATGATAATAATAGTCTTTGGACAGAAATTATGAAGCATAAGAATCTTAAAAATTCGAATTTTGTGGATTACCAAACTAAGAACATGGGTTTGGACGAGTTCATCACGTGGTAGAGCTCTCCTTAATAAAGGGATCCGCTGGACGGTAGGTAATGGTAAAAATATCAACTTCTAGTGGGAAAACCGGGTTGATAATGCGAATCTTGCTGAATTACTCGATATTGACAGCGAATCTATTCCAATTTCTTCATGCAAGGTTAGCGAATTTATCACTAGAGATGGATGTTGGGATGTATAAAAAATAAGATCAACAATGTTCAAAGCAGGTTTGATATTGAAGGTTTTAGGAATCCCTATACCACACTTTGAAACAGAATATTCCTTTTGCTGGGGATGTACTGAGTGAGGACACTTCAGTACCAAATCACCATGTGGCTAGCTCGTGAGAAGGTTAAAACTATGGAAAGAGGATGGTTGTATAAATGGATTTGGAAGTTACGTGTTACGCCAAGAATTAAGACCTTTTTATGGCAAGATCTCCATAATACTCTTCCAGTATGAGGCAATCTAGTGAAGAAGAGTTTAAGTATTGATCCTTCATTGTCACTTTGCTTTGATGATATTGAATCGATTGATCATCTTTTTTGGAAGTGACAATAATTTAGAAATCTATGGGCATTAGCCCATCAACGTAAATTTATCCATATTCTCTGCTCTCTATTAATGGGAATCAATGTTTTAATAACATTTTACAAAAATGCAGGCTGTCATACTCATAATGATATTCACAAAATCATCTGCTTATTATGGAGTGTTTGGAAAGCAATGAATAATACAGTCTTTAAGAATGAAATGTGTTTTGACAAGAGCAAAAAAAAAAGCATACACTGAATGAAAAATCCGAACTTAGATGTCGAATGTGGTTCCTTCTAGGAGGGGAATTCTTAGTTCCACCTCAAACATTCTGGTGAGGGGGAGCACACAACACCCCTACCTTGAGATACATAAAAATCAATTTTAATGGATCCCTTCAAACACTTCTTTATCACCAGAGGGTTCTCCTCTCAACTCGACAATCTGAAGCTTCATCATTAGAGATTGGATCGACAATCTAATCAAGGTGAGTGTGGCTTTCTATGAAAGTTCTACTATTCTTGTGGCTGAGGCAAGGGCATTTCAAGATGAACTTCGGGCAGTAGTTCAAGCAGGATCCAGGAAAATAGTCATCAAAGGCGACAACACTATCGTTATACATGCTCTCATAGGAACCATATCCACTCCTTGGCAAATTGCTACAACTATTCATGATATTTTGAGGTATCTTGATACAATGTGTCATTTCATCATCAATGATATTTCCAGGAAGCTAACATGGTGGCTAATTTGTTATCTAAATAGGGAAACTCAGCTGTGTTATGATCCTCGTCACCTTCCTCATCATTTAGTGCTTATTTTGTATGTTGATATGGTTGGACTCACTCTTAAGAGAAGAGGCGAATGATGTTGAGTTATTATATTTAAGTTTTGATGATAACAAATCCAAGTGTAAAAATGTGTCCAAGTAATGTTGCTCCAAACATGATCTGCAAACAGGCCTAACTGGTGTTTGTAATCTTTACTGTGTTAACTGGTTTGCTACATGTGAGAACAAGTCCTTAAAACAGGTTTTAAATTGGTGATTCTACATTAAGTCAAGAACGCCATCTCACAGTTGGTTGTAAGGCATGTTCACAGCAGCTCTTCTAGCAATGCAAAGAACAACTCCAGCAAACAAGGCAGTCTTGGTGTTCACAGTAGCTCTACAAGTCTTGGACAAGATGACTGGTTCAAAACAAGAAGTCTTGGGTATATAGGTTTTATTTATTTATTTAGACTCTTGTTAATATGCCAATATTGAAAACATCATTTTAAACACCTCTTGAATCGGCAGTTGCGCTAAGCGCTTCAGAACACCAATTGCGAACAACCCTGCAAACAGGGTGCCTAGGGTGTTTCTGAACAGAAACGGCTATGCTCGATTATTTTGGAAAAATTTATTTCGGCTGGCCAAAAGCTCTAAAATACTTTCTTAAAATCCCAGGATAGGATATTTTTGAGATGTGAGTTATTATGGGAGATTTGCCAAAATTGTGTTGCTAAATATTTTCCAAAACCAAAAGATCTTTATCACCGATATTTTAGGAAGTGATTTATTCAAATTTCAAAGTTGAGATTTCTGGTTCCTTATTTGAAATTCTCCACGGCTATTTCAAACGAGAGGATAAGTTTTTATCTTTTAGAAACAAATCCCTTTTATTTTGGATATTTCTTATCCACTAGCCGTTTGGAAAATCCTTTGCTTGGAAATCTCCTTTGATACCATACTTGGCAGATTCTCAGCAACTTCCTTGATTTCTTTACCGTTGATTTTCTTGGTTAAAAGCTTAGCTCTTCTCTCCCATTTGGTAGACACAACAGACATTGAGAAAACACAGTGTGGTAAAAAGAAAATTTTCTGAAAAACCGGTTTTTACTCAAAAGTAAGAAAAGATTTCTTGAGCTTCAATTCGCAAAGAAAACCGTGACAAGCTGTGTTAAATTGAG
Organism: Selenicereus undatus; assembly: GCA_017589665.1. Lineage (NCBI taxonomy): Eukaryota > Viridiplantae > Streptophyta > Magnoliopsida > Caryophyllales > Cactaceae > Selenicereus > Selenicereus undatus. The sequence goes on from JACYFF010031959.1 coordinate 15,356,668, forward strand.
TTTTCAAACCATTGGCATAATAGGATCTTCATTTGTACCTTACATCTGCTTAGTGAGAAGCACCCCAGTAAGGTGTTTTTGACCTTGATCTCAGATCAGTCAAAAGTGAGTGAGTGTGTCCTAGTCGTGTGGACTTTGGACGTGTCCAATCTGGTGAGATTTGGACGTGGTGTAATCTGCCTTGAGAAGGAGATTACGTGGTTGCAAGGTTGTAACAAGGTGTGTTACGATTGTAACGTGTTAAGCCCGGTTTAGTGAAGTGGTTAAATCCTACAAGAGGTAGGTCGTGGTTTTTCACACCTCAGTTGGGCTAGAGGTGTTTTCCACGTAAAAATTGTGTGTGCTTTATTTCCGCATTTATCTTGGTGATTTTCGTATTTGCAATATCTGAAAACACCCCCTGCAAACAAGTGAACAGGGTGTTCGTCATCTGAGAACAACCTCTGTCAGGGTGTTTGTCATATATAACGCGAAAAACAGACACCACAATTCACCCCCCTCTTGTGGTAAGATACTCTAAGATCTAACAAATGACTTCTCTTATCATGTACAGTTGTAAAAAAGATAAAATATATTAGATCACTTGAGTTTGTGCTCAACTGCTCATCTTGATGTGTAATTAATCCAACACTATTTTTTTATAACCAGTGAATTTTTTAAAACATTTGCTGTTTGTTTAAGTTAATAGGTTCAAAATGAAGTACTTTAACTTAGTTTTTGATCAAATTATTATTTCATTCAATTATGAATATTTTTCTTAGAGGAAGATAAAAGAGATTAAAAACTAGAAATAACAAATGATAAAATCCAGAGTTTCAATGATTCAAGGTTCATAGCACAACATGTCTAAAATATCTAAATAAACATAGTAAGGAATGCCTTTCAAAACAGGTTGTTGGTCTCGAAATTCAGGTGTCTCATCTAAGAGGGTAAATAAGGTGACCAATAAAAACTTAAAACTAAGGAGTTTTTGACTCTGCATACAATAATATGCAGAAGCTAGTAAATCAGAGGCCTTGAAAAGCACTAAAAAATTTTGCTCAGAGATTATGAGTTGTTAGAAAATAAAGGAACACAAAATGAAGAAATTGTTAACAAAGTTCACCTAATCCAATTTGGGCTAATATCTGCCTAAGGGCCGAGGCTCCCCTTAGGATTTCAATCAATCTAATATATCTCACTCCTGATATACTCACCAGGAACACCTAACTCCTTGCCTTTACTTATGGTTTTCCCAAACACTCTCACATGCTTTACACCGCACTTAGCAACAGCATCACATCACTTTATCGACAACCACAGTTTTCACCAAACAGTTTGACAAGCTTGACGCCTAGAACACCCTTACTCTTATGTAGTGTTTGGTTGAAAGTAATACAATTACTATACAATGGAATCAACCATGTAATGCAATTGTCAGTGTAATAAAATGGGATAATAATTACATTACAACGTTTCATTACAAAGTTTTTACAAGTGTAATGGAATAAATTCATCTATAAATAATACTTAATTTTACACGTGAGTGAAGTATTTGCAATTCAATTCGCGTTTTATTTTTGCCTATTTTAATTATTTGTAGCTTTGTTGATAATTATCATCTAATATCTTATCATCATGATTAGGATGTTTCATGTGAGACTTACTTCACTATTTCTTCTAGATTACAATGATGTGATATTGTTCAAGTTTACCAAGTAGAGAGAAGAAGAAGAAGAAGAAGAAGAAGAAGAAGAAGATGATGATGATGATGATGATGTGTGTGTGTGTGTGTGTGTGACAGAGAGAGAGAGAGAGAGAGAGAGAGATGATGTTTAGAACGTACAAAAATGTAGTTATAATAATACGATCATGGTCTAGGTTAAACTATCTAATATGAAGAGGAGAGAGAAGGGTGAGGGGGGCTTCAAAACTTTAAAAAAATGGTGTCCAAGTACTAAGAGAGGGAAAGTAGATGAGAGACAATAGAGAGAAGAGAGAGAAAGCTACCAAATATAATAGCTTATAGTTGGATACACTTTGATTCAAAGGTATGCAATCACAATTGTTTAGAAAAAGTCAAGTAATTATAGTTGCATAGATTGAGGTAAATGTGATTACAATGCAATCCTGACTACATTCTCAATGGTAACCAAACATAGTAATGGAATCACCATTACCATTTTGATTGCATTATCACTTTGATTATATAGAACCAAACAAGCCATTAGGTCGCAACACCTCACCGTACCAAAATCACAACAATGTCAATCACTCTCTTGTCAACACTCCAATACAAGAATTTAAGAGAATAACACTTGTGTACAAATGTTACAATAGTTTCTATCAATAAGCTGAATCGATATGCTCAAGTGTTGCACCCTTCTAACCCACAAATTGATCCTCTATTTATAGACAATACAAAGCAGCATGAACCATTGGATATAGTTTCCGGTGAGCATTAAATGCGTGATGTTAACATCTTTCCATCGGAGATGACTTTCGGATTTGCTTAACTTTTTCTATTTTTATAAGCTTTAACATAATCCCTGAATGATCTAAAGAATCAACGAGATGAATGCTATTTTAAGCAATTATAATGTTCGCTAATCACGGTTATAAGCGTGAAGAAAGCGTGATTAAACTGGTTTATTCATGTCAAGGGCGAAGCCAGGAAATTAGGATAAAGGAGTCGGAATTAATCCGACTTCTTTGAAACGGCGGAATGGAATTGATATTTACATCACAAGGTGATGGTGATGGTGGTTGTGGTTGAATAACATCGTTTTCACCTTCTTTATTCAGTGGCGACTTTTCAGATTTCGAACTTGAAGGTAACGACGAGTATTCCTTACCTCTCTTTTTGAAATATCTATGCATTTTTTGCTACAATTAGAGTTAAACATATAAATCAAACATTTATGAGATCTCCTAAACTATAACCAATGATTAATTAGCATACAAGTCGCAAGATAAATGACCAAAACCACTACAATTGCATCCAACAATTGAAATCCAACAATTGCATCCAACAATTCAAATAAATGGCAAAACCGTAGAATCAAGCAAAGCAAACCCAAAACCCACCAACGGTGTCTTCTTCAAGCCTCAAACACGAGAATTAAAATCAACGTATCAAACTAATCTACAAATTCATATTTAACCTACAATTGAAATAAAACCTACAAATTGAGATTTGAGAACTCACAAATTTGGATAGAGATGTGAGATCGTGAGGGCCTTGTTGCGCTGTGCAAACATCAAATCCATTGGTAGCGGGTGGTGGACGGTGAGTCGGCGACGCAGTGCAGGTGGCAGGTGGGCCGGTGGGCGGTGGGGTGAGTTGGGTCTGGGTAGTGGAATGGAGAAAAATTGAAGGTCGAAGGAGACAGCTGACCTCACGACCTCAAACGCGAAAGGTCACTGGTTTTAAAAACAAAAACAACAAAAAAAAGTTGGGAAAAAATAAGGGAAGTAGGAGGTTTGAACCCGCAACCTCAAGTACACCAAGCCTAGGCCATTGCAGATTTCATGTTTATCTTCAACAAATACCATACATATACTTAACTTTAAATTTTTTAAATTTTCTTACATATATACAATTTTTTCTTGAGAGGGGGTCGGGTGACCCCATTGACTCCCTGGCTACGCCTGTGATTCATGTTGAGGGTACTTCAACAGTAAGCGTGGCCTAAAGAAATGTTCTTTCACTCGGCAATTTAACACGTCAATTATCTTATTGTGTTGTCATCATTGAATGTTCATTTCCTAACACATTTGTATTATAAAAAATGAACTAAAACTCTGCACTTTTTGCATTACGTCAACAGTGTCGCTTAAGTAATCAAAGGATAAGCTTAGGCTCCGTTTGGACCCTGAAAATTTTGGTGGAAAGAAAAAAATTTGAGAAAGTACCTTTTTTTTTGTGTTTGGTTTTGAGAAAATCACAAAGAAAAAAAAAAATGGAGGAAAGTTAGGTGGAAAAATTGTTAGAAACAAGTGATAAAATTTTCCTCATAAAATTGTGAAGAAAGTTTAAGGAAAATTCCCCACCTTCTCCAACCTCACATTACTTAGATAACATCAACATGATTAAAGTAGTTCATCAACATTCAAATTTCTCATCTAAATTTTTATATTTTTTTCTCAATCCAAACAAGAGAAAAAAACTCATTTTCTCCCAACTTTTTTTTTCCTTCACATTTTTTTCCTCCAACTTTTCTTTCTATCAAATTTTCTAAGGGCCAAACGGAGCCTTAATGTAATGACAGCAATATTCTTTAACAAGAAATTTTCCTTGTGCATTTTTTGGCTGACTATCTCTTATTGCCTTGAAAACGTTTTCAAGCTAAGGCTCATGATTATGTGATATCAGTTGATGCATCAGGCCAGATGAAGTTGACTTAGACCAATTCCATACATATCAAATCTTTGAATCCTTCATCCACCACTTCAATAACAACGAGGGAAGAGATAAAAATTAAAAAAAAATCTAGATTTATTCGATCACTCTGGAAATTATAGAATTGTCTGAACGTAATATCTTAATGAAGAAAATTTAAAGAAAATAAAATGTTCATGAATTTATCTTTCATGTTTGAGGAATAGCCTCTCACAAAATCTTAATAAGATAGGTTATGTGCCTATGTATTTACTTTGTTAAGCCTTTTTTTTTTGGTGCAGAAGGAAAACCAAAGTTTCACTCTATTACAAGGTGATCTACAGATATATGCGTATAATTCAATCATATTTGACTAAACACCCATTCAATTTTGCTCCTATAATTTCTAGGACTCCGTCTTGCTAGGTGACATAATATAACCATGTTGATGTCCCTTCAATATTAATTAACAAATCTGTTATTGTTGACAATGAACAAAAGAAAAATCATACGAACCCTTGTACGTACTATAGTAGCATATCACACAAGGTATTATTGTATTTATTATTGACTTAAGCAAATTTAAGAAAGCGTGTCCATATTCCAATTTGCCCTTATTCTATCATGACTGAAAAATATTGCTGAATATCATGCATCATTTTTTATAAGTTGCACTCCCTTTCAAGTAGCTAGATTGAGAGTTTCTTAATTGAAATCTTCATATTGAATAGACATTTGGAAAGATTCAAGAGGTTATTTGAAATTTTCTAGAGTTGAACAAATCTTTTACCAGGCTGAAGCATTAGCCATATGTACGTATAAATACATCAACCAACACAGATTTATTCACAACCTGCAAAAAAGACCAAGAGTAGTTATAAAACACCAAAACTCCTAGGGAAAGAGCAGGCAAACAAAGAAAGTTCTCAAGTACAAAGTGAAATGGCCAGTCTTCAGCCTGCCCTTGCTTTTTCATGGGCACTGCTCCTCCTGCTTGTTAGTGTAATTATAGCTGAAGCTCAATATTACGAAGACAAGAACCCGTCATACTACTCATCTCCGTCTTACTACGACTCCTATAAGTCTCCGTCTCCATACTATTATAAGCCACCTCCATACTATTACAAGTCGCCATCTTCGGATTACTATAAGCCACCTTCTTACAAATATAAGTCCCCTCCATACTACTACGATTCCCCACCTTCGTACTACAACAAGCCTGACTACTATAAGTCCCCGCCTTCATACAACTACTATAAGCCTCCTTCATACTATTATAAGTCCCCACCTTCGGACTACTATAAGCCACCTTTGTACAACTACAAGTCCCCATCTTCGTACAACTACAAGTCCCCTTCATATTCTTATAAGTCTCCGCCTTCAGACTCCTACAAGTCCCCGCCATCATACAATTACAAATCCCCTCCATATTACTACTATTCTCCATCTCCATCTCCGCCTTCATACTCTTACAAGTCCCCTCCGTATAATTACTCCCCACCGTCATACTCCTACAAGTCCCCGCCTTCTAACTCCTACAAGTCTCCTCCTTACTCTAACAAGTCCCCGCCTTCAGACTCCTACAAGTCCCCGCCATCATACAATTACAAGTCCCCTCCATATTACTACTATTCTCCACCTACGCCTTCATACTCTTACAGGTCCCCTCCTTACTATTACTCCCCACCTTCAGACTCCTACAAGTATCCGCCTTCAGACTCCTACAAGTCTCCTCCTTACTCCAACAAGTCCCCTCCTTACAATTATAAGTCCCCACCTTCAGAATCCTATAAGTCTCCTCCTTACTATTCCCCGCCTTCAGACTCCTACAAATCCCCTCCATACTATTATCAATCCCCACCTTCATATTCCTACAAATCCCCACCTTCATACTCACCACCATACTATTACAAGTCCCCACCATCAGACTCCTACAAGTCCCCGCCATCTTACTACAGCTACCCGTCTCCCCCTTACTACTACCAATCTCCGCCTCCACCCCCTTACTACAAATAAGCGTTCCTTGTACTACAAGAATTATGTCTCGACCATATGTATACTTAATTAGTACATACAGTACGCAATTACAACTACACAAAATTGAGTCTCCATGAACTTCTTCGTGGCCTCCCTTGTTTAGCCTATACATGTACGCATACTACAAAATAAACTAGCGCATGTATATATTGTTTGAGTTTGCATTGTTTGTATTGTGTATTTGAGCAAATAATAATATGAATGCGAGTTTCTATGGATTAATTGTGGCTTTGGTCTTAAGCTTGTTTGCAGTATACACGTTGCATTTATAATTAACTCCATATTGGCATGGCATTTCAGAAGAATCCCCCCCCCCCCAAAAAAATAGTAATCATAGTTTTAGGTTATGCGAGGGAAGGCCAGTCGAAAGCTACTTTACATTTATGAAGGGGACAAATTGAGCAAATTAGTCAGGATGGCCGAGTGGTCTAAGGCGCCAGACTCAAGTTCTGGTCCTCTAACGAGGGCGTGGGTTCAAATCCCACTTCTGACATTTTTTTTTGGGCAACTCTGTTTCGTGCTAAAGTATGCCTTGTATGCTTTACATAAACAAATGCACAATCAGAAGCCGCTGTCATTATGGCATGCCTGTTTGGCTGTCTTTGTATGTCTATCATGTTAGCAATTCTTCGATACATTTTCTTTCCTGCAGGACTATTAAGTAACACATTTGTGCAAACACATGCATTGACAATTACCATACCCTGTACTGAGCAGAGAAATATGGTCTCAGTAAGTAAAGAAGCGGAGTAGCTCACACTTAACGCCCTTTGATTTTATCATTGTAGGATTAAAACGCACTTCAAATTCCAGCACACCTCTTAAATGTAGGTTAGTTTATTAAAGAGGTCCAATGCACACAATTAATTAAAGTGAGAATGGTAATAAACAATAAGCAACCCATTCTGAGTCTGATATCATACATGTTAAATTTTACATAAATTAAATATTAACAACATATAAGTTCAAGTAAAATTTTAACAAAAAATTAATTGACATTGCATGGAGTAATTCATAAACTTGCAATTGAATACACTCATTGTGTTTTTATGTTATCAATGTAGGATTATAATCCATTTGAAACCCTAACAACATAACAATGCACACTGCGCGCGAACAATGGGCAGCATAGAAAGAAAAATGCTGTATATGTTAGGAAAGGATTCCTAAAGTCTTTTAAGTGCTCGTTTTGTCCGCATTCCTAACCGACTTGCCGCTAGCACGTTTTAGGCAAATTAATTGCCTTGTTCACCAAGCCATGGATATTATAAGAGGCACCTTGTGTCTTGATTGAAAGACATCAAGAACAATCACAGCGGCAAATCAAAAAGGGTTCGTGAGAGTGTGTGATTGTGATGGTTTGTGAGTGGACGACGGAAGATTGGTGCAATGAGGGGTCGAATACTTTGTGACTGTTAGCATAGTAGCATTTGCAATGACATACAATAATTTGGGTGTTTAGGTGGTGGTACAATCAATTGGAGGTGCTATTCAATTGTATTCGAGTCTATAGGTAATTTCTGTATTGTTCCTAAATTGTTGTGAGTCTCGAATTAAGGCAAATAATTTCGAGACGGTTACTCGTTATGTTGTTTACTATTTATAGTTGAATTTTTCCGTCGGTTTGCCCCGTGGTTTTCCCTCTACGTTGGACGGTTTTCCATGTTGAATTTTGGTGTCCTATTTAATTATTTTATGCATTTAATTTCATATATCATTGGTTTGTACGTTTCATACAATAATTTGGCTGCAACTAATTGCTCCTTTGGGTAGTCTTGTACCCAATACTTTCAAACATTTTCTAATTCTTCCACCACCTTCGAACTTTTCAAGTCATTACAGATCTTTCCGATTCATTTCGCTTCCAATTGAAAAGAACATACTCTCAAAAGAAATTATGCTAAGAACATCAACACTATTGCTAGTGGGTGGTTTTACTAATTGAATATGAACTCTTGAGAGAATCCTATTAGAATAAATATATTCTTAGGCCTTCAACAATTAGTTTTGGTTGAGTTAGTTCTGAAATATAGTATCAGAGCTTTTGCGGGTTCAAATATCAGCAATCCCCATATTTATTGTGCAAAGTATGAAGGGACCGTTGTAGCATCCATACTTCAAGTCCAAAGGACATTTGCATGAAGACGCGTATTAAAGTATAGAATCAATTTTTGAACATTCAACCTTTAGTTTAAACTTTTGGTTGAGAACTTTGAACAAATCCCGTGAAAGATGCCCTCTACCAAACTATTAGACTATGTTTCTATCTATACCAAGTATCATCATCAAGTTTTATTATAAGAAGGAGAAATTCATAGCATCATACATAGCCCGAGGTCAAATGATTTGGTAAGTTATATGCTAAATTTCAATTTACAGCAAACACGCGCTGTAGTGGTCAAGTGATATACTTTATAATTTTGTATTTTTTTGGTATACTTAATTGAAATTTCAAAATGGGAAAAGGTCTTGCAGTTGTTTTTTTGGGCAAGAAAAATAGAATATTATCATAAATAAATAGTCGTAAGAGTTCCATAAGACACATCTGATCCGGCCCCAACAAGTACAGACTTCAATGTCAAAGTGCACTTTCATCCCAAAAAACTACTTTTACAGTGGTTTTAAATTTTTGTGAATTGTACCTTAAACAGTCTTATTAGAAGCATGAGAATTAACATAATGAAGATATGTGCCTTTTTTAATGAAAAATTAAAGTCAAGGTCCATCAACTTTTTGATATCAAAATTAAATAGACAAGATGACCTAAAAATATGTATTTAAAGCAGAAAAACTGCCTTGCATCACCGGTTGATTGTGGCTTACTTTCTCTCATAGTTGTAGAAGTTTTTAACAGGGTCATGATCACCATGATATCACAGCTTCGACTCAGTGGCGGATCTAGATTATTAAAATGAAGGTGTCCATCTATTAACATCATCCTAAAAAACATATAATATATAGTATGGTAGTCTATTTTACAGACGTTTCATCTCGTATTTAGAGAATGTCTATTACTTTTTCGGTCTATTTTAGAAGTGTCTACATATAACAATTGGGTTCCATTCAAAATAACCAATTATAATTTTTTTTGGACTAAGGTTGTCCATTGACACCCCTAAATTTAACATAGATCCACCCATGCTTCGACCAATTCATACATGCTATAGTATGAATCCTCCATTCACTCCCTCAAAGACCCCAATCATGTAATTCCTGGTACTGAAAGCCCAATTCCATGAAAACTTGGTCCCATTAGAATGAAAGAAATTTAGAGAACATTTAAAGTAAATCCACTTTGTCGTCTAGCTCTTGATGTATATAAGATGTATATAACCTCCTACTCCAATTTGACCAATTTTAGAGAGGTCATTGTTGTATTCTTCAAGTAAAAGCACTAATTATTACCTGCTATGGTAATTTCAAAACAACCAGACGATAGCTTAGTGAGACAATTATGCTTCGTCTACATGTTATAATTTAAAGTTGAGGAAAAACTTCTTAATAGAGATTCTTTTAGCTATCTAAGGGCCTATTCTTTTCGTAGGTAAATTGAGGTGGGTAAAAGGGTAAAGTGGGTTGAGGTGGGTTGAGATGAGCTGAAGTTGACTTTTTTTTTGAGGTGGGTTGAAGTAGGTTGAAATAGGTTGAAGTAGGTTGAAGTTGGTTGAAGTTGGTTGAAGTTGGTATTTTTTTTTTTGTGGTGGGTTGAAGTGTGTTAAAATAATGAGAATGTAGTTGTGAAGGGGTGGGTTGAAATTGGTTGAAGTGGGTTGAGGTAGGTTGAAGTGAGTTGAGGTTGATATTTTTTTCAGGTGAATTGAAATTAGTTGAAGTTGGTTGAAATATGTTGAGGTGAGTTAAGGTTGGTAAATCCAAAAGGACATACGAAAAGAACAGGGCCTAAATGTGGACACAAATCAAAGAACTCATATTAATAAAATGATATAGTTACTACTGCATCTTATGTGGGAATCTCTATAATTATTAACTCATATCAAAGATATAATGTCACATCTTGACCCGTAAAACTTTGCCAAACATACGTTTTTTTAAGGAAGATAAGTAAACGTACATTAGGTATCTCTTTTCTCAAGAGAACTTCTTAAATTATCATCAACAAGAATATAGAGAAATTTCCTACAAGCAGAATAAGGGGGAAAAAGTGAGTGAATGAACTGAACAACCATATTTGACGATTCAGTCTGTTGGCACATTGCCCTCCTGATAAATATAGAAAAATGAAATGGAGTCACAACTTGAATTATAGTCTTAACATCCTCGATAAGCATGGTTGTCTACCAAGGTGTGCTAATTCTTCCCTGAATTGTATGAGTGATGATTTGGTTATTACCTTTTAATTTGGATCCTGCAAAAACTTGCTTGTAGAGTAGCTTGGAGATTGTCTCTTATTGTCATTGCTTCTACTGCCAAAATTGATGCTTGCTCGATAAATCTTGTGCCTACCTTAATGAAGCTTCCTTACCGGTGGAGGATAACCAACCTTACCACTGCTCTTGCTAAATACTTAGGTCCTTCAAGATTGATCTCGTTGGATTCCCTGATGATGACTTGCACCCCACAAAGTGGATAGTCTTGAGGAAGAGGTGTGTTGGCTGGGCCTATTAGTTGAGGCCTGACGGTCATAAAACGGCTGTCCTAGACCCTAGTTGTTCCCTCCCATTACCTATAAAAGGAGGCTTGGGAGGGTCAGTCAAAATACACAGAACAACTATTACACTCTCCTCTCCTCCTCCCCACAGTTACCCAACCATCACCGCCGGGTATTCGGATTTAGTACGTGGACATCTCCTAAGCGACTCTAGTATCCGCTTGGTATTATTATTGGCGTGATTGGTATTCTTATTATTGTGGGTTATTACCGACAGTATATTTCCGCATCCAGGTTAGTCCTAATTCTTCCAACAATGGTATCAGATGCTAAACTGTTTGGAATAGTCCCTACTGAGAAATTAATAATTCTGTTGAACATCAGATGTTCACAAGCATGCTTATTTATACGAATTCCTTGCTTAATTTTCGTGATCATGCAATTTATTGATTCGTTAAAAGCATGTTATTTTACCGTTTAAATTTGCCTAATTTTCGTGACTATGCAAATTGTTAAAATCAGAAGCATGCTCGTATTTTTATCAATATTCAAACAAATTCGTTCAGATTCGTGGATGTTACATTCCTATACCCTGAACCCCATTCTTTTTTTCTGATGATATGTTCATCCTAACTTGTTCATGATTATGTGTTTGGGATATTAAAAAGATCATTTTTTTTTTAAGAATCCACGAATACGCCATGTCTGTCATCGTTCTTTATGCACATCTTATATCAATTCGTATCACTGTGTGTGAGTATGATATCATGCTTCAATCGAATGATAAACCATGAAAGGCATAATTTTTGGAAATAACCCACCCCACTCGTCTGAACCCTAATCACTGAGACCCAAAACCCTAACCCTAACACCCCTCTGCCTGAAAATTCAATCTTGCCTAAAAGAAAAAAAAAGGGTCAACAAGAGGGAGGGGGAGCAGGCTAGAAAACGGAAGTAAATCGAGCAATACCCATCAGGCAAACACCGTGGAGGGGTGGCACGTGATCGTCACGCGCCGCCGATGAAGGTCGTTTCACGATCTTCTTCCTCCCAGAGCCCCTTCCCATTGCCGATCTACGCAACCTTGAGAAAAAGAAGTCGAAAAACACTGATTCAGGAGGCGCGTGAGACCATGCGCCACCGCCTCAGTGGCGCGTTTGGCCCGTGGGCGTCTTCCTCAGGCTCAGATTAGGCCAATCTACACCGCAGTACCCTTGGTTCTCGCCAGTTTAGAGTAGATCGAGACTCAACGGGGTCAGTGGTGGCTTGTTGCATCATCTGGGTATTTTTGGGGACAATCGACAGCAACGGTGGTGGCTATCGAGGTCACGACGACTAGTGCCCCGAAAGGAGGTTTGTGCTCCTGGCCATGGCACAACTAGAGAGAAAAAGAGGCATGGCCATGGCAGCAAGGTCGAAGATGGTGAGAGTTTAGGCAGAGGAACACCAAGTAGAGAAAGAGAGAAAGACTTGGATTAGGATTAGGTTTTTGGGGGGGGGGGACGGTTGACTGCATTCACTCAGTTATAAAAGGGGGTCATTGGACCAGTTTCTTTTTGGGCTGATTTTTTGGTCATTTCCTTTTGGACCGGTTTCCCTTTTGGGCTTAAAATACATGTGGGTTGGTTTAAAAATAAAAATGGGGTCATTTCTTCATGAGCCGTTTTTGGTTTTGGGCCAAAAAGAAAATATTTGTATGGCCCAAAATGTTTGGACCATTTTATTTGGGACGTTTTTTATTCAATTTGAAATATAGATTATCTGCTCCCATATTCATATAAATTTGTTTTATATGTTAGAAATGGCCATTATTTTTGTTATAAGTTGTATTTTTGGTCCCTTGTTCTCATATTATCATTGACTATGGTATGATAATTTGAGATTGATTATATAACTTTGTGTTATATACATTAAAACAAAAATGAAGTTGTGTTAAATGAATTAGTTTCATAAACATTAGGGCTGGCAAAAATTTGTCCGACCCGATTACCCGAATTTGTCCGACCCGGAAAAAACCGGGTACGGCCACCAAATTTATGTCCGAATTTAAAATTCGGACAATCGGTCATGTCC
>JACYFF010031959.1:15424746-15443020 GCA_017589665.1 Selenicereus undatus
AAAAAATAAAAAAATAAAAAAATAAAAAAAATAAAAAATAAAAAATGAAAAAAAATGAAAAAAAAATAATAAAATAAAAGAAATTTAAAATAAAAAAGTAAAAAGAAAAAAAAGAAAAATAAAAAATGAAAAATAAAAACTAAAAATTAAAAATTAAGAATCAAAAAAATGTAAAATAAAAAATAACAAACAAAAATTTCACAAAATTTGGATAACTTCATAAATTATCACACATTAATGACGTTCTCATTATTTTCATCCATTTCAACCCACCACATAAAAAATATTCCGAATTCAACCAACATTAACTCAGTTCAGCCTACTTCAACCTATTTCAACTCACTTCCAAAAAAAAAATACCAACTTCAACCTACCTTAACCCACCTCAACCAATTTCAACCTACTTCACCCTTTTACCTACCTAATTTACCCACGAAAACAACAGGCCCTAAATCTCACATGATACTTTATAAATTATTAAAATTATGAAGGGGTGAGTTGAAGTGGGTTGAAGTTGGTTGAAGTGGGTTGAGATAGGTTGAAGTTGGTTGAAGTTGGTATTTTTTTTTCAAGTGGGTTGAAGTAGGTTGAAATGGGTTGAAGTAAGTTGAAGTGGGTAAAAATGAATTGACCCACGAAAAGAACAGGCCCTTAGTTGGGTTCGTCACTCTTGATGCCATGCGAATCATCAGTCTAGATTTTCACCCAAAAATCTAACCTGAGCCACTAGATCAACATACTGAATGTTAGTCTTGACACTCAAGATTCAGCTTTTAAGGCTTCAATATGAAAACTTATTTCATACTCGACTCCCTTGAGTCTCATCTTAGTATTACTAAGGCGACTATATTCATTCCACTCACACACTTCCAATGTGAGTAATCAATATTGCACACTTAGTGCTAATATGATTCAGTCTCATCCTACCCGCTACTCAAGCGTCAGGGTGATTGCCTGTGTGACTAGGCCAATCAGAAGCCTGTGACATTTCAGTACGCCTAACGTACAACAATGAGCATCTTGCCCATAAAAGAAACGTGTCCATCACGTAACAGAACATGTCTAGATACTAAACCTTATGAAATCCAAGACTCAACCAATGAGTTTTGGACACATCACTAGGAATGGGTTTAGTTAAGGGAACATAATGACCTTGTTAGTCTATATATATATACCCAATGGCAATGCTTTTTGTCTCTATGGCACAAGATACACAATCTACCTCTATAGCCGATATTGTTGTGTAGCTGTGTTTCTTTGCTGCACCATGACATGGCTCTCCCACTCAGGGTGAAGACATGTCCTGAGGTTAACTTAGACTCATCCGAGTTACCACCCCAATCAAAATTTGAGCATCCTCTCAACTTGAGGCCTGCTCCTTGATAGCAAAATGCTGAGTTATCAATACCACGAAGGTAGCATTTGATTCTCCTGATGACTTGTCAATCAGGAAGTCTTGGGTTACTTTGATAACAACTTATCAAATTATCCGCAAAGCAATATCAGGTCATGTACATAACATGGCTTTCATTAAGCTTACTATGATACTAGGGTTAAGGACATTGTTCATTATCTCTATTTTGTCATCTATTTTAGAGTATTGAGCAAGGCTCAAGGTTGAACCCTTCTCAACTGGAGTATCTATGGGTTAGGAATTATAAACCCAAAATCGTTCCAAGGCATTTTGATGTATGCTTCTTGGGACGACTTTGGATTATTTCCACTCCCAGGACATACCTGGTTTCACCCAAGTCCTTCGTTTCAAAGACATGGAATGGCTACCTTTTAGTAGCTTTAATTATCTCCAAGTTGTTCCTAGTCAACGGTATGACATCAACGTGAGGAACGCAATTCCCCTGTTGATCTTTTGACATACACAATGGCCTTCTGAAACTATAGATAAGCCAAGATGGCTTTATGGAATCTAGAGTACCAAAAACCGGAAGATTGCTTAAGATCACATATAGACCTTTTAGAATGACACACATTGTCCTCTCGTCCCTTTGATACAAAATCAATGGGTTAGTCCATATAGATCTCCTTCTCAAGATCACCATTGAGAAAAACGATCTTTACTCCATTTTGAGTAACTCAAAGTCCGAATGGGAAACCAGGGTTAGGAGTTACCAGTCCTGAACTTATTAATTGAACTGTCCATTAGATATTTTTATCTTGAAGACTTACATTGGAGTGGAGTTTCAACGAGTTCTCAAACCTTGTCAGTGAGTCCATCTCATCCCTTATGACATCCAGTCACTTTTTGTGATTTAGTGAGCCAATCGCCTCTTGATTAGAGGTCGATCCTTAATCTCCCGATAGAGTGCATAAGAATATTTCTTTTTCAATTTTGAAAAAACGTCGAGGAATTGTTCCACGCTTAGTCCTTGGGATCCTGGGACCTTCATTATTTGTCTGCCTCGGTGAGAAATCCCTCCCCCTCTCTCTAAGAGGTATGGGACCAGGAGTTTCTCCCCATTTCTCTAAGAGGTATAGAACCCTGATTATGGAGAGAAGATTACTCCCACTATCCATTGGAGATGGGATCCTGGACATGGGGACTAACTGCATGTTCAGGAATAACTCTCCTTAATAGGAGAAGATTACTCCCACTATCCATTGGAGATGGGATCTTGAACATGGGGACTAACTGCATGTTCAGGAATAACTCTCCTCAACATTTGGAGATTGAGGACGAATCTCATTCTCCTTGACAGACAAACCTTCACCATTCTTACCAAGTAAGGAATGTGTACAATCCTCGGTGACTTAGTGAGAATTCAAATCCCCCCCTAACCGAGAGGTGGTTGAAGGTATTGTTGTAATGCATACAAATTGAGGTCCTTTTAAATGTCACCAAATGCTAGGGAATTCATCCTTAAGAAAATCAACATTACGGGATTTTGTTTCACGAACAAAATATTCATGATCTCAATTGGTTCGAAAAGTTTTAATATTTCGTCTCAATTGAGTCCTACTACCGCTATAAAGTATATGATCACATCAAGTACTTAATAACGATGAGATAGTAGGTACATATACCTATATCATGAATACATGTGGCTCCATGACATGCTTTCATATTCATGGACCTGCAGATGTCTAAAGTGAACGAACGCTAAGGGATTCGATGCCCTTGAAATCTTACAAAAAGGATTTCCTATTCCTTTAGTAGCTAGACATAACTCACATTTTGTACCTTAAGCCTAGTGAGTTGGTCTTAAAAAGGTCATCTTTAGCTAGTCTATTAACCCTATCTTGACCCTCATGGTCAAGTCGAGCATGCCTAAAATAGAGTCGAAAATGAGACAAGGATGGAAGATGTTCTTTTTCGTCCATTGAAAACACCTTTCAATGTGACATGGCCAAACAAATCACCATGCCATATTATGTCTAAGACATCTAGACGAAAATTAAAGAAAACTAAACTTAAGGATAGAAGACACAAGGAAACATCGCACTCCAGGTGCATAGAGAGCATCGGGAAGAGACAACGTAGTCCCTTCAAGGAGTCTAGAATGATTTGTCCTTAATTCAAGAACATCTTTTTCATCGTCGTTACCTAAAACGACAATTTGTGAATCCACCGTGTAGTGGTGAAAGTTCACAAAAATCAACTTGTTCCCGAACTGTGTGCTTGATTCCTCCCGTATCTGCAATCCACTAAGGATCACAGTTCGCAACAAATGCTTGGGAGCGCACACATTATCCAGGAGGGGCTGTGGAAGGAGGTACCATAATCGACTTAGGACAATCCTAAGCATAAGATGCCTAATTTCCACAATCATAGCACTCACACATGTTATATGCTTCTCTTTATTTCCTTAGCCTTTTTCCCTTTCGCAATAACATTCTCAGGTCCAGAACCTTATGAGGGAATAGATCCGGACAAACCTGATGCTAAGCTAATCCCACTCGTACTCAACAGTAGGGTGACGTTTAATTCCCCCACTAGATCGACATTGATGCAATAGGACAAAGTGTAACATCTTGATCGATCTATTCTCGAACCACTTTTGGTATGCTTTTAAGTTTTCTAGATATTATTCATTTGCAGTACCATCTTTGCCATCCTATGAGACCTAAAACCTAGTGAGTGTCCTAACGTTTCACGTTCATTAAGAAGAAACTGAATCTTCTGACATTATGTATCATAGTTAGCGCTATCAAGTTCTTTATTGATAAGCAAATTATCAATCTTATTTTAATTGCCATATCTAAAGGTATATATTCTGTAAAGTGGACATTAGTCATATCTTCAAATAAATAAATTATCAAAAACTCCATTATCCATGTCGTATGATCGAAAATTTCGCTAAGCTCATAATCATCTCATACAAGTATGAATTAGAAGTTTTTATAACTTATTTATCACAATTTTCCATGAAACAAAATTTATGGAGAACATTACGGTTAAACATATTAATATACCAGAAATATCACAAAGATATCCAATTTTATGTAACCAAATTTATATGAAGTTATCTTATTATATATAACTTCTAATATGTCATTTAGAACTCTATCAATGACATTTCAAACATGAAATTTAGATTATTATATAAAACACATTTATGTAATAAAATGAATCTATAATGCGAAACATATTCGAAATATAACATGTTATAAAAGAAGTTCATAAAAGGCCCAAATAGCATTATATAAAACACATTTATATAATTATATATAAAATGAAACTTATCCAAATGTTATTTGCAAATTATAAAACACATTTATAAGGTTACGAATTTGAATTTCATGAAACCAATTCATAAAATACCGCTAAATTGCATAATTAGCAGGTAATATGAAACGAATCCACATTTATTAATTTGGGCAAGGATAAAAAAAATGCTAAAACAATTAGCAAATTTACTACAATTCATGTAGTTCGTATATATAATACGCATTTATATAATACTACTAAGTGGTGATTGGTATGAAACATATTCATGTAATCGAATGTAACATATTTTTGTAACATGAAGTATATTCAAATAGTAATCGCAATTAACTATATATAGAACCGATGTATATAACAGTAAAGTTTGGATGAAACGAATTCATAGTAAGACTCGCAAAATTATATAAAACGTATTCATATAATATTGCAAATTTAAAATTTATGAAACAAATCCATAAGAAGATCAAATATCTTATATATCCAAATAATAATCACAATTAATTATATATAGAACAGATCCATATAATATTAGAACTTGGATGAAACGAGTTCATAATGAGGCTCGCAAATTATATAAAACGTATTCATATAATGTTGCAAACTTAAATTTCATGAAACAAATTCATAAAATAATTAAATACCCTATATATCCAAATAATAACATGAAACTTAGCTTGTTCATGTAAAACTCAATGAATCATTTTTGTTAACTACAACAATGACAGAACAATTAACTGATTTATAATTGCTCATCTTTTGCATAAAATTATTAAATCATGAAACGTATTAATGTGACGAGATATTATATAAAACATATTTATATAATATAACTTATGAAACATATTCATTTATCGACCAATGGGATCCTCATATCACATAGATATTTATCGAGTTCGAGTAAAACAAATTTACGTCTTACGTACTAATCATATATATGAAACGAATTCATATAACTTCAACCCAATTGATTGATAACAAGTTACTTAGCATGAAAATTTCAAATCGACACATATATAAAACGAATTTATATATGACATTAAACATATTAATGTTTTGTAACGAATTCACACATTCAGGATTAAAACTAATTCGAAACTTTAATTCAACGAATGAATTAGATGCATGAAACTTTATCAACTTGAGCGTTTAATTAAAATCATGCTATGACTAATGATAATAATTAAACAGTAATGACCGGAAAAAAAATTTTGGGCCCAAAAGCTAGGAAAGTGCTAGTATTTATGAAACAGATTTTAGGTTCCAAAAATACAATTGGTCCAAAAACGATGAGGGTCGGTCAAAGCAACAGGGGGGTTTTGATTGAATCGAAATCTTTATCTCCTCTCCCAAACCCTAAGCTGAGTCACTCTCTCTATCTCTTCTTCTCGGTGTCCCTCTGCCCTCGAACTCTCTCCACCACCCTCGACCCCTCTGTCCGTTGGACTTCCACGACGCCATGGCCAAGGGCACAAAGCTCCTTTCAAGCCTCTAGCCGTCGTGACCATGGTAGTCCCCACGGCCCTTTTTCGGTTTGTTTCAACGGCGCCCAAATGATGTGAAGAAAACACCACCGCTGACCCAAAAATTGACCACGAGCCTCGATCTACGCTAGTCCGACGAGAGTCATCATCGCCCCCTTGCAGATCGGCCGAAAACCATTGTGGGGAAGGTTCCCACATGCTAGACGCGCCACTGAGGCGGCGACGCGTGGGCTCCACGCGGTTCCTAAAACGGTGTCTTTGGCTTTCATTTTCTTAAGGTTGCGTAGATCGGCGATGAGAAGGGGCTATGAGAGGAAGAAGATCGTGAAACGACTTTCGTTGGCGGCGTGTGACTGTCACGCGCCACCCCTCCACGGTGTTTTCTGATGGGTATGGCTCGAGTTCCTCCATGTTTTTCGTTGATTTGTTTTTCGTTTTAGGCGAGGTCGAGTTTCAGGCAGAGGGAATTTAGGGTTATGGGTCTTGGCTTGACCATTGCATATTTAACTAGATATATCAAGAATTGTGTCTTCAAGATTTTGCCTAAATATTCAATCTTTAGACCGGTGTTACAGATGCATAATTAAAGACAACTTCTTGACTATAAATAAACATGCTTTTTGGGTTGTCATGGACTAATCATGAAAAATTAGTAGGTTGCAGGCAAGCCATAGATCCAGTTTTTGCACAACCGTACTTAATTATAGGATTAAGCCTTTCAGAACGCATAAAAGCATGTCCAGATTGATTCAGTTGCACACAAAAAAAACTGGCATATGTATTCTTGAATCTGATTCATTATGATCACACTCAGTAATAATAATAAAAAAAACACGCTTTCTAATTGCATAATGTGATGATTAACCAACTAATTATGTAACTTGCATAATAATCTGTGTAGAATTAACACATAATTCCATAATTTGCATGAATTTACAAACGGCTAGGAAAAACATGGTGTAATGTGTGTTCTGGACGCATACACAGAAACATGCTATGAATTTGCATAATTACGTAAATTAGGCAATTAATTATATAAAGGAGCATGCTTTAACAAATCAGATTATTAATCTATTAATCGGGACTAATCCGAACAATTCTGGCTCTGATACCACTGTAGGAAGAATTAGGACGAACCTGAATGCAGAAATATACTGTCGGTAATAGTCCACGCGTACAAAGAATACCAATAACACCAATAATAATATATACCAAGCGGCTACTAGAGTCGCTTTAGGGTTTCATGTTCTAAACCTGAGAACTCGATAGATGGTAGTTTGGCCATGAGAGAGAAGTAGGAGAATATGGGAGATATTATATTCGCGTTATTGTCTCTCCCGAGGCTAACCCCCTTAAACCTCTTTATATAGGTTAGGGGGCAGTAAAGGTTGTCGCCCTAGGCGACTTAAGTGGCCGTCGGGCCCAATCTCATCAGGCCTGTCCAACAAATTCGTACGAGGAGGGCGAGTATTCAAAATCCTACTACCACAGGCCACAATATCCTTACTATCCCAAGAACCCTTACTATCGCAAGAACCCACCTTACTACAACAAACCCTCATATTACAATCCTAAGCCTACTTACAACTATGACAAACCCTACTATCCATGAATTTTAACAATATATATCCTCCTTGTGGTCCCAATAAGCCAAGCTGAAATTGGTTTGTTTCCTCCATATATATATGGGGGCAGTGAGTGGCTGTTCATTTGAAATATATTGAATGTATCCGCCAAAATCTGCTTCTTTCATTTCTCTTTCAACTGTAAGATTCTTGATTTGTTTTGTGTTTGTATGATGTATTTTATATAATTAGCAAAATAATAAATGGAGGATTATATTTATATATCAGACTTGTAGCCTTTTCTTTTTCTTTTTTGGATTTGGCGCAAATCAGTCACAAAAGAAAGTACAATAATACTTACAATCTCAACTGTCAACGCTCAAAAACTTCATCAGCTAGCTAACTAACTTCCATTTTTTTCAATCATTTGGAGTCAACATGCTAAATGCTCTTGAAAATTAAATAAAATCAGTGATAATCCCAATAAATATAATTAACAAATGTCATGTACAAAAAAGGTTAATAAGCACCGTTAAATGACAAGGGGTAGGATTTATTGTATGATGTGTCATCTTATACTATAACAAAATGAAAATCAATCTCTTGCACTTACACCTGTTAATTCAAACGGATGGGTAAAATGCAGATCATATGTATTCAAATTCAGCAAAAGTACAAGTTGAATTTACTTTTTTTTTTTGACCACCAAAGGGAGAAATTTATTCAACCTGAGCAGGATGAAGGTTCCGCAACACCAAATCCGAAACACATTCTGGGAGGTCATCCAACCAAATCCGCATATCTGGATCATGGGGTTGGATATGGGCTAGATAATGAGCCACTCTGTTCCCCCCCCCCCCCCCCCTTTAACGAAAGAAAACGCACAAAAATCAAAACAAGAAGCTAGTCTAACAATATCAAAGATGATAACACCAATATCAGCATCACCCTGTGCCTTCATCTGTAGTTTTGTGATGAGGGCGAGACAATCACCCTCCAACACAATACTTCTCATGTTTCGCTTTCTTGCTTCACTGAGTGCAAATCTGACCGCTCTTGCCTCTTCTAGTTCAGCCCCAAGAAAGCCGTCTTCTTGAACCACGCCTGCAAATAGAACATTCCCTCTCCCATCCCGAGCCACAGCATCCCACCTATGCCCCCACTCACCCAGCTTAGCCCCACGAAGTTAACCTTCACGTAACCCATGGCAAGGGGTGACCATTGACAAGCATGACGCATGGGATCACCCAGGAGCTTATCATGGCACTCCTTATAGCCATGCACAAACTTTATAGCTTGCTCACCTAACCCCACCAAGTCTGTACTCAGAGATCCAAATATGTATTTGTTGCGGGAGTTCCATACAACCCGTGCTATAGCTATGAACTCTTCCCACTCGTCCACCTTCATAACCGCCTTCATGAGAAAGAATAGGTCCCAAACAGAAGCAAAAGACTGATTTTGGAGAATGGAAGCAAACTTACTTGAACTCCAAATTCCAGCAGCAAGGGGACACTCCATTATAGCATGTATATCAGATTCTTCGAAGCCCCCACAAATATTGCACCTCATCGAAAGACTTGGAATTCTATGAGCTAACCGTGATGACGTAGGTAATGCTCCTATACAACAACGCCAAACAAAGAGTTTAATCCGAGGGGGAACATGTAACCCCCATATAGCTTTCCACTTTGCTTTCATCCCCCTATCGTTGCACTCCGCTCTGTCCGCCACCCTCTTCTTCATGATGACATGGTACATGGCCTTCACCGAGAGATCTCCATTAGAGGAATAATGCCAGATGAGTTTATCAGGACGCCAATTGTTGCTCAGTGGAATATTAAGGATGGCCTCCACATCAACCGGTAAGAAAATTAATGTATAGCTTTAACCATGTCTTCCCTCCATACACCTAATTTCCCATCAATGAGGTCTCCCGCCCTTAGAAGAGAGAAACTTGGGTTTAAAGGCGTTATAACCCGGAAAATGCTAGGGCAAGGGATCCATCATGATTCCTAAATATTGAGCGAGAACCCATTACCAACCCGCCATCACGCCGCATCTGCCACAATCTCCTTAACAGCCACTAGGCTCCTCCATGTGAATCTTAGCTTGCACGATGGCCCAACATTGCCTCCCAAATAGAAGAGCTTGGAAAGTATTTTGCCTTAAGGAGACAATAAACTAAAGATTCCTTCCCCTGAGCAAGACGCCAGAACTGCCGAGCTAACAATGCTTGGTTGAATGCTTCCAAATCCTTCAAGCGAAGCCCACCGTCTTCTTTCTTCTTACATAGCTGCGCCCTATTCACCCAGTGAATTTTACGTGACTCCAAAGTTCAATGGTCCTACCAAAACCTCCCAATTAATGCTTGGATGTCATCACGCAAATCTTTAGGGAACTTCAAAATACTCATAGAGTATGTGGGGATTGCTTGAGCAACCGCTTTAATTAGCACTTCCCTATCCGTCCAAGAAAGGTACCTTTCCATCCAAGTATTCAACCTCTTCGAGACCGTATCACGAATCTGCAGAAAAGGGTTTCTACGGGACCGCCCCACCCACCTTAGTGGGTAAACTCAAATATTTGTCATGGGCTAAAACTTCCCGGATGTCCATGTAATCAGAATAATATCTCTGATATCTGGTGGGGCACCTTTGTAGAAGACCACATTTGTCTTTTCATAATTAATGTTTTGACCCGAAGCTTTTTCATGCACTTGCAGTATCTGCCTAGGAACATCGACCTGAGACTATTGTGCATTACAAATAATTATAGTCATCTGCAAATAGTAAATGTGAGCCAATGGGAGCTCCGTGCTCAAATCCTATGACCACCCCGCCCCCCCCCCCCCCCCAAACTGCATCTGAAATCAGATAGGACAGGCCTTCAGCACAAAAAAGAAAGAGGTATGGAGATAACGGATCACCTTGACGAAGCCCCAGGATGATTTAACAAAACCTCTAGGTTGCCAGTTGATAATGAAGGAGAGAAAGTAACCGTTTCTACTCTTAGGAAAAAAGTTTTAATATTTATAAACCCCAAGTACAAGGTGCATAGTTGAGTACTCGGAGTCTCTTCCGCAGGGAGTTGTGTTTTTAATTACCGAAGTCCACTCAAGCGTCTCAAGCTAGGCAAATCAAAATGAAGAGAAATAGAACTGAACTACTAAAACAAAGAAGATTTCAATTGTAATTAAACTTAGAGTAGACTAACTAATCGAGTTAAACCCTGATCTTCTCAAGTTAAGCTAATATTTAAGGATGATCAGTTGTATCAATAAAGTCTACCCAAGCCCTCTGTCAAGGGTCAATAGGCTAGTCTAATTGTTCTTCATGGGGTTAGTTCAATTAGGCTACAAGATTAACAACCCTCGACCTAGCTAGCGACCGAGACTATTTTCATATTCGAATCTCAGCTATTCTCTCTACTCGCACTAGACAATTAACCTCATATTTCAGCATAGGTTAATCGCCCTAAAATACGGATGAAAGCTTTTTCAAGCATTTTATCGAACACGTAGTGGGCGTGAGAGAAAACCCTAAATTCTAGCATAAACAAGATGGGTAAAAGCCTAACACAATCAATTGACCATCAAGAGGCTAATTACAATCAAAACTCACAAACTTAATCGAAACTAAGCATCTATAAGCAAATCAAAGCAAGAGTTAACAAACTAGAAAACAAAACAAGACACATGAAATTAAAGAGGAAGAAAGTAGAGAAACTTAGCCATCAAATGCAAAATCCAAATCTTGTATAATGTATACAGTAATCTACTATAAATTATTCACCACCTAATATATGGGGTTTTGTGGTTAAACCTAAACTAAGAACTCTCAAAAAGTCACCAAAGGAAAGTGAGGAGGTCCCCAAAAAAAATGCCCGAAGGGGCCTTAAATAGACAAAATCGGGCAAGTGAGCGGCAGTAGGGTGGCACGGCCACCCCGTGTTGAGGTGGCACGGCCACACCATGCCACCCCGTCGTCCCTTGTTGCCTTTTTTTGCTTTCTTTGTTCGTCTTCGCCCCTTTTTGCGATGTTTGCTCAATTGAAGTTATTACCTACAAAAACAAATAAAATAAGTAAAAATTCTAAAGATTCTATTATTATGCGAGCTAAAATTAGGTAAAAGAGGCACATAAAATACGACAGATTGTCGCCTCATAAATACCCCCATACCTATCTTTTGCTCGTCCTCGAGCAAAACAAATGAAAAACTATCCTAAGAACCTAACTCACTTTCGTAGGAATCACGGTTGCATTTAGTATACGTAACAAGCCCTTTAAACCCCTTAGTTCCCCTAAGTGGACGAGTAAGGTCTCGTAAGGGTTTGCAGAAGATATACCCACAAAATCTTTAAAAAGGAAAATAAGTGGAAAAGGAGAAAGGAAAACAAAGAAAATAAAATAGATATATAAAAACAAGGCACAAATATCTATACAAGGGAAAAAATTGTACACATTCTAACCGACCAAATCACTAATGCAACAAAGATATTAGTCTGTATATAAACAAAGTATACATATCAAGACTCTCTATCCACATACATGACATCAAAACACCAACTTTTCACCCAATTGTACATCAAAACTTGGAATCTATCCTAGTGCTTGATATCTAAGTGTGTCATCATCCTAGGACTTAAGCCTACCAAAATCAAACTCGTTCCCACCTGACTAACATATGTTACATTATTAACTTATTAACAAGGAAAGCAAGCTTTCCCAGTAGCAGTATTGTCTCAAAGGGTAACACCCAGTAGCACATGCCTCAAATGGTGGCGTCCAGTGGTGTGTACGTCAAAGGAATACTTGTCATTCCAAATTTTACTTTTTTCTTTTTCTCTTTTCTCTCTCATTTTTTTTTTGAATGTGAAGCGCAAAAAAGGAAATAAAAGTGGTTGTGTACAAAGGCAAGTGGGAGAGCCAATCATGTAAGACTAAAACCATAAGATAATGATGAAGTGTATACAAAGACTGGATTACACAGCTATAACAAACTGTTGGGATTAGAATTGGAACCAAGAATGACACACTTAGGACAAAGATCTATCATGAACAACTTACTCATGTACAAGCTAATAGTTAAGGTACAAGGGATCAAAGTCAGTCAAAATAGTACAAGATTCCCCAAAAAAAAGTTAGAAACAAAGTTTTTTTTATTTTTTATATATTTTTGAAAATATTTCCTCTCTTTTCCTTTTTCAAAATATTGAAGTGTAGCTTCTCCCCCCCCATAGATCTCACAATGTCCTCATTGGGAGTCGAGAATCTAACACATAAACAAAATACATATGTACAAAAAAAAAAAATACACAAAAACCACAACTATGTACAAAGGCATACAAAAGGTGATCGTAGCCACCAACTGGCTCAACAAATTCCCAGGTATCACCTCAAAATGATCACGATAAAAATACAACCTAATGTCCACAACTACGCAACCTACTATCCATTATCCACAACTACACAAAAGAAAATAAAGAAAATAGAAAGAAAAGAGAAGAGTTAGAGTGATTATACAAGGTTGTGTACCAATTGTACCAAAACTAAGCCTCACTAAAATGGTGCGATGCGAGGCTCGAGGAGCATCAGCCACTCCTCATCTCTAAAGATCCAAGCTACCAAATCGGATGTCGTCAAAGCTCATAGGAGCTTATTGAACACCTAAGCATGTAACTCAGATGGATATAAGTAAGAGCACAAAAACATGAATCCGAAAATGATAGTGAGTGCTCTCCTAAACTTATCAAATGCCTTGGAAAAATCGGTAGAATAGTCAAAGGCAATAATCAACATGATTTTTCCAAGCAAATGCTCTAGGTATAGATTGTAAGGATCAAGGGAGGGGTTAAACCCTCTAAAGGTACCTAGAGTCTTAAAACAGTCAACCTTATTCCCTTCAAGCACAACATGAGAATCAACAAATGGCCAATCGTAACACTCAGGAGAATGGGAGGGTAGTGAACATGAGGGAGAAGGATGAAAAATGTCTAGGGGATCGAGGGACACATGGTCATCATGATCAGGACTAGGTAAAACTGTAAATACAACATCCACACTAGGCCTCCCAACAAGGGTCTCATTAGGATCATGCTCCTCAATAACTATATTGTCTGACTCACAATAGGAATCATTCTCGTCAACACTGACATCAATACTAAATATCTTACCCACCCCAAACCCCGTCGACTAAGTTAAAGGGTGAGGTGTATTAGAGAAGGTCATGATAGATGCAGTGTTATTCCTAAGGTTGTTAGGTGAGGATGGAGCAACAGGGGGCAAAGTAGTCGAGGGAGTTTCAAATACTTCCTCTAGTCCAGACTTTAGATTAGGAAAAGACTCACCATCATCACACAAGTTGACATTAGGTTCAGGGGAATGAAATGTAGGGTCAGTCTCATGTGATAGGTCATGCTCCCGCAAAAAGTTAGTAAGCTTAAATTGTTGCTTATTCATTGTCTCAATCATGCTGAAAAGTCTAGTAAAACCATCACAGAGTATCTCCTATTAGCCCACGTAAATTCATACCCACTAAATCCTAAGTCAAACAATTCACACACAGAGATGGTCTCATTGAAATGATCAAGTACATGTTGACTTTTAGGAGGCCCTCCCTTCTTTTCGCAATGGAAAAATACCTCATTAAAATCCCCCCAATAACCCACGACAACTCAGATTGCGGTTTCAGGTCCTGAATCAACTCACAAGTCTTCAACTTCAACTACGTTTCGAACCACCTATACAACCCAGTAAACCGCCATTGTGTCTCCTCTCCGTGCCAAGCCACGATCACGTCGACATGGTGAAAAGACATAGACAACAAGTCCACTATCACCTCTTTTGACCATAGGAGAGCTAACCCCCCTACTGCCCCCTAGCATCCACCGACAATCCTTCAAATTCGTTCCCCGGCGTACTCAACTTATTTACCGTCACACTCCTCATAGCTTGCCCACTCAGTTTGGTCTCTGATAAAAAAAACCAAATTTGGCTTTAATCTCTACAACAAGCTGCGAAGATCATTCACTGCCTAGGGTTCGCCAAGCCCTCGACAGTTGAGGCGTAGAATATTTATTAAGCCTCGCAGGACCGCTCCACGACAGTTTCCGTGCCTTCAGTGTCGGATTTTTTGGCCTCGGCGATCTGACGTGTTTTCCCCTCACCCACTTTCCCTTCCTTCATATCTGCCATTTTCCGCTTTACTGCCTCCGTGCCTCCTACATCTACTGCCATATCCTCTGATCCCCCCACTATCTCCAGTCTCTGAAATGTGTGAGGCCCGAGATGGGTCATCCAACCTTTGTTTCGGTTTAACCCTATTACCACTCCCTCCTCCGCGTAGCTCCAGCAACTTCTTCTTTTCCTCAGACCAATCCTCCTCCATCCCTCTTCTCTACTATTTTATAGGAGAGCCCCTTAGTTTAGGGCCATATGGAAGTTCTGACTCAGTAATTCCTTCCTCATAGTGACCACAACCCCTAAATACGTGCCCAATAGTCCACAAGCATAATAATAATCAGGGAGTTTCACATATCTAAGCTCTATCCATTTTGGTTTCCCCTTAATATTAATGCGTAGCCCTCTCTGCAATGGCTTCGTTATGTCCACATCAACCCGTAGCTTCAGGTATTTCGACAGTGTTAATATGTCTTAATCGTCTGCCTCCACATAATTCCCCAATTTGGAGCCCAGAAACTCCGCAAAAGCAAAGGTTTTCCGTATCATGGGAAGGTCGCAAACTTTAACCCAAAACCGCACAACACTAAAGTCCACCTCTGAAGGTTGTTCGTTGCCCTTAAGTTGCTTCAGGATAAGCAAACTTCCATTGAACGCTAGGGTCCTTTGTTAGGACTGTCTCTTTCTCAGCATGCGAGAAAAATTGAAACGCAAACATGTTGGACGGGCCTAATTAGATTAGGCCCGACGGCCACTTAAGTCGCCTAGGGCGACAACCCTAACCACCCCCTAACCTATATAAAGGGGTTTTAGGGGGTTAGCCTCGTGGGTGATGAATAGAACACTCCTCTCTCTCTCCTCACGGTTACCCTACCATCCTTGTCGGTATTCGGGTTTAGGACGTGGACGTTATAAGGCGACTCTAGTAGCCGCTGGGATTCCTATTATTACTGAAGAACTGGTATTCTTATTATTGTAGACTATCACCAACAGTATACTTCCGCATTCAGGTTAGTCCTGTATTTATTTCCCACAGTGGTATCAGAGCCAAAACTGTTCGGATTAGTCCCGATTGATTGGTTAATAATCTGCTAAACCTAAATTGTTCAAAGCATGCTCGTTTACACGTTTAATTGCTTAATTTTTGTAATTATGCAACTCTAACATTCCATTCAGCATGTTTTTACAATTGAAATGCCCAAAACTAAGTTAAAAAAAAATTGCACCTTTGGTTGAATATTTCTGTTTTGTCAACCTGTATCTTTATTGATAAAACAGACCCACTATATGTGCATTAAACTATGCCCAGATTAGATACGCACGATACTAATTCTGCCAAGCATGCTTCAATAACCAAAGATTGATTTTTTTTTCCTGATAGTTCGGTTTTGCAATTATATACAAAGCATGTATTCAATATAAATCCGACTGGCAGATCCGATTAAATTGTTCTACTATCACGTTCAAGCTGTGTGCTATTAATAAATCGGTGGCATAAATTAATTTGCCCTAATTCCCAAAATAAAAATAAAAATAAAAATAGTGAACTAGAGGGAGAACACGAAACTCTAACCCTAACCCTAACAGTCTCCCTGTCCCTCTTGACTTTGAAACCCTAACCCGACAAAACGATGGTGGCAGTAAAGACCTTAGTGGTTTGCCACCAAACAGTCCCCACCACTCACGCCTTTGTGGCGGTTATGGCGGCAGGGCCTCGGTGCCCCCCCTGGCACTATAACCGACTATTAAACAAAAAAAGGGGGGGTGTAGAAAATGGAATTAAGCGAGCCGAATCATACCCATCAGAAACCACCGAGGAGGGGTGGCGCGTGGCCGTCACGCGCCGCTAACGAAGGTCGTTTCACGATCTTCTTCCTCCCAGAGCCCCTCTCCATCGCCGATCTACGCAACCTTGAGAAAAAGAAGCCGAAAAACACCGACTGAGGAGGCGCGTGAAACCACGCGCCACCGCCTCAGTGGCGCGTTCGGCGCGTGGGCGTCTTCATTAGGCTTAGATTCGGCCGATCTACACCGTAGTACCCTTGGTTCTCGCCGGTGTAGCATAGATCGAGGCTCAACGGGGTCGGTGGTTGGGGGGGTTGCATCATTTGGGTATTTTTGGGGACAATCGACGACGGCGGTGGTGGCCGCCGAGGTCACGACGACCAGAGCCCAGAAAGGAGCTTCGTGCTCCTAGCCATGGCGTTGAGAGAGTTCGAGAGCTAGAAAGATAAACCATGGGCAGAGAGAAGTCGAAGAGAGTGTCGGGAGAATCGAAGGCAGGCAGGGGATCAGTAAAGAGGAGAGAGAGAGGCAAGGGTTAAAAGAGAGAGAGAGAGACAACCAAGGGTTGAAAGGCACCGAGTCTGTCTCGGTTTTGGATTCTTTTTTTTATTTGGGTCTGATAATTTTTTTTAATGTGATTGATGTTCATATAATTCAAATTAGTTTTGAATATATGAAATTGGCATTGTTATATTAATATGCTTAATATTTATGTCAATATAAATTAGTTTTATATTTTAAACAACAAATTGTTATCATAATATTAATGTGTTTAATATTATGAACATGCCTAACTGAAGTATAAATTTGTTTTATATTTCAGGCAGCATGTGAATTTGTTAATATTTGTTTCGTATACATGTTTGAATTTGCAATTTCAAATTAGTTTTGATTGTGTGAACTTGTCACTAAATATTAATGCATTTAATATTTATCACATACCCAATTGAAACATAAATTTGTTTTATATTTTAAACATTATATGTGATGTGTACAAGTTGATAAAGTTTCATGCAGTTAATTCATTCGTTAAATCCGAATTTTGAATCAGTTTCAATTCTAAATGCATGAATTCGTTATAAAACATTAATATGTTTAATGTTGCATATAAATTCGTTTTATATGTTTATCAACTTAAAATTTTCATGCCAAGTAACTGATAAATAATCAATTGGATTGAAATTACATGAATATGTTTCATGATTTAATAATTTTATGCAAGAAACATGAGCAATTTTGAATCAGTTAATTGTTCTGTCATTGTTGTAGTTAACAAAATGATTCATTGAGTTTTAAATGAACAAGTTTCTGGCTATTATTTGGATATATAAGATATTTGATTCTTATGGATTAGTTTCATAAATTTTAAATTTGCAATATTATATGAATACGTTTTATATAATTTGCGAGCTTTATTATGAACTCGTTTCATCCAAATTCTAATATTATATGAATATGTTCTATATATAATTAATTGCGATTATTATTTGGATATATAGTATATTTGATTATTTTATGAATTTGTTTCATGAAATTTAAATTTGCAATATTATATGAATACGTTTTATATAATTTGCGAGC